>CP139504.1:337443336-337964873 GCA_021014915.2 Artemisia tridentata subsp. tridentata
GGCTCTTGGCCGGCGCACAAAGGAGGAGGGGGGGGGGTCCCCTTTGCTAAAGATCTTGTAATGATTATGTAAGTTTATGTGTTGATTTAATTAGTTTTAGGTGTAATCGGGTACCGTGTTTGCTAGAAATAAAATTTAACGGTGTTAATCGGGACTTGACGAAGTCATAAAAATCACAAAAATAGGTTGGGTACAAGTATTGGGTGTTCGGGTAATTATTGTTTAGTTTTTACGAAAACCGTCGTAATTATATAAAACGTACGATATAAAATAAATAAATTCGCAAAATACCGGGTAAATGAATTTTATAATTTTCTTGATGTTAAAATGAGTGTAAAAATATATCGGGACCATTGTGGGGATTGTCGGACGTGTTAGTCACATTTATTGATCGCGCGTTAACGTTTTAATTAAAAGTAATTATACGTAAAACGTCAAATGTAACAAAAATGTTGATTTGATAAACCTACGAGTGGTATAGTATGAAAATGGAATTCTGATGATATGCAGACTATTCCTAGTCCGTATGCAGTGTTCCTACTGATGATGCATGAATTTCGCAGTCAAACCAAACCGGTTACGCGAGTATGAATACCCGTAAACTACGTTTACGCTGAAATGAATAATGAACATGAATAGTGATTCCCTCCCGGGGATGAATAGTGTCACATGAATAGTAAAATTCCTGAACGCTTCTCGAAGTCTCAAACTGACTCCAAAAACGATGAATAGTGAAATGATGAATAGTGATCGGTGAATAGTAAATGATGAATAGTAACTGATGAATAGTGAATTGTCGAGGTTAGGAAAGTGACCTGAAATTACGGGTTGTGACATAAAGGGATTGCCAGAAGTTCGAGGTGTATCGACTACCTTTTATTGGGAGTATTTGAAATTGGTACAACATGTTTCGTGACTAATTCTACAATCATAAGTTCGTCAAAAAGGATGCTATCGGAAGGGTAAAGCTATGGTAACAGTTTTGATTCCTCGTGTCTTGCTCTAACTAATGTTACGATATGAGTCTCCCTTCGCCTACGGCGCTTAGTCTTTATTACTAAGATTCTACTGTTCAAAAGTATCACCCTGGATTTCCTTCATCGAATTTTTCCATGCTACTGTTTGTCAATCACAAGATCCTAAATGTATGAAGTGTTTTAGTACGGTGGTTGATTTTTAAAATTTGACTCGATATGGAGTGTTTTGTTTGAAATCTTTCTCTGAATAAATGAATTTACAAGTTTGAATAAATAAAATTACAAGTTTGAGTAAATGAATTTACAAGTTTGAATTAATTTAGTAGTTATGCAAGATTGGACTGTTTTCAAATATGACCCAAGGCTTTATAGGCGGGTTTTCAACATGATGCGAATAGAACTGTTTAGCAAAGATTGATGTTATACTTTTCTTAACGTACAATAGTTTTGTAAAGGTTGACCAAAAGGGATTTACTCATCAAAATAGGTACTTTAGAAAAAATATTTTTCCTACAAGGGATATGGTTTGTATAAACGCACTTTAAAGAAAATTCATTTGAATTGAAAGCATTAAAAAGGATGAAATAGTCGGGTAGGTATGTCTGCATGAATGCTTAGATGTCTAACATTTTGTTTCTGGTGTCGGATAATGCCTATTGGTTAATATTAGGCAAGACTTACAGGTATGAGTATTCAACTTACTTGGTCATTTCTAAAATGGATCATGACTTAGGTTTGTTGTCTTACTTGGTCTTACTAGTACTCCTAAAATGATAGGATTGGGTGACTATGCCGGAGATAGTGGTTTGGATTGCCTCGTGAGATCTTATATTTTATGTTGCGCTATGAATCAACTTACTGTATACTTCTAGTCCTTGTTTGTAGTTTCGAAATCCTTTCATTGTTTTCTTATGTCATGGGATACTCGTCGTAGATGGAAAGTCTTTCCTAGAGAGGTCAATCGTAAAAATCCAACTTAACGGCTGAGTGAGTGACAAGTGGTATAGGTATCTAGAGAGGGTTTGTCAAAAGGGATGTTTATGAATAATTTATTTGTTTACAAAGCTTTGCTTTTTGGATGCTTTGAATGAAGATTGTTTTTAAATTTTGAAAAGATAATTGTTTCCTTCATGGCATAATCCTTCCTGAATTACACATAGGTGATCAAGCTATGCATAATTGAGGACAAATGATGCGATGCTCGCTTTAGTCAAAGTAGTATTATGTTTCTCAAAAAATTTAGATGGTGTTCAACGTGTTGTTTGGTAAAATGGTAGCCTAATTTTTTTTTTTATTCTTTTTTTTTTTTTTTTTTTTTTTTTTTTTTTTAAACAAGAAAAATCGGTTCGTATGGGAGTAAATAGTTGATAGAATGCTAGTATATCAATTTATGAGGTGATGGTAATATAACGTGTTTTAAAATCTTGTGAAATAATTTCCTAAGGTGGTAGTAAAATAGCTTTGAGTAAAATTATGTGAAACAGTTCTATAAAGTGGTAGTAAAATAGATTGTGATAAAATTTGTTGAAAGGGTTATAGGATGTGTGGGAGAATCTTACGGAATGGTAATATTCTATAGTCAAAGACGAAATTTTTCTAACCCCTAATAGGATAGCGGTATGTTGTTGCGAAATGGTTAGAAATAAGATATATGGAATAGAAAATGTAATAGACGAAGGTTGTGAGTATCGTGGATATGATAGAAGATAGAGATTTCATTAGATAAAAATGTACTTGTTACAACTAGGTTACACTAACTTCCTAAGGTGAAGTACAATAGGAAAATACAACCCTAGAGGGTTTAGACTTCGATTTTATTATACAAGCAGAAACTTTTTCCTTAAACATTATCCTTGCACGTAACCACGACAGGATCCTCGCAAGCTCCTCCACTAGTTCTTCCTCCATTTTGATTTCTCAGCTCTGGGCATTCACTTTTGAAGTGTCCAGTTACTCCACACTTACAGCATGTTATCGTGACTTTCCGATCCATTACGAGGGTGGGAGCCTTGCAATCCCTGGCTTTGTGTCCGACCTTTCGGCAGTTCCCACATTGAGCGGGGCAATGTCCATTGTGGTGAAACCGACACTTATTGCACTTGGGTAAAGTCCCTGCACATCCTTTCTTTTCACTTGGCCCAGCAGCATAGGCTTTCACCACTTCTTGTCTCGTAGGTAGTTGTTGTGCAATACTTTCACCTTGATTGTTGTTGTTCCATTTTCGTTTGTTGTCATTATTGTTTCCTACGGCCTTGGTGTGAACTATATGTTCCTTTGCCTCGATCGCCATACGGATAGCTTTAGGCATGGAATCGGGTTCTAATGAGGCGACCTGTAAAACCCAAATTTTCTGAACGCGTAAAATACCTAAAATACCCTTCAATTTTGAACTTTTAAAGAACGTATATTTACGTATAACCTAAAGTATTTATATGCTACTACTTGAATGTACACAACATTTGGAACCTACAACATAAGATAAATAACACTATACTTATGTTATACATTATTAAGCTATGTTACATTTATTTTCAAAAACTTGTACACGCCTAAATAAATCCATATGGGCCGAAATATATGTAGAATTTCACAAGTAAACATAAACCAAAACAAGCCCAAGTTCAAACATGAACTAAATAAGGAATGACTCCATCAATCCCATATGTTACGGTATTCTTTATTCCCTCCCTATCTCATCACACGGTTTCACCCTTATCCCATTATAATCGAATATCTCACACAATTACACAATTACAAACCCTAAAAATAATATACGGCTGCTGCTTTCTTCTTGGTCCTTTCTCGTTCAAAATCAAAGGGTACAAAGGGTGGTTGATCGTAATCTTGTTGGTGCTTGGACGTAGCTAAGATTTTGGGTATTGATTCGTGGGTTTGAAGCTGTTTCGAAGGGTTGATATTGGTTGGTTTCGGCTGGTTTATACTTTGATTCGACCCTTGTTTTGTTCTCTTCGTAGCACGCATCAAGGGTACTATATCTCTCCTTGTTCAATACATTCTTCTCTTGTTCGACTCTTGTTATTGTTTTGATTTGGTTTGTTTGTCTTGTCGAATTCATGGTCACATAAAATCATAAAAAGTTCACATAAAATCATAGAAAACCCTACATGAAATAACGATTTGGAAACCTCTATAATCGACCTATCCTTTATTGTTTCTATTCGAATGGATATACATGTCGTACACCATCTATAAGTCGACCTATATCTGTTTTGGTTTCATCTATAATCGACCTGGTAAAGAGAATTAATCGTTGGAATAATTAAACCTAAAATCGATCACATAAAATATTAAACCCTGAGTGCTGACAAAAATTAAAGTTGAATTGAAAGGGGTCTATTTTGTTGATACCAACGTGTTTTTGAGTGATTCTAGGGTCTAAAATCAAGTTCTGGAAAAGAGCTTTCTGAATATGTAAGCCTTATAATTTTTGGAGGTCGGGAAGATATCTTTTCTGATTTTACAAGTTCAAGTGTTAAAAATGTATTTTGGGAGTCTGAAAATCAGTCCACTTTTCCGATTTTTCATTTATAAACTATGAGGATTTGGGTCATGAAACTTTTCAGTATTTAACTTCTATATGCCTAGTAATGTCATGAATTTTTGGCGATTTTTCCTGGATGTGTTGGTGGGTCAACCAAGTGGATATTTTCTGGGTACTACAGCAGATACGTTTTCTGGGTAGTCTGAGTTAAAGTATTTTTCGTGTGGGGTTAAACAAACTAATAAATTCTGGGAAAATTTGTGTGGGTTCTAAAGACATTGAAGTATCAGTGAGAATTTTTGTGCAATTTATCTTTGAGATCTGATGTGGTAGAAAAATTCGTTAAATTGTGATCTGTTTATGGGTAAAAGCTGATAAAACGTTAAAAGGGCTAAATAAATGTTTTAAACCAAATTGTCACTAACATGTTTTAACCTAATTACACTTTATCATTATTATAACCTTTAAAGGCGTAATTAAGATACCTTAATACATTTCATAACTTAAAATTGGCCTATGACATGATTAGTGCATGTATTAAATGTTAAACCTAAGATTAAAACCCTAATTAAGATAAAGGTAACCCTAAGATAACATATATGGAAACTTACTAAATATGAAAACTTGCTAATTCGGGAAACCTGCTAAAAATAGAAAATTACTTAAAATGGTTAAACTACTTAAAGAGGAAACATACTATTTTTGGAAAGTTACTATTTTTTGGAAAGCTGCTAAAAAAGGAAAGTTACTAAAAATGGAAAGCCGACTAAAATGAGTAATCCGAATTTAAATAAGTTATTAATAAGACAATCATAAATCCGTGTCGATTCGCTGAAGATGGAGTTTGCTTCCGACCTTTATGTTTCTAGTTGTGTTTTCACTTGCGGTCCAAGGTACAGATATTCTGACCTTATCTCTTAAGGTTTCTCATGATTCGTACACATCTTTTAGATATTAGCTTTGACTATGATGTCGTTGATCTGAGCCTTCTTATTATGGCTTTCTTATTTGATCTATGCCTTTGCTATGCTCCCTTAGATTGTAGACATTGATATTGTAACTGGATGTGAAAACCTTTCTTAATTATATCATGGAAATGTTTTGAGAAAAACTATTTTAAAATGATGTTTATGAGCAAGATGCGTTACCACTTTTATATGGACTTTTACTAACTTTTATGAAAACTACTTTTACGAACCACCTTTATGAAAACCGTTATTAAAGATCATTTTTATGAAAACCATTATTAAGAGATTTCTTTAAATGAACATTTGATAGAAAACTTTGAATATGAACCTTTGCTATGAAACTGATGGACCTTTGATATAATATGACTTTTGAACCTTATAGTTTGATACCCGAGCCACTATGTTTCCTAGTCATGGGGGTTCCATGGCCGTGTCATTGATGCACCAATGGCATGACTCTAGTGTGGTCGAGTGATGTTTCACACCGTCCCTTTTCTGTTATTTATTATGAGCTCAATTATTATATATATGTTTGGCCACTAACATCTTTGCAGGGGCATATGGATGCATCCTAGGTTTGCTTTGTATATGATATGATATGATATGATATAACTTGATTTGGATATTGATGTTGTGTGCAATACACGTCCTTCACATATTTGAGAGGTCGCTCCTCTATGGTTACTATGAGATTATATTTAATTTGTTTGGGCTCGTGGTAGATTACTGACCTTTTCTTACTCTTGATATCCATTTATTTATACCTTATGTTTTTCCCCAATGCACCATATTATATTCTTGCTCCTTATCTTTTGCTTCGTTTATACATATCTGTTCACTGGGCTTTTTAAGCTCAGCCGCATTTCTTTTCCTGCGACAAGTTTTAGTTGGAAGCTGGGTTATGAGTGGAGAGTACTTTGGGCTTAGAAGACTATACCTTGATAGCTATTATGGATTAGAGATGACTAGAAGTGATTATATTTTTAGACTTAGTATTTATTGTAATTCTCATTAGAAACCTTGTATTTCATATTTTCCCTTTGTAACCTTTGAAATTCTTTTGTATTATTTAAGTCATATGCTTGTGTTTGCTTTGATATGTCACCATAACGTAATACTTCTACCCTTATCGGGTTGGGGTGTTACAATTATGGTATCAGAGCCCAGGCTGCGACTTGTAGTACATTAAACCTTGACCTGTGAAGTTTGGACCATTAAGTTTCCATTGTAGGCGCTCATAAGACAACCTTTGAGAATTTGCTTTAGGATCTCCCCTTAGGAACATAAGTTATAACCGGTGAGGAATGGGTAGACTAGGGTATGTATGTAAGTAGCATTGCTTCTGCATCACTCTGAATCGTGCCTCTACCTTTAGCTATGCCTTATAAGAACATTTGTTTCAGGAGCTAGAAAGTTTTGCAACCTAAGCTTAGTAACTAAGTAAGTTGGAATACCTCGGGAACTACATGGATACCTTACACCATTTAAGCTTCACCTTCTGATTTTGATCCCCAATTCCGATCTGTTTGATAAACAGTTTGATACTTTTCCGAACATCCCGAAGGTCATTCGACCATAATGTATTTGACACATTCTATGAATTCATTACTTATGCTGGATATAAATGTATCATCTGATACTACTTAACTCTGCATAATCCATTACTACTCCTATGAGAACTCTGGTAATTATTAACCACGGATATAGGAAGTTTTGTTTCCTCCCTTTGAATGACGAACCTTGTCGGCCAACCAGTTCCTTTGGAAGGATATGATGTTAATACTATCTCAGTACGGAATTCTTAGCTGAGCATGATGATGCTGATAAGTAACATTCCATACATATCACTTTTGACGGTTATACAATGTTCGTATTACCAATGATACACACCTTACCTGCCACTTATGCTAAGAAGCTAAACAGAATTCCAACACCTTGAACTGTTCGCTTATCTATCTCAACACTTTGATGAACCATGTACTTGACTCTGATATATGAACTATCCGTCTGGTTTAACGACCGTATTCGTTCTACGGATCTGTTTACTCTTGATATAATTGAATTTGAGGTCTTTTGGTTATGGATTGGATGGCTCTTCGTAAAGCTACCATAGACTACCGTATCTGAAATGTGACCTTTAACAACCCGCTTCACCCTACTTTTGTAATGATGACTCTCAACCGCTTAAATCTGTTAAGATTAATGTTGCTATGAAAGCACATACACCGATCTCATTTGATTGTCAGGTTACTCCTGACACCTATTAGTATCCACCCTTAGAAAGCTCTGGCATTGGAAGTATTTGTTGTACAAATCTTCTGGTGTCCTCTGATGAACCTCTTGGGATTCCCCCTGCTTGGGAAGTGGAGTTGGCATTGAATTGATCTCAGTTGACGAAACCATGATGCCATAGAAGTTGAGAGAATTGAAGGAGCTGATGGAATATGATTTTGTTCACCTCAGTGTTTCTATTTGGATGCTCCTGTTGGTTTATGAAGAAGAAAGAGGGGAGTATGCGGCGGTGTAACACCCCAACCCGATAAGGGTAAAGATGTCATAATAATGGTTTCATATCAGATCAAACAAAGCATAAATCAATAATAATACAAAGGTTCTCAAGGGTTACAATGAAATTCTGAAATTTACAAGGTTACAAAGGAAACAAAAGCTAAATACTAAGTCTGCAATTGCAAATCCTTCTACAAGTCTCTACTTCAAAATAACTATCAAGGTCTTCTAAGTATAAAAGTCTCTTCACTCATACCCAGCTTCCAACTAAACCTGCCGCGGGAAAAAGAAACGCGGCTGAACTTAAAAAGCTCAGTGAACAGATATATAATAGACGGAAACGAAAGCAAAAGAAAACGAGCATACATGGTATAGTGCAAATGGAATAACATAAGGTATAGACAAAGAATATAATAATGATGGAATGAAAAGAAAGGAAATAAAAAGAAATAAAAGGATCAGCAATCCACCACGAGCCCAGAAACAAACCAAATCACATCATCTCAAATGTAACCAAATAGAGTAGCTAGCTCCCAGATATGTGAAAGACGTGTATCGCACACACCATCAGTCACCAGATAAATATAACAATAAACAAATAACATATATAGATAACAGGTCAAATCTAGGATGCACCCATACGCCCCCGCAGACAATCAATAATCATAATCATAATGGCCATAGCAGATAATAAATAAGGGACGGAACAGGTCATCACTCTCCTGCCCTAGAGTCATGTCAAAGGTGCGTCAATGACATGGACATGAAACCCTCATGCCTAGTGATTGGCTCGTAATATCAAACTGTAGGTCAAGGTCAAATGTACTATCAAAATAATCAAAAGTCATATCTTAAGGGTACATGGAAAAAGGTTCATGTCAAACAGTCCAGAAATAACTATCAAAGGTTCAAATCAGAGTTTATCAAATTATGTTTTATATCAAAATTAAGTTCAGATTATAAGGGCTATATCAAATGTTTCAGAAAAGAATTTCACAGGTTCATAATTAAAATTCGTAGCAAAAGTTCATTTTAGAGGTTCTTGTCAAAAGTTCATTTAAAGCATTTCTTTAATCATGGTTTTCAATAAAATGATCTTTCCGAATAGTTTTTATAAAATAATCTTGCAAAACGGTTTTTCATAAAAATATTCTTTAAACTAGTATCCACAAAGGTTAACAAATGTCATATAAAATAGTATCATATCACCACCCATAATCATTCTTTTAAAATAACTGATTTTTCTCAAAACATTTCCAGGTCATAATTAAAAAGGTTTTCACATTTATTTACCAAAATCAAATGAACCTTCGAATGTGATTCGAATACTAATATATAACAAGGTAACGAACGAATATCAAATGGATCATTATAGAGGCTCAAAGCAAAAAGGGTCATATCGAACATCAAGGTCAAAATGAATCAAATAAGCAAACCAAAGTGTAGGGGAACATAGCAATGGCTTAGGGAAATCCTAAACGAGTCAAAACAAGAGATCAAGAGAACGAAGGCACCTTACAAGAAGGGCAGAATATCTGTACCTTATTAGCAGAACACAAGGATAGCAAATGACAAGAATCAAATTACTCCTTCCTCGAACCTAATGGAGTAGAAGACAGAAGTTCAAAAGGGTTTTCAGTTATCTTTCCATTTTGAATAACTTTCTACTTTTAGTAACTTTCCAGATTTAGCAGGTTTCTATATTTAGCAAGATTATACCCTCACAAATTAGGTTAAGTCATTAATTAAGCCTTATTATGGGATTAAGGTATATTTTAACAAGTTATAAAAGTCTAGGGTTACTTATGACAAGTTTTCATAGTTTAGGGTTTTTAATTGTAATTATATCAAAGTTAAGGGTTTTAAATGAAACTATTACAAATTACAAGTTTAAACCACATAATGGATTCAGAATCACACTTTAGTCCTTTAAGTTTCAATATTTACACTTTTAACCCCTCCATTTAAATTAATTCAATTCGAATTACACAATTAATACAATTTACAATTTAAATCTCTAAGTTGCATAATTTACAAAAAGGACCTCCATTTTATATTTTATTCAAATACCCCTGGTCCCAAAGTATATTACAAAAATAACCCACGACTTTCAATAATTACAAAACACCCCCTTAACTAATAAAAATCCAATCGGTGTTGTTTTCTTTTTACAAAACCCTAACCCTAGCTTCACCAATCATTTCCCCATCATTGATTCATCATTAAAAGCATTAATTAGACCAGGTTTTATCCAAAATCCCAAACCCTAAATCGTGACCTAGGGTTTTTTATTCTTTCTTTGTTTTTCATAAAACCCGATTACACAAACAAAATCGACACAGGTTATTAGGGCCTTCATAATTCGAACTACCATTTTTCCTGAGTTATATATATCGTATAGTGTCCAAATAAATTAAGCCTCGCACCCAGAAAATTGGTATGAAGTGTATTCGATTTTAAACTTGTTTTAAACCCTTAAAATTGTAGCGATTGATCTAGGCTTCTATAAATCGTGTAATCATTTTCCCCAGGTCTTATACTTCATATAATGTTCAAATAAAATAAACACATCACCCATAAAAATCGTATTACATGTTTTAGGTATTATACGTGTTTTAGGTCTTTAATTTCCAAACGATCAAATAAATGTGCATGGTTTGGTTAGACCAATTTTTATAGACCAAATATGATGTAAAAAAGGTGGGAAAAATACCATATGAAGGCTAGAATGAGTGGAAGAGGCGTAACAAATATATACCTATCGAACCAATGTCAACACCAAAATAAACACCACGAACAAACGACCAACCCCGCGACCTCCAAGTTATTTTTCCAAGCTTTTTTAGGTTAAGAACAATACCAGAAAATTGCCCAAGGAATTTTAGAGAACCGTATTAATTTTTGAGAGAATTGTGTGTTTGTTTTAGGGTTTTCGGAAAAAGGAAAATGGAAACAATATAATGCCGAGTCAAATGGGGGGGGGGGGGTTTACAACATTTTTGGCCCAAGTTAGGTAGCAAGAGGATCAAAAATTATTTGGGAAGATTTGCCAACTTGATTTGATATTATCTTAAAGTTATTTGTTTATTTAAATGATTTACAAATAATAATAATACATTTAATATAATTTGGTACATATATGTGTATGTGTGTGTTTATAAAATTTTTGTACACTCTAAAATGTTAAAATGTTGTATCATAAATTACTTGGCTTCATATCTCGTTCATTTCCAAAGGTTCGGGACAAATTTGGTGCTTTATAAACTCTTTAATCAAATTTTAAAGTTGTAGGGGCATTTTGGTCTTTTCACATGTTTTAGATTTTTGGGTATTACAACTTCTTCCCCTCTAAAAAAAAAATTTCGTCCTCGAAATTTGAATTCGCAAAGTGAAACGAAGTCGTAGCTAGTCGCAAAAGATTATTACGAACATTCTCATGCCCGAGGAGATTCTTCCAAAAAGATCTTCAGACCAACATAGTTTCTCATGACTCAAATCAAAACGAGGTGGTTTCAAATTTCTCAGGAGGAGACAAATTAAGTTGATCTTGATCAAAAGGTCCATGCAACATAAAAATGGACGATAGGCAAATCTTTAGAAAGCTTATATAGAATACGAACAAGATATCAAATCGAATTAACTGTATCAACAGTAGGGAGTTCTAAAGGGAATTCAAGATTTATAACGGAGGTCAACAAAATGCGAAACGAGAGTCCAAAACTCATCCAGATATTTAACGAACGAAGGTAGAGTATACGCATAGGTAGAATGAACCTAACGTCTCACTAATCACGAATAATCCAACGGGGATTCAAATTATAAACTTCTTAGGTACTCCCCAAGATATCCTATGCCCACAACATGTGCACGTTATATGATGTAAGTATTATCACGTTGGCCAGAAATCATAATACTGGCATCATATAAATATGCCCTCATGATGGTCATACTTTATCTCAAGTCAAAATCAAAACCGCCTATCTTAATCCACCTAGTACTTCTACAGTCTCGAGGTCAACAAAATCGAATGCCATAGTCAAGGGAGAAAACAAAACTATTCGCAAGGGTATCACAACCTCAGATTGCCTAGCAAAAGTGAGGTACGCCGTCACAAGCATCATATCTTCCACAACTCGCCAAAATCTCTCAAAACAAAGCCGTCATCGAACATATGAAAATAAACACGAACCGAAATGCTTCTAGGGGACTTAAATCTTAAGAGGATCTTATTACTTTTTAATGAAACTTAAGAGGGTCAACGGAAATGAAAGTTATTCGTCAATAACTTCGGCGTTCACAGAATCAATTTTTTTTTCCAAACATAAAAGGTCTGCTCTCAAAAATCCGTTCGTTCAAAAACATCCAATCTCTTCAAGTCCGGTTAATCTATCTTCGTTTGTCCGTCAATCTGGAAGTGAAACAAAATCGTGTACGTGTGCCTGGTTCATCAAGCCTTCTGCAGTTCTTCTTGTAATGTGATGGGGTAATGTAAATTTCTGGCACGATCTTCAAGTCCTTCATCATCCAGTCTGCTTCCGCTCTCAATTCATCTTGGTACAACCAAGATGAATAGGGAAGTTAGACTGCATGTCTTTATTCAACTCCAGGTTCGCCGTCTTGACTAGATTTTCTTCTTCTGTATCGCCCACACTTCTGCTTTGTAAGGAACGTCTTCACTCTTCAGGTAGCAGCCGTTGTTGTCAACTCCAGGTCATGCAGTGAATTATTGCTTCTAGCTGTCCTAATGTATACGAAAAACCTTCTGTGCTATAAGGGAATATAACCGAGTCTCTTTCTGATTTATCCCAAAAATTGTTCCGCCGGAGGGTATGGAAGCTAATTTCTATTTCAACTTTTCCAAACTCCATTCTAAATCAATCTAAGCTGTTTCTCTCTGTTCACGAAATTTCTCAATGGTATCATAAGTTGCAAACATCTTCCAGAATTCTTCTGCAAAGTTCAAAAGGTTTTAATTCTCCTTCCTGTTATCGGTCTTGACCACTTGGTGCTAGTTTTCAAGGCTTGCGGAACTTAAAGGGATATCCTCAACTAAGAACGTCGTTGTCTCCACACTATCAGTCTCTCAGTATGCACAAATGATCGACAAATTCTCCTAACAAAGTGCAAAGATGATTTTCATGCTCTTCCTCGTCTCCGAACGTACTATTAAGTCACACAATGACCATTTGTCCAAGTACTCACAAGAAAACATTAATTGTCAATCTCATAAACGGTCGGAGTTTTAGCTAATACTATTAGCATTACTAACCGTCATAGCATTCTTTTACGGATACAGAAGGCGATTCTAAGAAATAAATCACTTTGTCATCAGGAAAACTTCACGCTCTGAAATTAAACAAACACATAATCGTTTCAGGGTGGAGGAATATTGGCTCCTAACAGTAATACAGTTCAGTTATCTCCAGTTACCATCCTTCTTTATCGCGAGCGAAACTAAAACACGCCCAGGAAATACACTTAGGTAAACTCACTTCCTGGTCTTCGGTTGCTGCTCTTCCCGGTTGTTCAACCCAACTGACATGACTCCGGACACATCTTGAAGATACCTTCGCTTAGTGACTAGACAATCTTTCGGTATCATGTCAAATCCTATTTCACGCTCGGGTGGAAAATTTGGTTGTTCAACCAGGAATCATATTCAAGAAATTCAGGGTGCCAAATAACGTTCAAGATACGATTCATTCATTGGTGTACGAAATGGGTCCTAGGGAAACATTCATAACCACGAAAGTAACAAACGAGTCTCCAGAGTAATAGTGGTAGAAAAGGGTTTAACGATCGGTAATCGTAGTAGGGAGTTCAAAATTGTTGCCAACGTTAAAGGTGAGACATAGAAAGGGAAATTGTCAATATTTGAATGCTCAATTAACCAATTCCTTGTCAGAATAAAATTGAAGTTAATTATACAAAGAAAGACGGATCACAAATCAAATCTTTATCATTCAAAAGTGATGGGGAAGATTTTTTATACTTGTGGTTACACACCACAAGACCTCCCTTAGGAATAGAGATGGGTGAAACGAAATCAAATAGTGTCGGAAGATTTATAGATACTTATCAAAAGCAAGAGACAAAAAGAGAATACATCAAGTACGTCATCGCCATGAAGATTCTCAGAATGACCGAAGAGGCATCAAAATGATTGACGAAAGGATCAGAGGTAAAAGTCAAAATTTGAAGATAAGGATCGAATAGTGTCAGGCAATTATTGTGCTATTCTTAATGCCTTCAAGCTACTAGGTTCAAATCTTAGGTGGTGCAAAGTATAAGCTTTCTATTTCCAAAAGTGATATCAGATATCAACAGGATCTAACCAATAGTGATAATTGTCAGGATTCTCATAGGAGTAGTAATGGATCACTCAGAACTGAGTAGTATCAGATGATACACTTCATATCCGACATGAGTAATGAATTTGTAGAATGTGTCAAACGCATTATGGTTGAATGACCATCTGGATGGTCGAAAAGGTATCAAACCATTTATCAAACAAATCGGAAATGGGGATTCAAAATCAGAAAGTGAAACTTAAATGGTGCAAGGTTTTCACGTAGTTCTCGAGGTATTTCAAACTTACTTGGTTACTAAACTTAAGTTGCAAGATTTCTAGCTTCTGAAACAAAAGTTCTTATAGGCTTAGCTAAAGGCAAAGGCACGAATCAGAGTAATGCGGAAGCAATGATACTTAAACAAATACCTTATAGTCTACCCATTCCTCACCGGTCAAAACTTACGTTCCTATTGGGAAAATCTTAAAGCAATTTTCAAAGGTTGTCTTACGAGCGCCTACAGGGAAAACTTAGTGGTCCTAACTTACACAGGTCAAGGGTAAATGTATTACGAATCGCAGCCTGTCTCTCTGATACCATAAATTGTAACACCCCAACCCGATAAGGGTAAAGATGTCATAATAATGGTTTCATATCAGATCAAACAAAGCATACATCAACAATAATACAAAGGTTCTCAAGGGTTACAATGAAATTCTGAAATTTACAAGGTTACAAAGGAAACAAAAGCTAAATACTAAGTCTGAAATTGCAAATCCTTCTACAAGTCTCTACTTCAAAATAACTATTAAGGTCTTCTAAGTCCAAAAGTCTCTTCACTCATACCCAGCTTCCAACTAAACCTGCCGCGGGAAAAAGAAACGCGGCTGAGCTTAAAAAGCTCAGTGAACAGATATATAATAGATGGAAACGAAAGCAAAAGAAAACGAGCATGCATGGTATAGTGCAAATTGAATAACATAAGGTATAGAAAAAGAATATAATAATGATGGAATGAAAAGAAAGGAAATAAAAAGAAATAAAAGGATCAGTAATCCACCACGAGCCCAGAAACAAACCAAATCACATCATCTCAAATGTAACCAAATAGAGTAGCTTGCTCTCAGATATGTGAAAGACGTGTATCGCACACACCATCAGTCACCAGATAAATATAACAATAAACAAATAACATATACAGCTAACAGGTCAAATCTAGGATGCACCCATACGCCCCCCGCAGACAATCAATAATCATAATCATAATGGCCATAGCAGATAATAAATAAGAGACGGAACAGGTCATTACTCTCCTGCCCTAGAGTCATGTCAAAGGTGCGTCAATGACATGGACATGAAACCCTCATGCCTAGTGATTGGCTCGTAATATCAAACTGTAGGTCAAGGTCAAATGTACTATCAAAATAATCAAAAGTCATATCTTAAGGGTACATGGCAAAAGGTTCATGTCAAACAGTCCAGAAATAACTATCAAAGGTTCAAATCAGAGTTAATCAAATTAAGTTTTATATCAAAATTAAGTTCAGATTATAAGGACTACATCAAATGTTTCAGAAAAGAATTTCACATGTTCATAATTAAAATTCGTAGCAAAAGTTCATTTTAGAGGTTCTTGTCAAAAGTTCATTTAAAGCATTTCTTTAATCATGGTTTTCAATAAAATGATCTTTCCGAATAGTTTTTTATAAAATAATCTTGCAAAACGGTTTTTCATAAAAATATTCTTTAAACTAGTATCCACAAAGGTTAACAAATGTCATATAAAATAGTATCATATCACCACCCATAATCATTCTTTTAAAATAACTGATTTTTCTCAAAACATTTCCAGGTCATAATTAAAAAGGTTTTCACATTTATTTACCAAAATCAAATGAACCTTCGAATGTGATTCGAATACTAATATATAACAAGGTAACGAACGAATATCAAATGGATCATTATAGAGGCTCAAAGCAAAAAGGGTCATATCGAACATCATGGTCAAAATGAATCAAACAAACGAACCAAAGTGTAGGGGAACATAGCAATGGCTTAGGGAAATCCTAAACGAGTCAAAACAAGAGATCAAGAGAACGAAGGCACCTTACAAGAAGGGCAGAATATCTGTACCTTATTAGCAGAACACAAGGATAGAAAATGACAAGAATCAAATTACTCCTTCCTCGAACCTAATGGAGTAGAAGACAGAAGTTCAAAAGGGTTTTCAGTTATCTTTCCATTTTGAATAACTTTCTATTTTTAGTAACTTTCTAGATTTAGCAGGTTTCTATATTTAGCAAGATTATACCCTCACAAATTAGGTTAAGTCATTAATTAAGCCTTATTATGGGATTAAGGTATATTTTAACAAGTTATAAAAGTGTAGGGTTACTTATGACAAGTTTTCATAGTTTATGGTTTTTAATTGTAATTATATCAAAGTTAAGGGTTTTAAATGAAACTATTACAAATTACTAGTTTAAACCACATAATTGATTCAGAATCACACTTTAGTCCTTTAAGTTTCAATATTTACACTTTTAACCCCTCCATTTAAATTAATTCAATTCGAATTACACATTTAATACAATTTACAATTTAAATCTCTAAGTTGCATAATTTACAAAAAGGACCTCCATTTTATATTTTATTCAAATACCCCTGGTCCCAAAGTATATTACAAAAATAACCCACGACTTTCAATAATTACAAAACACCCCCTTAACTAATAAAAATCCAATCGGTGTTGTTTTCTTTTTACAAAACCCTAACCCTAGCTTCACCAATCATTTCCCCATCATTGATTCATCATTAAAAGCATTAATTAGACCAGGTTTTATCCAAAATCCCAAACCCTAAATCGTGACCTAGGGTTTTTATTTCTTTCTTTGTTTTTCATAAAACCCGATTACACAAACAAAATCGACACAGGTTATTAGGGCCTTCACAATTCGAACTACCATTTTTCTTGAGTTATATATATCGTATAGTGTTCAAATAAATTAAGCCTCGCACCCAAAAAATTGGTATGAAGTGTATTCGATTTTATACTTGTTTTAAACCCTTAAAATTGTAGCGATTGATCTAGGCTTCTATAAATCATGTAATCATTTTCCCCAGGTCTTATACTTCATATAATGTTCAAATAAAATAAACACATCACCGAGAAAAATCGTATTACATTTTTTAGGTATTATACGTGTTTTAGGTCTTTAATTTACAAACGATCAAATAAATGTGCATGGTTCGGTTAGACCAATTTTTATAGACCAAATATGATGTAAAAAAGGTGGGAAAAATACCAGATGAAGGCTAGAATGAGTGGAAGAGGCGTAACAAATATATACCTATCGAACCAATGTCAACACCAAAATAAACACCACGAACAAACGAGCAACCCCGCGACCTCCAAGTTATTTTTCCAAGCTTCTTTAGGTTAAGAAAAATACCAGAAAAATGCCCAAGTAATTTTAGAGAATCGTATGAATTTTTGAGAGAATTGTGTGTTTGTTTTAGGGTTTTCGGCAAAAGGAAAATGGAAACAATATAATGCCGAGTCAAATTGGGGGGGGGGGGGTTTACAACATTTTCGGCCCAAGTTAGGTAGCAAGAGGATCACAAATTATTTGGGAAGATTTGCCAACTTGATTTGATATTATCTTAAAGTTATTTGTTTATTTAAATGATTTACAAATAATAATAATACATTTAATATAATTCGGTACATATATGTGTATGTGTGTGTTTATAATATTTTTATACACTCTAAAATGTTAAAATGTTGTATCATAAATTACTTGGCTTCATATCTCGTTCATTTCCAAAGGTTCGGGACAAATTTGGTGCTTTATAAACTCTTTAATCAAATTTTAAAGTTGTAGGGGCATTTTGGTCTTTTCACATGTTTTAGATTTTTGGGTATTACAGGCGGCGTATCGACTATCGTGAACTTAACCGTATCACTATCCATAATCATTATCAATTTCCGCGTATCAATTATTGATTTGGTCTATCTTTGAAACTCCGTATCAGACGGCCTCATTTAAGTTTGAAGGACTGAAGAAGCAACCACAAGAACTTCAAAGAAGGGAGTTGATTAACTGAGAATAACCTCCGCGGAACATTTTAGTTTTATTCGTGAAGAGGAAGATAGGTGATGTGAAGTAGATATGAAGTTTCCATAAGACGATTCCTGAAGCTGCTTTCGTACTCGTTGTGATCATTATGAGTTTTAATGATGCCAATTGTATTGGCTAATAGAATCATGTTTTCGCGAGTAATTGGACAAATTGTCATAGTATGACGTTGTGTTGTGTCCAGAGACGTAAGAGGAACATGTAGATCATTTTCGTACTAAGTAGAATGACCCTTTGTTCTGGAAGAGTAAGTTTGATTGGCGTTCAGAGATTGTAGCAGACAGCACTACTAGGTATCCTGTGATGACAGAGATTCCCACATAATGGACCAAGATTGACGATCGTTATCGTAGCTAGAAACCTTGTAGAAGAGTAGTAGGAGATGATCGTGACAGGTGTTACCGTGGAAGAAGCATATAAGAAGAAGAGAGAAACTGAGAAAGGACTAAATTATATTTCATGCAGCACGTGGAGATTTCAGTTCGGGCATCAAGACAACTAGACCGTAGGAGACGAACTATTCAATTCATCACCTGGAGGGGACAGCAGCGGTGTTCACCTTGAAGATTGGAAGACCTTTCTTGCAAGACAATGGTGGTGGCGGACATAGAAGGAGAATGTAATCCAGTTGGCGAATTTAAAGCTATGCTAGAAGACCTGTCGAAGACACGCAGTCTTGCTTCTCTTTTCATTTTGGTTGTACTAAGATGAATTGATAGCAGAAGCAGACTTGCGGATGGAAGAGATTAGAGATCATGTATTTGAATGGATGAATTTTAAAGCGAACGTTTGTGTTTGGAAGAGTTGATTCTGTGAAGGATGAAGCTATTGATGACGTAATTCACTTCCTCTCAACCTACTTAAGTTTCCGTTACCTGATGATAAGATCCTTTAAATGATTTGGTTTCTCTATTAGTATTTCCGTTTTATGTTCTTCCTGCGTTTGTTGGATGACGGTTTTAATATGATAACTTTGATGAATTGTGGAAGAATTGATGCTTTTGACGACAAGCTTCATTCGATGATACTTACTAGGTTCCGTCACGTTATCTATGCGATCTGTTTCTTTGATTTCGAATCCATAGTGATGATTTGATTCGGACCAACCCTAGGAGGTAGAAGGACTGTTAGGTGATTAAGATAAGTTGCTTATTTCATGACTTGAGATAAAGTATGGTCATCATGAGGGCATATTTATATGATGCTAGTATTATGACGTCTTGCCAACGTGATAATACTTACATCATATAACGTGCAATTATTGTGATCATAGGATATTTCGAGGAGTGACTTAGAAGCCTTAGAATTTCTGATAGCTGTTTGAGATTATCTGCGTTAGTGAGACTTTAGTTTCATTCCACCTATACGCTTAATTTGCCTTCACCGTTATACGATTTGATACGTTTGGATTCTCGTCACGCGTTTGCTGACCTCTATACTTCCGATAAGAATCTTAGGTTCTGTTGTAGAGCTTTCTGCCGTTTGATGATATCAAACAATCTGTTTTCTGTATGTTCTCACCTGATTTGTCTAATCAAATTCCACGGATGATATATCCGTCAAATCCTACGTTTTCCTTGTATCCCTTCTGAGGGGATACGCTTATCATCTGTTACGTTTGGTATATGTTGGATCGATATACTCTGACCAAACTAACTTGTAGCTTGTCTACGGTTTAACAACTTTGAATGAATTCAAAACTATTAATAATGAAACACTGATATACTTTGCTAAGTATGCGGAATCTACTTCAACAAAGCTAAGAAGAATTAATAAACGACTTTGAATATTATTAAAACCTTGAACCTGCTTTCTTACACAGATTCACTAACAAACTCTAAACTCTAATACTTCTAATAATCGTATATCTCTAATCGCATATGTCTAATGCCAACCTAGGGATCCTTTTATAGGCACAAGGAAAACCCTAGTCGGTTTACAAACTTGAATAACAAGTAATTCTAATTATAACTCTAATCTAATACGAACATTCTAGAATTACACATTAGTCCTTAAACTATTTGCATAGCAGTCCTTCAACGAGCAGCAGTACTTTAGTCGAACAGCAGTACTTTGACTTGAGTAGCAGTACTTTGACTTTCAGCAGTACTTTGATATTTCATAGCCCAACAATCCTCCCCTAACTTGAATTCTACTTGCTTGATTTCAAGTTCCTTTGTATGTCTTTAACTTCAACACTTTATCTTAAAGGAAAGGTTGTTTCTTTGAAATCTGTCTCGTTGTTGTTTTGTCATCATCAATGCAATCAGTATCTTCAATCTTCATCAGCAACAACTCTTTTCAGCATCATATCTTTTCAGCAACACAGCATCATATTGGCAATATGTACATCAGATCTTAAAAGTTTCATACTATTCTCATCACTTCCAGGTGTGTTAACTCCTGTGAGAGGTGAATCATTGAAAACTTAATGGATTTTGATGTCTCTTTACCAAAGCCATTAACTCTGGAGTAGCCAATGTTTAGATTTAGGAAAAACCATGGTACATTGATAACCATATGATTTTTAGCAAATCATCAGCTATCAACGAATTTGAGTAGTCTTTACCAAATAGCCGTTTGCTTTTGGACTAGCTAGTTCTTTTAGTACAATCACTACCATGGTGAACTAATTACCATATAATGGTTTTCCACAGCCTTTACCACAAAGCCATTATCTTGTGGGCTAGCCAACTCTTCACTAATATAGATATGGTGAGTTGAAAACCATACAATTTTTAGTAAATTGCCAACTAAAAACGGATTTGATAATCACATCAGAGCCGTACCCTCATGATGAGTCAAACTCTTTCTTGTTTATTAAACATGGTGAGTTGATTACCATTTGTTGTGTAGTACAAGTACTAACACCATGCTGTTGCTTTCAAAACCATTTGTTGCTGTTTAATCTTTGTGCTTCAAAATGTTTTTGCACTTATCAAAAATTACTAATTTTATCAAAAGACTTTACTGGTTTTATGCTGCAAGCAGTACTTTGAGAAAGTACTGTCTGACCAGCAGTACTTTGAAGAAAGTACTTATTTTTTAAAAGATTTATATAATAATTAAACCATACCAGTAGTTATGCATTAATCTTCAGATTCTGTTGTCCACTTGATGAATAATTTTATGACCATCAATGCTACTTCATCTTCTTGTTCCACTTCCATTCCATGCTCTAGCATCCTGATCATCAGATCTCTTGTGAGTGGATATCTCTGTTCTGCTAGCATATGAATCATAGTGCCATCTTCTAACTCCAAAACATGTATTCCAACTGACTCAAAGAATCTCCATCTGTTAATCTCCCAGTTGTCTTGATCTTCCCACAAAGTACTATCCTTTGTTTCCTCTGTCTCCCAGATTGTTGTGAGATCTCCTAACAATATCAAACCTACTCCTTGTGGTGGAATATGCTCAAAATAAGTTTGCACTTGGAGATATAACTGAAGCATATCATCTCTATCAATCAGATGTAGTATATCCCATAATGAATTGAACACTCTAAAACTTCCATCTTGTCTATGAAAGATTAGATAATCTCCTTCTTTAGATTCTACAACTGAAAAAGTAGATATCTTTGACTTCTTATCAGTATTTTATTTCAATTTTGGATTTTCAAAGTCAACAACTCTAAGATAATTCCTGAGCTCATCAACTGTATCTGTTCTCAATTCAACAGTTTCCTTGAACTTCTTTGATGGCTGTTCATCAGTAGTTCTTTTCCTCTTTAAGCTTCTTGTAACAGCTCTTTCCTTTCTTTTATCTTCAAGCTCCTTATCTTCAAAAGAAATAATGCTTGCAAGATCTTTTTCTATAGCCTCTCTAACAGCATCATACAGATCCTTCATCTCTGTATATGTCAATCTAACTAAACCTGTATATCCTTGACCTTTCAGATAAGCCATCATATCATACCTTTCTCTAGCTTTACTAATTGGCCTTTTTGATGGAACAATCTTCCTTGATTCTTCAGCATCTATCTCTGCTTGCAATATTCTAGCTGCTTCCTCATTTTTGGCAATCTGAATTTGTCTTAATTGTGCCAATGTCATCTTCTTCTTCTTCTTTTCTACCAAGATCCCTTTGCCTTTATCTTTTGGATCTATCTCTTGTGCAGGTTGAGAAGAAGTATGATGTTGTTGTTCAACCTCATGAATACTGATGCCTCTTTGACTTGACATATTAAGCATAATGTCAGCAATTGTTTCATCATCACTGTTAGTATGAGCTATAATATCTTCTTCCTGAGCTGGTTTAGAAGGGCCAACTTCCTCTTGAACTTGAATTGAAGAACCAATATCTTCTTCAAAATCTAAGGTTCTAGGTGTAATAGTAAATTGCCTCTCAGTACCTTGTTGAGCAGTACTTTCAGCTTCAGCTCCTTCCAAGATTATTTCCTCAGTATCACCACTTTTTACTTCAACAGCAGCTTCTTCCAAATTTATTTGCTCTGTTTCATCACTCTTCCTCTCAATAGTATCTTGAGGAATATTTTCAGGTGGTGTCCTCTGAGTATCATCCATAAATCCAGCATCTTGTTCAAAACCAGCATCTTCATTCAAATTCTCTAAATTCCTCCCCAATTGGAATGAAGATTGCTTCTTTGACTTTTTCTTCTTTGACTTAGAAGACTTCGTAGGGATCCGACCACTCTGCTTCTGAGACTTTACCCATAATCTATGGTGTTGAACTAGTGGCCAAACATACCTCTTTAATCTTTGAAACTTAGTCTTTAATTTGACTATCTTAGCAGCTTGAGCCTCACTCTCCTTTTTCAGCCTCTTTAACTCCCTTGTTAAAGCATAGTTATCCAATTCTGTCTCTTCTTCTTCAAAGTGCTTAGACATATTTGTGGAAGAATAAGCATTAGGAGATGGTGGTGGATTCATACCTTGGTCTGACTCCTCATGAGTAGGAATGTCCATAGGAGCAGTATCTTCCCTAGTAACAGAATGTGGAGAAGCAGTATGTTGAGAAGCAGTAGGTTGAGGAATACTAACTTCTCTTGAAACTGGAGACTCTTGGCTTGCTGATTCAGAATTTGCTTCTTGCTCTTGCTCTTGCTCTGCATCTCTAACAACTTGTGCAACTCCCAATATATGAGCAGTCAAAGGTGTGTTGGTTCCAGAAAACTTGACACTTTGTTTAGATAGAAAAGTAAACACCTTTGATGGAAGTTTGATAGTGGGTAAAAAACTTTGAGGTTTAGGGAGATCCTCAAGTTGATTGTTCAAGAATAACTGAACAAACCTTGGATACATTAAAAATGGCAAACCATTAGCAATATGTGTAAGCATACCATCAAGAATTAGTCTTGAAAAATTGAATCTTCGATCGGTAGCCAAACCCACTAATGCAGATGCAATATTTTGACCAAATTGATCAAAAGAAGTACTCTTGGGACTTAAACAATGAAGTAAAACGTGAATGAGGTACTTCCAATGAGAACAAAACAAAGGCTTTTGAAAAGTAAGTTTCGTCAGATCTCCTTCATAACCTATATCACTTAAAGTGTCCCAAAGCACTTGTTTTTCAAAACGAACAGCCCCCCCTTCATCATTAAACATCAAAACATCCCTAATCGTGGCCTCAGAAATCCGAATAGTTCGTCCAGCAACCGTAGCCCTAATCAACGAGTCATCTTCAATCGTTGCAGTAGCCCAAAATTCTTGCATCCAGGGACCAATAACATCAGGGTCAACTAAAATAGAGTAGTTGATGGAAGACCCAGTTAAAAAATCAATGATCGCATGAAAATCAACATTATCCCTTGTCTTGTCCAAGTTAGCGATCATATTGTGTTTGCTGACAGTGAGTCGATTAGCCATGATGAGTGATAGAGAAGAATTCGCTTTGAGGTTGTGTTTCGATAAAAAGATTGTGGTGTAAAAGCGAATGAGGGATCTCAAATACGGTAAAAGGCGGGGAAATAGGTGTGAGTTTCTTTAAATAGGATGGAAATAAATCAAACTCATAATAATAAAGTTACCGTTTGGATTAACTTATTATCTCCGCCGTAAGGAATTAATTAACCGTAGCCCCACAAATTTTTGACCGTTGGAACAGTACGTCCACGTAAGCAGTACGTTGAAGCAGTACGTTGCTGAAGCAGTACTTTAAGCAACAAAGCAGTACGTTCCATCTTCTTATCCATAATTAATACTCCAAACTAAAACCAAGAACTTGTAAATGGTTCATGCTTAAGTTCTAACTAATAGCTTATGTTGCCTCCCCTCAAATACAACATATAGGCTAAACTAAATTACTAAAAACCAATACTTTCATTAAGAACTAAAAGAAAGTATACTAATTAATACTAAAGCCTCCCCTCAAATGTAGCCTAGTAGTTAATCATCCCAATGCTCACAACTAAGTGGTTGAATCTTGAAACATCAAATCCCTTAGTGAGTAGATCAGCTACATTATCATCTGTGTGAACCTTGACCACATTTATAAGCCTGTGCTCATAACAATCCCGAATGAAGTGATGCCTAATCTGAATATGCTTGGTCTTGGAGTGATAAACTGGATTCTTCACAATGCAGATGGTACTCTCATTATCAATATTGATAGGAGTATTTTTGAAGTTGAATCCATAATCCAAGAGTTGATTTTGCATCCACAAAACTTGTCCACAACAGCTAGCAGCAGCAACATATTCTGCTTCAGTAGAGGAGGTTGCAGCAATGGTTTGCTTCTTACATTGCCAGGAGACTAATCTTCTACCAAGATATTGACATCCTCCTGAGGTTGATCTTCTATCATAGTTATCCCCTGCATAGTCACTATCTGAAAAGGCTTCCAAGTGAAAAGGTGACTCCTTAGGATACCATAATCCTAACTTTGGTTGATGCTTGAGATATCTAAAAATCCTCTTGACTGCATACATATGGGAAACCTTTGGTGTAACCTGAAATCTTGCACATAAGCAAACAGCAAACATGATGTCAGGTCTTGATGCAGTTAAGTACATAAGACAACCAATCATAGATCTGTAAAGCTTGACATCCACAGCTTGTCCATCTTCATCCTTGCCTAAGGGTTTATTTTTATCAATGGGTGTGGTGGCAGGCCTGAGATTTGGAAGGTCAAATCTTTTAAGTATGTCTGCAACATACTTTTCTTGGTTAATGAAGATTCCATCTCTTGTTTGTCTAACTTGAAGACCCAAAAAGAAAGTTAATTCTCCCATAGAACTCATTTGAAACTCCTTCTGCATAAGATCTTCAAATTCTTTCACCATAGACTTCTTTGTGGCTCCAAATATAATATCATCCACATATACTTTGACTAACATAATGTCTTTCTTATCCCTCTTGATGAACAAAGTCTTATCAATTGCTCCTCTCCTATAACCATGTTGTAATAGAAAATTTGAGAGTCTCTCATACCAAGCTCTGGGAGCTTGATGAAGGCCATACAGTGCCTTGATCACTTTGTAGACTTTGTTTGGATGTGCAGGATCTTCAAAACCAGGAGGTTGTTTAACATAAACTTCCTCAGAAATTGTGCCATAAAGGAAAGCACTTTTCACATCCATTTGGTAGACAGGAAATCCCATGTATGATGCAAAGGCAAGAAATAACCTTATTGCCTCTATCCTTGCAACAGGAGCAAACACTTCATCATAATCCACTCCTTCTTCTTGGCGATATCCTTGTGCAACCAATCTAGCTTTATTTTTGATAACATTACCTCTTTCATCTCTTTTGATTCTGAAAACCCATCTTGTACCAATGACTCTTTTGCCATCTGGTAAATCACACAATACCCAGACTTCTTGAAGCTTGAATTGTAGAAGCTCCTCTTGCATGGCTTCAACCCAACTTTCATCAGCTAAAGCTTGAGCTACCTTCTTGGGTTCTTCTTGAGATAGAAAGCAAGCAAACAGGCATGTTTGTTGATCCTTGTGATTCATCCTATTTTGTTTGTAAACAAAGCTAAGTAGAGCAGTATGTTGCTTAGAAAGTCCTTTACCTTTGTTCTTTGTAATCACTCCTGAAGAGGGTGATCCAATAATGTTACCTTGAGGATGAGCTTTATGAACTCTCAATGTAGGAGTTGGTGGTACTGGAAGATCAGACTCCAAGTTAGTAAAATCAATGCCTTCATTGGAGAAAATACCTTCTGGATTAAGCTCATCATCAACTTCTTCTAATCCAGAAATGTTAGCATTAATCAAATCATCAACATCAACATTGGAATCATCAGCATTGTTCCAATTTGATTGCTCTAACACACCAGAAGTACTGTCAAAAGGATCAGCAATATTTTGATCTAAAGTACTGTGGGCAGTATCTTGAAATTTACCCTGTTTCTTTGCAGCCTCATAAGCCTTCCTTTGTTCATCTTCATAGGATTGTGCTATAGTTTCTTGAAAAAGCATCCTATTAAGTTCATCTTGTATGGCTTGATCTTCATCAGATACTGTATTAGTTGGTTGAGCAGTACTTTGTTCCTCAACAGTAACTTCAGGTTCTTTGTCAGGAACATCTTCTGGTGTAACATTGACTCCATGAACAATGTACTGTGAATCATCTTCTTTGTAATTAGCCAGATTCTCTTCTCTAACAGGAACATAATTCATAGATGGTGTGAACTTGAGATCAAGATCAAACATCCAATCAGGACCTTTACCTTTCTGAGTTTCCTTATCTTCCAAAAATTCAACATGAAGACAATCTTGTACCTTTTTGGTATTCCTGTTATATACTCTAAATCCTTTGCTATTTGTACAATAACCCAATAAATATCCTTCATCTGACTTACCATCAAATTTTCCTAGAGAGTCAATGGTATTTAGAATAGTCAGAGAGCAGCCAAAAGGTTTTAGAAAACGAATGTTTGGTTTCTTTCCCATTAGTAACTCATAAGGTGTCTTCATCTGAGGTTTAGTTACTGAAACTCTATTTAACACATAGAAAGCAGTACTTATGGCTTCAGCCCAAAAGAGAATAGGTAATTGGGAATCGGGAATCTGCAAGCATTGTTCTAGCTGCTTCTATCAAAGTCCTGTTCTTTCTTTCTGCAACACCATTCTGCTGTGGTGTTCTAGCAATACTAAACTCTCTCTTGATCCCTTTCTTTGCACAGAATTCATCCATATGCTTGTTCTTGAATTCTGTTCCATTGTCACATCTAATACCTCTTACTTTGAGTCTTAATTGATTTTCAAGGGCTACTATCAGGTCATGGATAGCATCAAAGGTTTCATCTTTGAATCCCAAGAAAAAGACCCAACTAAATCTGCTACAATCATCTGTCACAACCAAGCAGTACTTCTTCTTGTTTAAACTTTCTACTGAAACTGGTCCAAACAGATTCATGTGTAGCAACTCCAAAGGTTCTCTAATATCTCTTTCCCCAAGCTTCTTACATGAAGCTTTATGTTGTTTACCCTTCTTGCAAGCCAAACATGAATGATCAGTCTTGAATGTTTTGGAAGGTAAACCTCTAACTAAATTTCCTTTGACCAGCTTGTTGATGTTCTTAAAATTAACATGACCTAGTCTTCTGTGCCACAGATGTGCTTCTTCCAATGATGCCTTTGCTACTAAACATGTTGCTCTTCCAGCAGAATTGAGACTCTTTAAGTCTAAACTGTATACATCATTGGTTCTTGGTATTCTCAATGTTACCAAGTGATCATCAACAAATTTGAACTCAGGGGAGAGAATGAGACATTCTGTATCAGTGAACAGAATTGGGTACTTCTTGTCACAAATTTGAGATACTGACAAAAGATTGAACTTGAGCTCCTTCACATATCTAACATTCTCAAAATCAATACATCCAGCATTGATTGTTCCTTTGCCAGTGATTCTTCCTCCATCAGGATCATTACCAAATGCAACTCTTCCTCCATAATATGCCTTAAAATCTGACAGGATCTCCTTGTCCCCTGTCATGCTGCCAGAGCAACCACTATCAACAATAATATGATCTTTAAGCTCCTCCTCTGGGTTGCCCTGCACATTAAAGAAAAGGGTTAGTTTCTTTTAGGAACCCAAGCCATTACTGACTTGTGTTCCCCTTGTGGAGTGACATACTTGAATTCCTTCAGTATGTAATCTCCACTGGTTTTAAAGGCATGGTCAATGATTATTTGAGTTGGTCCCATGTCCTGTGTTGTAATATCAACAACACTCCCTGTTTCACCCTTATCTGATGAAAGTACTTCTTGTTCCCCATCAGTACTTTCTTTCTTAACCCAATTTCGTTTGACCTTAGGTTTCTCTGATTTAGGTACTCTGCTTGAGTTGTAAGACCTTTTATATGAATTGAATCTCTTAGGTCTTCTATGTGAAAAAGTGTTAGCAGTACCATGAGTGGGTGAAAACTTATCAGTCCTTTGAGAAGGTACTTCTTGAGACTTATCAGTGTGTGAAGGTACTGGTGATTTGGAAAACATTCTTTTCTGGTGAGGGTACCTATAGTCTTTTGAGAAGTTACTATGGTTGACCCTATTTGAGTGATTCCAAACTGGTCTAGTCTCTCTTGGCTTATGGGTGGTAGATCTATTCTTTGGAAACTGACTTAAGTATTCTGAGTGTAAGTCACAGTGCTTAATCAAGTGATCAGGACTATAGCATACATAACATAACTTTCTCTCCATATTCCCAAATCCTCTTCTATGATTAAAAGATTTCCTATAGTGAGCAGTATTTTGAAAAGTTTCTCTTGGAGGTACTGCTGAATGTCCAGCAGTACTTTGAAAAGTTTTTGGAGGTACTCAGGTTTCTCTGAACTAAATTGACCATTAAGCTTCTTCCTAAACTCTAGGTTGTCTACACCATAACGAGAAACATCTGTCCTAAGAGGTTGAAACTGACCAGTGGGTGGAGGAACTGAGTGGTACTCCTTATCTTTCTTAAACTCAGGAGGTGATTCACTAAGTGGTTCCTCATTCCTAGATGTGTTTTCTTCTGAGCTTGTAAGGTCATCATCACTAGGTGGAATCTCTTCCTTAGCACTAGGTGGGGTCTCTTCCTTATCACTAGGTGAGGTCTCATCTGAACTACTATCTTCACCATAACCTAGTCCAGCTCTACTGTTTATGACTCTTTGTTTTTCAACAAATTGAACATGTGATAGACCAGCCTGTTTAATACTACCAAGTTTTTCTAACAAAGTATCTCTTTCCTTAGTAATCTTTTCTAATTCAGACACCTTACATCCTAACTTCCATTCACTTAATTTCAATTGATAATCTTGTTGCTCATATTTTTCTGCCCAAGCCATTTCATTATTTTCATGTGTTAATATTTTGGCTTCCATTGACTCTAAAGTTAATTGATAACCAGCTACCTCAGACCTAGCTGTTCTACAATTATCTCTTTCAGTCACATATTCTTTAAGCAACTTTTGATAAACATCATTACACTTAGAGCATATCTCAGAGACATTGGATGAACTTGGTGAAGTGGCTACCATAGCAATCTGAACAGGTTCATCTTCATCCTCCATGCTCCAGTCAAAGCTTTCAAGACCATCTCTTGATTCCAAAGCAGCATATCCAGGTTCCTCATCAAAAGCTGTGCCCCAATCAAACTCTTCCATTGCAACCATAGAATAGGTTACAGGTTCATCATCAAATTCAGCAGTCCAGTCAATCTCTGCTAAATTTTCTTGAGCCACCAAAGCTTTTGGTTGTGATTCAGTAATAGGAACCTCCTTTCTTTTAACCTTGGGTTGTTCAATCATCCTGTTTGCCTGATATTTTGCAAACTTGCATTCCCTTGCAAAGTGTCCAAGCTTTTGACAATTGAAACATTCAATCTTGGATTTGTCAAAAGTTATACCTTGTTTGGCTTTGAAATCAATTCCCCTTCCTGTCTTGTTCATGAACTTCTTGATCCTAGCAGTGATCATAGCTACTTGCCATCTTATGTCAATCTCTTCTAAAGCATCTTCTTCAATTTGCAACAAGTCTTCTTGATAGGTAACAGGTAAAGTGGCTTGTTGTGCAAAGAAGGAACATACAACTTCATCAGAATTGGTGTTGTTTGTTGGTGATGGGTTGGGAGTAGTTGTGGTTGTGCAAACATGCTGTACATGCTGTGAATCACCAACAGTACTTTGAGAAGGATAAGTAGTACTTTTAGTGGAAGTACTGCTTCTATTTTCAGAAGACACAAAAGCTATGTTGTGAGTTTTCTGAGAACTGTGACCATTCATCTCTTGCTCGTACACTTTCAAATTGTTATAGAGATCATCAAAGTCCATAGACTCCAATCCAGGTTGTCCTCTAATCATAGTAGCAACCACATGCCAGACAGATGGCAAACTCCTTAAGAACTTCAAATTTGCATCTTCAACAGATACCTCTGCTCCATACAGTTCTAGCATACTAAGTAGATTTTGGAATCTGTCATAGGCAGCATCAAGACTTTCTCTTTCACCAACAGTGAAGGTTTCAAACTGCTGCTTCAATAAGTTTCTATGCATCTTCTTTGAAGCATCATTACCTCCAAATCTTGTCTTGATCGCAGCCCATAATTGTTTTGCATCCTTAGCATCATGGAACTTCAGTAGGTGACCATCAGGAATAGCAGACAGCAGTATGTTGAGAGCCTTATCTTGATTTCTCTTTGTAGCTGCTGGTAAGGTTGGTTGAGGTGGTTTGGGTTGTCCTTCAACTTGTAGAGGTTCATCAAGAACAACATTACCATTGACAATTACATCCCATAGAGCATGGTCAGTAATAGCAAGGTACTGCCTCATCTTCATGCTCCAGAGATCATATTCTCCCTTCTTGATGATAGGTATTCTGAGTGAGGTGATGGATGGGATAGGTGCAGCTTCAGTCGACATTGTTGAGGGTTTGTTGATAAATCGGTTTTAAGGGTTTCTTCTTAATCAGAGTCTCCACACAAGCTCTGATACCACTTGTTGGATCGATATACTCTGACCAAACTAACTTGTAGCTTGTCTACGGTTTAACAACTTTGAATGAATTCAAAACTATTAATAATGAAACACTGATATACTTTGCTAAGTATGCGGAATCTACTTCAACAAAGCTAAGAAGAATTAATAAACGACTTTGAATATTATTAAAACCTTGAACCTGCTTTCTTACACAGATTCACTAACAAACTCTAAACTCTAATACTTCTAATAATCGTATATCTCTAATCGCATATGTCTAATGCCAACCTAGGGATCCTTTTATAGGCACAAGGAAAACCCTAGTCGGTTTACAAACTTGAATAACAAGTAATTCTAATTATAACTCTAATCTAATACGAACATTCTAGAATTACACATTAGTCCTTAAACTATTTGCATAGCAGTCCTTCAACGAGCAGCAGTACTTTAGTCGAACAGCAGTACTTTGACTTGAGTAGCAGTACTTTGACTTTCAGCAGTACTTTGATATTTCATAGCCCAACATCTGTTACGTTTGGTATATTATTCTTTTGATCTGGATTCAGTATGGTATGCCTTGTCTGAGGAAAACCGAAGCTTTTAAATCAACAAGATAGAGTCATGAGAAACAAGTCTTTCACATTTCTGTCCACAGTCCGTTGTGTTTCCGTTTCGTTTTCTCATCAATTTTCGAGGACGAAAAATTTCTTTTAGAGGGGAAGAGTTGTAAAACCCAAATTTTCTGAACGCGTAAAATACCTAAAATACCCTTCAATTTTGAACTTTTGAAGAACGTATATTTACGTATAACCTAAAGTATTTATATGCTACTACTTGAACGTACACAACATTTGGAACCTATAACATAAGATAAATAAGACTATACTTATGTTATACATTATTAAGCTATGTTACATTTATTTTCAAAAACTTGTACACGCCTAAATAAATCCATATGGGCCGAAATATATGTAGAATTTCACAATTAAACTTAAACCAAAACAAGCCTAAGTCCAAACATGAACTAAATAAGGAATGTCTCCATCAATCCCATATGTTACGGTATTCTTGATTCCCTCCCTATCTCATCACACGGTTTCACCTTTATCCCATTATAATCGAATATCTCACACAATTACACAATTACAAACCATAAAAATAATATACGGCTGCTGCTTTCTTCTTGGTTCTTTCTCGTTCAAAATCAACAGGGTACAAAGGGTGGTTGATCGTGATCTTGTTGGTGCTTGGACGTAGCTAAGATTCTGGGTATTGATTCGTGGGTTTGAAGCTGTTTCGAAGGGTTGATATTGGTTGGTTTCGGCAGGTTTATACTTTGATTCGACCCTTGTTTTGTTCTCTTCGTAGCACGCATCAAGGGTACTATATCTCTCCTTGTTCAATACATTCTTCTCTTGTTCGACTCTTGTTATTGTCTTGATTTGGTTTGTTTGTCTTGTCGAATTCATGGTCACATAAAATCATAAAAAGTTCACGTAAAATCATAGAAAACCCTACATGAAATAACGATTTGGGAACCTCTATAATCGACCTATCCTTTATTGTTTCTATTCGAATGGATATACATGTCGTACACCATCTATAAGTCGACCTATATCTGTTTTGGTTTCATCTATAATCGACCTGGTAAAGAGAATTAATCGTTGGAATAATTAAACCTAAAACCGATCACATAAAATATTAAACCCTGAGTGCTGACAAAAATTAAAGTCGAATTGAAAGGGGTCTATTTTGTTGATACCAACGTGTTTTTGAGTGATTCTAGGGTCTAAAATCAAGTTCTGGAAAAGAGCTTTCTGAATATGTAAGCCTTATAATTTTTGGAGGTCGGGAAGATACCTTTTCAGATTTTACAAGTTCAAGTGTTAAAAATGTATTTTGGGAGTCTGAAAATCAGTCCACTTTTCTGATTTTTCATTTGTAAACTATGAGGATTTGGGTCATGAAACTTTTCAGTATTTAACTTATATATTCCTAGTAATGTCATGAATTTTTGGCGATTTTTCCTGGATGTATTGGTGGGTCATTCAAGTGGATATTTTCTGGGTACTACAGCAGATACGTTTTCTGGGTAGTCTGAGTTAGAGTATTTTTCGTGTGGTGTTAAACCAACTAATAAATTCTGGGAAAATTCGTGTGGGTTCTAAAGACATTGAAGTATCAGTGAGAATTTTTGTGGAATTTATATTTGAGTTCTGATGTGGTAGAAAAATTCGTCAAGTTGTGATCTGTTTATGGGTAAAAGCTGATAAAACGTTAAAAAGGCTGAATAAATGTTTTAAACCTAATTGTCACTAACATGTTTTAACCTAATTACAATTTATCATTATTATAACCTTTAAAGGCGTAATTAGGATACATTAATACATTTCATAACTTAAAATTGGCCTATGACATGATTAGTGCATGTATTAAATGTTAAACCTAAGATTAAAACCCTAATTAAGATAAAGGTAACCATAAGATAACATATATGGAAACTTACTAAATATGGAAATTGCTAATTCGGGAAACCTGCTAAAAATAGAAAATTACTTAAAATGGTTAAACAACTTAAAGAGGAAACATACTATTTTTGGAAAGTTACTATTTTTTGGAAAGCTGCTAAAAAAGGAAATTTACTAAAAATGGAAAGCCGACTAAAATGAGTAATCCGCATTTAAATAAGTTATTAATAAGACAATCATGAATTCGTGTAGATTCGCTGAAGATGGAGTTTGCTTCCGATCTTTATGTTTCTAGTTGTGTTTTCACTTGCGGTCCAAGGTACAGATATTCTGACCTTATCTCTTAAGGTTTCTCATGATTCGTACACATCTTTTAGATATTATCTTTGACTATGATGCCGTTGATCTGAGCCTTCTTATTATGGCTTTCTTATTTGATCTATGGCTTTGCTATGCTCCCTTAGATTGTAAACATTGATATTGTAACTGGATGTGAAAACCTTTCTTAATTATATCATGGAAATGTTTTGAGAAAAAACTATTTTAAAATGATGTTTATGAGCACGATGCGTTACCACTTTTATATGGACTTTTACTAACTTTTATGAAAACTACTTTTACGAACCACCTTTATGAAAACCGTTATTAAAGATCATTTTTATGAAAACCATTATTAAGAGATTTCTTTAAATGAACATTTGATAGAAAACTTTGACTATGAACCTTTGCTATGAAACTGATGGACCTTTGATATAATATGACCTTTAAACCTTATAGTTTGATACCTGAGCCACTATGTTTCCTAGTCATGGGGGTTCCATGGCTGTGTCATTTATGCACCAATGGCATGACCCTAGTGTGGTCGAGTGATGTTCCACACCGTCCCTTTTCTGTTATTTATTATGAGCTCAATTATTATATATATGTTTGGCCACTAACATCTTTGCAGGGACGTATGGATGCATCCTAGGTTTGCTTTGTATATGATATGATATGATATGATATAACTTGATTTGGTGATTGATGCTGTGTGCAATACACGTCCTTCACATATTTGAGAGGTCGCTCCTCTATGGTTACTATGATATTAGATTTAATTTGTTTGGGCTCGTGGTAGATTACTGACCTTTTCTTACTCTTGATATCCATTTATTTATACCTTATGTTTTTCCCCAATGCACCATATTATATTCTTGCTCCTTATCTTTTGCTTCGTTTATACATATCTGTTCACTGGGCTTTTTAAGCTCAACCGCATTTCTTTTCCTGCGGCAGGTTTTAGTTGGAAGCTGGGTTATGAGTGGAGAGTACTTTGGACTTAGAAGACTATACCTTGATAGCTATTCTGGATTAGAGATGACTAGAAGTGATTATATTTTTAGACTTAGTATTTATTGTAATTCTCATTAGAAACCTTGTATTTCAGATTTTCCCTTTGTAACCTTTGAAATTCTTTTGTATTATTTAAGTCATATGCTTGTGTTTGCTTTGATATGTCACCATAACGTAATACTTCTACCCTTATCAGGTTGGGGTGTTACACGACCAACATACGAATTTCAGGGGAGAGTCCCCCGATATACCTCTCAAGTTTCTTGCATTCTGGTTCATCCATTGTAGGGCATAGTCGTGCTAATTCGTAAAAACGACTAGTGTATTTGGCAACATCATTTCCTACCATGGTAAAGTCCAGGATTTCCTGTTCCATTTCTTGTAATTCGCTCCTTGAACAATATTCTAAAATCATCATCCTTTTAAGTTTCTCCCAAGAGGTTGAGTAAGCAACGTCGACCCGTACTATCTGAACATGTTTAGTCCACCATTCCTGGGCACGATCCCGAAAAGTGCAAGTGGTGAACTTAACTTTGTCTTCCTTGCAGCAGTTACAACCTCGAAATATTGTTTCTACTTCTTCGAACCATTTGCAAAATCCCCTCGCGCCTTCCGTTCCACTAAAGGTGTGGGGATTACAATCCATAAATCCCTCGTGAGTAAGATTTTTGGCGAGGGCTGTGGATATGCTCTTGGCAATGATTTGTTCAACAGTGGCTTGTGTCATGGCTGGAGCGGCTTGCTTCGACATAACTTCTTCAAAATCGTAAGAGACCATGAGAATTTATAAGTAGTAAGGATCATCACACTCACATATATGTAACCATGACATGTATAAATGAAGTGAAATCACAACAAGATGCAACCACGAAAATATCATAAATATAATCATAACACACATGAATATATAAAGTGAAAATTTCGGCCTACATAGACCGATATCAGACATAGCACAACCATATCCATATAGTAGAGTCAATACTTGGTAATTTCATTGTACAACAACTAAAATACTACAAGTTTCTTTGAACTATGCCACACATCCCGTGGCTAGGATAATAGTAAAAGATAGTAAAGATATAATTCTAGCCTAGAGGCTTCCTGGTGCTCCTCTGATTGGATCCTGGGTTGTGGCATCATAGGGTTGTGATGAGTTCTGATGTGGGGCCTGGAGTTGTGCATCAATCATATCTGAGATAGTATAGATCCCAAACCATTCTTGAGGAATCTGCTGATGTTCCTGTTGAGTCGGTGATCTTGGTACTATCCACAGAGTGTCATCTAAGTCTCGATATGTGGGAATGGAAAAGGGGAATGACAATGGTGATAGTGGGAAGGTATGGGCAATCTCCTGAATCTCAAAAGTCTCAGTGTCACAACTGGCAGTCACTTTTAAGTCTGGCTCAGGTGGTGCTAATACCTCAAATAGGTGGGAGTTATCATCTAATGATGGTGAGTGATATGGGAATGTCGAGGTATAGGAAGGTGAGAGTAGTGATGTAGGTGTATTAGTGGATGAAAAAGCATCCTCGATATCCGAGTCTGCTGGAATGATAATAGGGTGGTTGGGTGAAGACATGTCGTTATAAACCAGGTCAATATAAGTATAAGAATAAGTAACTCATATAAAGTAAATAAATAAAAACATATATCGTAATCGTATGCACATCATGATGTTGTGAAGTGTCATGACCTAGTGGTTATAGTCTAGGGTCAGTGATGCATCCTAGTTCTCTATAACCTTGGCTCTGGTACCAATCTGTCACACCCCCAAAATCTGGGTTGCAGCGGAATGGAATTCTGGGGGCGTAATGTTCACGATTAACAAATTACAAGGAATAAAGAACGACCTCTAAGTGAGTCGTTTCAAAACAAGCGTTTGATTTAAACATAACGTTTTACAAAACATAAATATCAGAGTTCACCATCAAAATGTAAGATTTAAATACATAACCAAACGCTAAATAATGCAAGAAAATCTTCATCATGATGTGCTTCCCAAATGTGACTCTAAAGTGCTCTATACAAGAGGTGTATCATCACCTAATTACCTGAGAATACATGATAAAAGGGTCAACAAAATGTTGGTGAGATCATAGGTTTAAGTAAACAGTAATGTGTGGACCACAAGATTTCAATAGAAAGACAATTACAACAAATATAATGTCACAGCCAAAAAAATAATATATATAGTGCCTAAGCTCATGACCCCGAAGCTCGACGTACTGGTATGCAATCAAGCACAATAACAATAATGCCCCAAATAAGTGTTTGCCAGACACTCAGAAATAATCCGCATGATATGCGTCCGTTTGACAGGTTGGCGTGACCAACTCGGACGGGGTGTCAACCCAAATAGATCTATTCATAACATCCGCGCATACAAGTAATTAACGGTTCATGATTCAAGGGGGACTTTAATGGCAATGCGGTAACTTAGGCAAAGTAACGGTTTTAATACTTGTGTCCGAAAAATAAGCAATGTATTCCCACCCCGAGGGTTTAGAAATCATGTATAAATAATGTAAAAATCAGGGCTATGAAACTCACCTTAGCAAAAGCAAATCCCGATTGGTAAATTGGCAAACGGTAAATTAAGTCCGATAACTCTAATCGCGACCTAAATAATTCATATGTCTTAGGTTTGAAAACAAGGTCATGCACGCAAGTTCATACTCTACTTTATCACTTGTACATGTTTGTTGTAATATTTATCGTCAAAAATGTAGTTGCGTCAATGTGATCTTTTATTTAGAAAATCACCCTTTTTAGAAAACGTAACTTGTTAATCTCGTGATCAAATTTTAGTCGTCATGTTAATAGATATTTTGAAAAATCTCTAACGCGCCTAACAAGTGTATATAATGTTCTACCATTTTCGTTTACGTTATTTTAGCCAAAATACACTCTAAAAGGTCAAAAATCCATTTCAAACAATTCCATCAGCTTTTCTAATAGCAAATAATAAGTTGTCAAACCTATATGTCGTCGTAACTTTCTTTAGGCCATAACTTTTTTGTCGTAGCTCTGTTTCTTAAGTTTTACCTATCCCCGCGAAGGTATTTAACTATACTATCGGATTTCTAGGGCCTCGGCTAGTCTAGTTATCATTTAATACCAGTTTTCGCCACTCAAAAATTCCTAACAGCTTCTAAAATTTTTAGAAAAATTAGTTTTCGTCGCATAACTTAAAACTAACGTATCTTTTTCGTTATAAGCCCGTTTTAAACTCATTCAAGCGGCTACGTTTTCGTTATTGAGTCTATCTTCTATATTTCTAGCCTAAACTTGTCACCAAGCTACTAAGTTTTATGTAGGAGGTCGAATGGGACAAATTGCTTTCTAAAAATGTCAAAATAGTTTTCCTCGCCTTCTTGTTATCATAACCACTTAATAGCTCCAAAACCAATTCTAGTTCATCCACCAATTTTTCAACATAACAATAGTGTTCTAACACTAAACTTAGCAATATTTAAGAGTTCATTTTTCATGAATGTAAATGATCATCAATCATAGTTAAGATTACAAGATCTCTAGTTTATATATATATGATGTTTATCATCACTTTCTTGTTGAGATTTATACCAACTAGTTTTCTTATGATAAAAACTTGTTTAAAACATAGCCATTAGTTTAGAGATTATTGTGGTTACAAGGTTTAGATTAACATGTACAAAGTGATAAACTAAGTATATACACTTGAACTAGCATTATGATATGAAAAGTATGAAGTTTTGGCAATGTAAAGATTACTTACAAAAGGAGATTAGTGTGTTGAGAATGTAATGCACTTGATTAACCCAAGATTAGTGTTTCCAAACCCTTACTAAAGTACTCTAATGACACTTGATTTTACCCAACAAGCTTTCCTTTCTTCCTTCTTGCTCTAAGTGTGTCGAATGGTATATATAAGTGATAGGTGTTATATTTTTTTTTTCTAACCAGTGTAAGAAGTGATACAAGTATAGCTATATATACTAGTGAGTATTCAAAGTTAGAATAATTGGGTCAAAAACCATCATTTGGCTATGTTGCTAGGTTGGGCCGATTGGGGCTATAGGGGGGACATTTTGGTGGTCAAGCCACCCTTTCTAATTTGGACTCCATGTTTCATGGACTAGTGTTGGCCATTTATTGTGAGGTGAATTTTGTCTAGTGAATAATTATGAGACAAGAGGGGGCGGCAACGTGTAGGATATTTAGAGTAGAAGAGTTGTTTTGATACAAGAGTGTATATGTTGTATGTATTGGGTATTAGAAATAGGTATTGGTTGTTGGTTTGGTGATTAACGAAAGTTATACGTAATTAAACGTAAGAATTAAAGAAATTACTTTAGGCATAAGGAAATATTTTTGGAACTTTGGTAATAATTTAGGAAGTATAAAAATGCGTTAGAAATAATCGTTAAGAGTTTTGGGTATATCGGGTGTTAAATTTTAAATTTCGAATAACGTTTGTTGAATTGACAACCGTAAGTAAATAAAGAAAAGGAAATTGTTTTAGATTTTAAAATTGTGAACCGGAGTAGGAGCACGGTACTGGAACATTGTGGACTAAATATAGCCTAAGTCCTAGTGTACTTGAAAGATGTTCTAAATTTCGCGTTGGTACAAGTAAAAAGTTATATGTAGATTGTTCACAAATAAATGTCAAGAAAAGAAATTCGGGTTTGTTGAATTGTATTGACCTGTAATTTAGCGTGTTGTCATACGACTGACCTGATGATTTACAGTTTTAATTTTTAGTTGTAATTTTTGTTTTTAACAAACCATCGATTAATCAAAGGCACACTAGCTTTGATTTTCATGATCATTAACACAGGTTGATTACAAGGAATTGGTGGTTTATATACATTCTGTATTTTCTGTGTTTTGTAGCCATGCAGGAATCCAGACGCCATTACACATACAGAAAATGAAAAAGTTGCTCATAAACGCATAATGGAGGATCATACCAAACAAATCTCAGGAGAGTTTTCCGTTCTAATTCTTTCTATTTTGATAACGCTCATTTTGTACATATTTTAGTCGCGCCATTTGTAGGTTTGTGCATATTATTTGATTATATTTATGAACATTTTACGCTTAAAAGGTATAAAAGATGTATCCAAGTTCAGGTACAACTAAATCAACGGAAATATCGAGAAAGGCGAAGAAAATTCGACAAATAAAGAGTATGTGCACAAAGGAAGATTTTGTCACAACTCGCAATTTCAGGTCATTTTCCAAACCCCGACAATTTACTATTCATGAGTTACAATTCATCATTCACTATTCACCGATCACTATTCATTATTTCACTATTCATCGTTTTTGAGGTCAGTTTGAGACTTTGAGAAGTCGTCAAAAAAATTTACTATTTACATGACACTATTCATTCTCGGAGGGAAATCACTATTCATGGGCATCATTCATCATGTTGTAAACTTGGTTTACGGGTACTTAAAATGCGCGTAACCAGTTAGGTTTAGCTGCGTATTCATGCATCATCACTAAAGGCACGTCATACAGACTAGAGAAGTCTGCATATCATCAGTAACATCATTATCATATCAGTTCATGCATGGGTTTGTGTGATTTTCATTAACGTATGCTTAAGTGTTTAATTAACGTTACCACTCAGTCATTTCTACTAACGTTATACCCAATACTCCCGACTATGATCCTAATATATTTTCATGATAATTTTAATGATATAAAGATTATATTATTACTTTACCCGGTGTTTTTAAATCAATCTCTATATTTTTCGTTTGACGCTTATAACTCCGTCGGTTTACGAAATTTCAATCCGATAATCATTCTAACACCCGATTCTTGCAAGGAATATGGTTTTACAATTTTTACAACTTCGTCGTACTTTATTTTACATCGTCACAATTTATTTCTAGTTAACTCGGTACCCGATAATACCTAATGTATACACTAAACTAACTAATTCATACATATTAGTACACAAGCACTCATTTAAACATCAAATCCCTTCCACTTTTTGTCCATGTGCCACCCCCTAACCCCCCATTTAGCCTAATACACCCAAAAACCATTAATGAATTTCTAGTCTTTTATTTCCATCCCACTACACTAACATCACATAACACATAAACATTTAGCTAAACCAAGAGATTTTCTCTCTTCCTTTTCTTCTTCCCCATTCGGTCAAACCAAGATCATGAAGAACAATCCATCAAATTTTCCAGTTAAAGTTATAATCAAGCTCCATTTACCTTCCTTGTTAGGGTTTTGTGATAAAAACCCCAAGGTTTTAAGCATTTTCATCCATAAATCTCCAATATTGCAAGTAAGCTCAAGAACATCTTCTTTGATCATTTCATACTTTCATTTGATTCATATGATTATGTATTTTCAAGTTATACTTGTCATTCATGCAACATATTTATGTTTTAGATACCACTTTGCACATAAACTATCTTTAACACTAGATCTATAAGTTTCACTAGTGATCACATGAAATCCACCAAGGTTGATGATGTTTAGGACCCCATGACACCCTAAGAAGGTGTATGGTAGTGATTTGCGAACTTGTGGAGTTGATTTGAAGTGGTATGATCAAGTTTAGAACCAAGAAAATGAGTTTTTAGCAAAGTATATATAAGGTTCTGTCCAAAAATGCAAAGTCTGGAAAACTCAGAAAATTTTGAACTATTTTGGCCTTCATATTCAGAAATTTCTTTCAAAAACGAAACCGTAGCCGCTTGAATCACTAAAAACCGACTTATAACGAAGGAGATATGATTTTTCAAAGTTAGACGACGAAAACTAAAATTCTGAAAATTTAGTTGCTGATCGCCGAGATTCAAAGGAAAAAACGAGGTGTAAGTCATGATCTAGATGACCCAACCTACTGAGATTATGTTAGTTCATGTTTATACGAAGCCGTGGATATAAAGAACGTAGAAAAAAAGCTTATAACGACCGAGATATACACGTTTGAAGCCCGACGTACCATGTTTATTTTGACAGCCCACTAATAGAAAGTGTTTTTGCGAGACATAACATTGTTAGCCGATTTTCTAATTGATCGAGGCATGTATAATCAAAAGTTAAATGAAACGACATTAATACATTGTTACAAGGTTTTCAAAAACGTCGAGTTTGATCACTAACACTTAACGTGCAATATTTCACGACTATATTTTGCCGATAGAACACCAAATGAGGATCGTGGAGTACCGTTTCAACATATTTATACGAAAAGTAGTTTATAACTTAACGAGACGTCAAAAGTGTATTTTTCGTCGATAAACGTTATTTTCAAAACTAACAAGTGGTATCGTTAACATACGTATTTGCATGTGTTGCATTGTATCATTGCTTACATTGGATCACATCATTCATAATAGGTCGCGGTTAGAGACCGAGCTTTATTTCATCATATCCATCATTGTCATTGTTGCTATATCATATCAGGTGAGTTTTCATAGCCCCGTTTTCAATTGTTTGTTTGATTTCTAAACTCTCGGGGGAGAATACATTGCACCTTTTTTATATGCGGACCAAAGTATCCAAACTCATTTACATTGCTTAAGTTACATCATTGCCCAGATTAAAGTCCCCTTTATTATCATGAACCGTTAATTGTGAGCAAGCGAGAGTGAGTTAATAGATCTATTGAGGGTGACTCCTCCGTTCGGGTTGGTAGCACCAACTGGTCAAACGAACGCATTTCTTTTCTGTCATATTAGAGTGATTGGCAAACACTCAGTTGGGGCATTTCATTCAGTCTAGCTTCGAGGTCATGAGCTTAAGAGCTAATGTATCATTTTTATGTGGCATTGTTTTGTCATGCACTTTATACTTGTGGTATCCGTACAACATTTTATTTACATAAACCTATGATATCACCAACATTTTTGTTGACCATTTTTAGCAATGTATTTTTAGGAAATTAACGTATCGCATGTTGGCTTGCATAAAGACATATCATGGAGTCGCGGAGTCGACGCGTCTCACTTTATATTTTATGCACTTATCCATCGTTTGAATTGTATGAACTTGTTTTTCTGAAAACTTGTTTCACCTTTTGGGACCTAGCTTTGTAACTCTGAATATTTTTAATTAATCAAACGATGTATTTTCAAAACGACACTTTAGGTCGTTCAATATAACTGCAACTTTGGTGCTATGACCAGTTGCGCCCCTGAATGCTTCATTCCGCTGCAAGTCACGAAATTTGGGGGTGTGACAGATTGGTATCAGAGCCAGGTTATAGCGAACTAGGTTGTCCATTATATCCTAGACTATAACTACACCATCATACCATCTCATCATTGTAGCATAAGTGCATATTCATTATATCACATGTAGTGATTGTGATTTCATACATATATCATTTCATCATAACCCGCATTGTGTAAATGTTTATTTACTTTTATTTCACATCTATTGTCACAGTGATGTCTTCGAATTCACACCCTATTGTTATCTCGTCAGACTCTGAGTCAGACGATATTTCCTTACTACCCTCCATCATACTAGAGTCGGTTACATCACCCTCACTACCGACTATCATTTTGTCATCAGTGGAGCCTACTCCACAATCTTCACCTATGATGTCAGAGGCTGAGACAGAACCCTTTGAGGAGGGGGAAGTCGCACCTACCCTACCACTGTCACCTGTGATCCGTCGTTGTCCCAGAGTTGTTCCAGTTATCCAGCCAGGAGAGTTTATACCCTATGGTCGAGTTTACCGTACCTATCCAGGTGGGTCGCGCATGAAGCACACTGCTGCTAAGCGGGTTCATCGTCTCACTGTCAGATCACTAGCTGCATTTGTATCCCTACCACCACCATCATCACTTACTTTATCTCATCCACTCCGTCGCCGCTTGACAGCGAGGAGGAGTGTGGCATTCAGTACACCATCACCATTATCACCATGACCATCCTTATCATCATTGTCTCCACCATTGCCATCCCTATCAGCACCAGTTCATCCCAGAGATCCTACTCCTATGTCAGACCTACCGCTCAAGAAGCGGGCACGTCTTGATATCCCCTCACCAGACAATTCAGATGCCACAGAGACAGCACCGCCCAGCAGATTCGAGGTTGGTGAGAGCTCGAGGGCTGCTGCTGACAGACTACTTACTGCTGCTACATTTGACTCGAGACTAAACTAGCTACAGGGACATATTGACAGGGCATTAGGCCATGTGGAGGAGATACCAGTGAGCCAGATCGAGGCTATAGAGGAGGAGATCGAGGGACTAGTCACAGGCAGAGTTGCTATAGATGTTTCATATCAGGGATTGGAGTCCCGACAGCTAGAGAGTTCTGAGCATATTACCCATTTGAGGCAGGAGATGCCTGAGTTGTTCGACAGGGCACAGATGTCCCAGGATGAGCATCATCGCCAGGCCGGTGAGTTATCTTCAGTTCAGGCTAGGATGTCTGCATCAGAGACTAGGGAGACTGATCTTCAGCTTCGAGTTCAGCACCTAGAGGAGATTGTTGTTGCTATGTCTAGGGAACTTCAGAGGATTTTCTGTAGGCTAGATGGAGCACCCGGAGGAGGTGCCTAGTGTCAGACTTTTATCATGTAGCTTGTAAATTATTATCCTAGTCCCGGGGTGTGGGACATAGTTAGGACTTGTTGTCTTTTGCTTGTAGTACAAACAAATATATCAAGTATAACTCTACTATGCAGGATTTTCGTTGTGCTACTTTATGATATCGGTCTGCATTAACCGAAATTTTCATGTATTATATTCATGTGCGTTGTGATTATATTTATGATGTTTCGTTGTGGTTTCATTGTATTTATACATGCTGTGGTTGTATTTATACGTGTTGTGGATGTATATACATGTTGTGGTTGTATATATTGTGTATGATGATCGTTTTCTATTGTGGATTCTCATTGTTGTTATCTTTTGTAATTGTGAAGAATTATGCCACCCAAAAGAGCCACTACTGCTATGACACCAGCCGAGATCAGAAAGCTTGTTGCCGACAGTATTGAGGCAGCATTACTTGCAGAAAGAGAGGCTGTAGCCGCAGTCACTGCTGAAGCCGCTTCTCGGGCAGAAACCGAGAAAGCTACCAATGGTACAAATGGTCGTAAATGTACGTACAAAGATTTCAAGAGTGGTGATCCCTAGAAATTCAAAAGAACTGAGGGAGCCACTGCCATGATCCGATGGTTTGAAAATACAGAATCAGTATTCCTTCTATGCAACTGTCCGGAGGACAGCAAAGTTAAGTTTGCTACTAGTACACTCGTTGGGGAAGCTATGTCATGGTGGAATTCGTATGCAAAGCCCATGGGAATGGAGAATGCTCACAAGCTTACATGGGACGAATTCAAGAAGTTGCTGACAAAGAAGTTTTGCCCACGAACAGAAGTGAAAAAGATGGAAACTGAGTTTTATGAGTTAGTGCCAGCAGGTAATGATATTGAGGCATATATCAGGAGGTTTCAGGAGTTAGCTGCTTTATGTCCAGCTATGGTTCCGGAAACTGAGAAGCTATTAGAGAATTTCATTGGAGGATTACCTCACAACATCCGTGGAGATGTGATTTCTTTTGACCCGCAAACATTGGATGAGGTAATCAGAATGTCTCAGAAACTCATGGCTCAGATAGTGAAGAAATAAACTACCTCAAACAACAACAACAACACCAACAGTAACCATAACTACAACAACCGTAACTCCAACAACAACTACTGAAACAACAACAACTATAACAGCAACCGAAACAATTCCAATAACAACAACAACAAAAGAAATCGGGATAACAACCAGAGTAGCAATGTTACTCAACCACCACCCAAGAGACAGGAAACTGCAAAGGCCTATGTTGCAGGTCCAGCTGAGAAAAGAGGTTACATGGTACTTTACCCAAGTGCAACAAATGTCAAACCCACCATAACCCTGGAAATTGTCCGAATCCGTGTGGGAACTGTAAGAAAGTTGGTCATTCGACCAGGGATGGCTAAGCTCCGATTGTGGTTGATACTCAGAAACCCCCAGCAACATGTTTTGGTTATGGAGAAGTTGGACACTTCAAGAAGGAATGTCCAAAAGGAAAGAATCAGGGAAACAATAACCAAGGTGGAACAACTAGAGGAAGAGCTTATGTCCTTGGAGGAGAAGATGTCAGGGAGGACCCGAATGTCGTTACGGGTACTTTCCTCATTAATAATCGTTATGCATCTATACTATTTGATTCAGGAGCCGATAGAAGTTTTGTTTCTACTACATTTGCACCATTACTCAACATTGAACCAACCGTATTAGACACTCCATATCACATTGAACTAGCTAACGATAGTTTAGTTGGCACTGACACGATCATTCGTGGTTGCACTCTCAATTTTCTCAATCACCCGTTTAATATAGATCTCGTGCTAGTAGAACTTGGAAGTTTCGACATTGTCATCGGTATGGATTGGTTATCTCGACATCATGCCAGAATCATCTATGATAAAAAAGTTGTTCATCTACCTTATGATGGCGAAACATTGGTCGTTCGCGGAGAACGCAGTGGGACTAGACTCAGCATCATCTCGTGCATTAGAACAGAGAAATACATAAAGAAAGGTTGTTATGCATTCTTGGCTCATATCACAAAAAAGAAATCGGAGGAGAAGCGACTTGAGGATGTACCAACAGTTAAATATTTTCCAGAAGTCTTTCCTGAAGACTTACCAGGACTACCACCTACTCGCCAAGTCGAATTTCAGATTGACTTAGTGCCAGGAGCTGCACCAGTTGCGCGAGCACCTTATCGACTTGCACCTTCAAAAATGCAAGAGTTGTCGAACGAATTGCAAGAGCACTAGGATAAAGGTTTCATTAGACCAAGTTCCTTGCCTTGGGGAGCACCGGTCTTGTTTGTAAAGAAGAAAGATGGATCTTTCAGAATGTGCATCGACTATCGAGAGCTAAGCAAATTTACAGTGAAGAATCGTTATCCACTTCCCAGGATCGACGATTTGTTTGATCAGTTGCAAGGTTCCAGTTATTACTCCAAGATCGACTTGAGATCGGGTTACCATCAGCTTAGGGTTAGGGAGGGAGATATCCCGAAGACAGCATTCAGAACATGCTATGGCCATTATGAATTTCAGGTAATGCCGTTCGGACTAACCAACGCACCAGCTGTGTTCCTGGATCTCATGAACAGGGTGTGCAAGCCATACCTGGATAAGTTTGTGATCGTATTCATTGACGATATCTTGATTTACTCAAGGAGTGAAGAAGAGCACCGAGAACACCTTAGAACAATCTTAGATTTTCTCAAGAAAGAGAAACTGTACGCCAAATTCTCAAAGTGTGATTTTTGGATCCGCAGAGTACAATTTCTTGGTCACGTCATTGATAGTCAGGGACTACAGGTTGATCCAGCAAAGATTGAGGCAGTTAAAGATTGGGCAACACTAAAAACTCCCACAGAAATTCGTCAATTCTTAGGACTGGCCGGATATTACAGAAGGTTCATTGAAGGGTTTTCCAAGATAGCTAAGCCGCTGACTAAGTTGACACAAAAGAACCAGAAGTACGATTGGGGAGAAAAGCAAGAGACCGCTTTTCAGTTATTGAAACAGAAACTTTGCAGCGCGCCAATTTTGTCATTGCTAGAAGGGATTGAAAACTTCGTGGTATATTGCGATGCTTCACACAAAGGACTTGGAGCAGTGTTAATGCAAAACGAGAAGGTGATAGCTTATGTATCTCGTCAGCTTAAGAAGCATGAGAAGAATTACACTACTCATGACTTAGAGTTGGGTGCCGTGGTTTTCGCACTCAAGATTTGGAGGCATTATCTTTACGGAACAAAGTGTGTAGTATTTACAGATCACAAAAGCTTACAGTACATACTTGATCAGAAGGAACTTAACATGAGGCAACGTCGTTGGTTGGAACTACTTAGTGATTACGACTGTGAAATCAGATATCACCCAGGAAAAGCCAATGTTGTGGCAGATGCACTAAGTCGGAAAGAGAGACTCAAGCCTTTGAGAGTCAGATCATTGGGAATGACTATTATTTCACCACTACCATCAAAGATCCTCGAGGCCCAAGTCGAGGCACTCAAAGAAGAAAACCTACCAAGTGAAACACTCAAAGGAATGCAAGATAATGCAAACGGTTTAGTAAGGAGATCAAATGGAACATTATGCTTCCAGGATAGAATCTGGATACCTCTCTATGGTGGAATACGAGAGTTGATCATGCACGAATCACACAAGTCGAAGTACTCTATTCACCCAGGTTCTGATAAGATGTATCAGGATCTTAAAAAGCTTTATTGGTGGCCGAATATGATAGCAGAGATAGCTACGTATGTCAGTAAATGCCTTACTTATGCTAAAGTGAAAGCCGAGTAACAGAAGCCATTAGGATTACTTCAGCAATCAGAAATTCCACAGTGGAAATGGGAACGTATTACAATGGACTTCGTCACTAAACTTCCCAAGACAGCAGGAGGTTACGATGCTATTTGGGTAATCGTTGATTGTCTCACCAAATCAGATCATTTCATTCCAATCAAAGAGACTTATTCTATGGATCAGCTCACCAGACTTTACGTCAAGGAAATAGTTTCAAGGCACGGTGCACCAATTTCCACCATTTCCGATAGGGACAGTCGTTTTACTTCAAACTTTTGGGAGTCATTGCAAGATTCATTTGGAACCAAATTAGACATGAGTACCGCCTATCATCCTCAGACCGATGGTCAGAGCGAGAGAACGATTCAGACATTGGAAGACATGCTTAGGGCATGTGTCATTGACTTTGGAAATGGTTGGGCTAACCATTTGCCATTGATCGAGTTCTTTTACAATAACATTTATCACTCGAGCATAAAAGCCGCACCATTTGAGGCACTCTACGGTCGTAAGTGCAGGTCCCCAGTTTATTGGGCTGAAGTTGGTGATGTGCAGCTAACTGGTCCAGAGTTGGTCAGAGAAACAACAAAAAAGATAATTTAGATTAGAGAAAGACTCCAAACAGCTAGAAGCCGACAGAAAAGTTACGCCGATGTTCGACGAAAACCATTAGAATTCCAGGTTGGAGACAAAGTCATGTTGAAAGTCTCGCCTTGGAAGGGCGTGATACGATTCGTGAAACTCTGGAAGTTGAACCCGAGATACATTGGGCCGTTCAAGATTCTGGAAAGGATCGGTCCGGTAGCATACAGACTGGAGCTTCCATCAGAGCTTAGCAGTGTGCATAACACGTTTCATGTCTCAAACCTCAAGAAATGTCTTTCAGACGAAAAGCTCGTGATTCCACTGGAAGAAATTCAGATCGATGATAAGCTTAACTATGTGGAAGAACCAACAGAAATCATGGACTGAGATGTCAAACAGTTGAAGCAAAGTCGAATTCCAATTGTCAAAGTTCGCTGGAATTCTCGCAGAGGTCCTGAGTTTACTTGGGAACGGGAAGACCAGATGCGACTCAAATACCCGCATCTTTTCACCGAGACCACTCCAGAGACCAACATCAGCTGAATTCAGGGACTGAATTCCTTTTAGGGTGGTCGACTGTCACAACTCGCAATTTCAGGTCATTTTCCAAACCCCGACAATTTACTATTCATGAGATACTATTCATCATTAACTATTCACTGATCACTATTCATCATTTCACTATTCATCATTTTTGAGGTTAGTTTGAGACTTTGAGAAGTCGTCAAAAAAATTTACTATTCATATGACACTATTCATTCCTAGAAGAAAATCACTATTCATGGGTATCATTCATCATGTTGTAAACTTGGTTTACGGGTACTCAAAATGTGCGTAACCAGTTAGGTTTAGCTGCGTATTCATGCATCATCAGTAAAGGCACGTCATACAGACTAGAGAAGTCTGCATATCATCAGTAACAATGCTTTAGGAACTCCAAGCCTAGCGAACAAATTTTGCAAAAATTTAAGAACTACCTTGCTGTCGTTTGTTGGTAACGCTTGCGCTTCGACCCATTTTGATACGTAATCAACAGCAACCAAAATATACTTATTACCTTTAGATTCAGGAAACGGTCCCATGAAGTCCAATCCCCATATGTCGAAAACTTCACATACTTGGATATAGTTTTGCGGCATTTCGTTTCTTGATGTAATATTTCCGGATCGTTGACACGCATCACATCCTTTTATATAAGCTTTTGCATCATCCAGCATAGTGGGCCAATAAAATCCTGCATCAAGGATTTTCCTTTTTGTAATAATTGCACCATGATGTCCCCCGTCGGCCCTGAATGGCAATGTGCCAATATTGCTGGGACATCATCTCCATCTACGCATCTTCGTATAATATTGTCAGGACATAATTTAAAGGCATAAGGTTCATCCCAAATATACTCACTAGCGCGAGTTAGAAACCTTCTTTTATCGTCGGATGTTAGCCCTTTTGGAATTTCATTTGCAACAATAAAGTTTATATAGTCGGCATACCATGGTGTATTATCATTGCTCTTAATTCTTACCATCATAAGGTGTTCATCAGGAAAGTCATCAGCGATTTCCCTTTCATCAAGCACCTCCATATCAGGGTTTTCTAGTCTAGATAAGTGGTCAGCAGCTAGATTCTCGGCACCGTTTTTATCTTTAATTTCAATATTGAATCCTTGGAGCAATAAAACCCACCTAATAAGCCTTGGCTTGGCATCCTGTTTATTAAACAAATACTTCAAAGCAGAATGGTCAGTGTAAACCATAGTTTTTGACAATATAAGATATGACCTAAATTTATCGAATGCAAAAACTACTGCTAAAAGTTCTTTTTCCATGGTGGTGTAATGTTCTTGGGCATTATTTAATGTTTTGCTATCATAATAAATTGGCTTAAATTTCTTTTCTATCTTTTGGCCAAGTACAGCTCCAACAGCATAATCACTAGCATCACACATTAGTTCAAAAGGTAGATTCCAATATGGCAAAATTATAATAGGTGCAGTAGTTAGTTTTTCTTTAAGTATATTAAACGCCTTTTTGCAATCTTCAGAGAAATAAAACTTCGCATCTTTTAGCAATAATTAGGTCATAGGCCTAGATATCATTGAAAAATCTTTTATGAACCTACGATAAAATCCAGCATGCCCTAAAAAACTTCTAACACCTTTTACATTAGTGGGGTAAGATAGTTTGGCAATTACATCAATTTTAGCTTTGTTGACTTCTATACCTTTCCCAGAAATCTTATGTCCTAACTCAATTTTCTCTCTAACCATAAAATGACATTTTTCCCAATTAAGAATAAGGTTAGTATCTTCACACCTAGCAAGCATTTTATCAAGTTTAAAGAGACAATCACTAAATGAGTTACCGAACACCGAGAAGTCGTACATGAAGACTTCCATAAAGTCTTCTACCATTTCATGGAAGATAGCCGTCATACAACGTTGGAAAGTAGCAGGGGCGTTGCATAGTCCGAACGGCATTCTCCTATAGGCGAAGGTTCCATAAGGGCAGATGAAAGTCGTCTTCTCTTGATCCTCGGGGGAAATGGGTATTTGGAAGAAACCTGAAAAACCATCTAAAAAACAATAATAATCATATCCTGATAGTCTTTCTAACATTTGATCAATAAATGGAAGAGGGAAGTGATCGTTTCGCGTAGCATCATTGAGTTTGCGGTAGTCGATGCAAACTCTCCATCCAGTAACAGTTCTTGAAGGGATTAGCTCATTGTCGTCATTGAGTACTACCGTCATTCCTCCTTTTTTTGGTACAACGTGGATAGGACTGACCCACGAGCTGTCGGAAATTGGGTAGATAAGTCCGGAGTCAAGTAATTTCACAATTTCATTTTTCACCACATCTTGGACTTTTGGATTCAAACGCCTTTGGGGTTGGATAGTAGGTTTGAATTCATCTTCCATAAGGATTTTATGTGTACAAAATGACGGGCTAATTCCCTTAATATCAGACATCTTCCAAGCTAATGCTCCTCTTCGTTTATATAGTACCTGCAGAATGGATTCTTTTTCTTTTGGCGTTAAGTCAGATGCAATAATAACGGGTGGATTAGTGTTCCCATTTAAATAGGCATATTCCAAAGTAGAAGGTAGATCCTTAAGCACAGGTTTAATATCTTCAATTTTATTAGCACTAGCGGAATAAACTTGTTCTTTTATTACGTCGTTGCTGTCATCAGATAAATGCGCCGCATCGATATTTCCGATGCGCCGTATGGAGTTACAAACAGCGGAATCAACAGCGAAATTATTATCAATAGTATTTTCATCAACTTGATCTTCTATAGCGATTGTGTTTTCTAAATTTTTAAGCAAAAAAATCAAGCAAATTACTTTTTAACAATTTCTGAGTAAATTGATTAATCGTGTGGAAAGGTTTTGATTTGTTAAAGATATTAATGTATGAATGTGTTTAGCATGCGGAATCTACTACAACACACTTAAAAGAACACAAGGTGGTGAGTTATGTAAACGTGAGGATGCAATGAACAAAGAACACAACTTTGGTTAACACAAAACGATTCAATATTATTGATGAAATAATACGGATGATCTAAATATCACCGGGATTACAAAGTAATCTTGAATCTTAGATTGTAAAAAGATTTGTGAGTTGAGTAACTAAGTTACTTGAGAGATAGTTCAGTTTTTGGTTAATTGTTGGTAAAGATTGCTTCCATGAAGTGTGACTAAGGTATCCTTTTATAAGATAAGGAAACCTTATTACAAGTTGTTCAAGTGGTTGAATATAATACTATACTTTGACTATTCTAGCGCCTACAATTAAATACAACTACCAATGTACAACTCTGTAATATTCTTCTGTACACCACAGAAGACTAAACTACTTCTACATAACGTATAACAATGTACAAAGACTAATAATTCAACTAAATATCTATTACAAAATATCTAATCGACTTGACATAAGCTTGGCAGGCTCTTCATCAACTAGCAGTACCTTCTACCCAGAAGGTACTGGTAGAACATCTTCATACTCTTCAAAATCAACTAGCAGGCTCTTTGACTTGAACATTTTATTCCCAACAATCCTCCCCTAAACTTGTTATTTCCATTAAAATACACAAGTTTCTGATGAATAAAATACATACCTTGAGGATTTGAGGGAACTCTTCCAAAAACCTTCACTCTCTGTTCTTCCTTTTTCTTTCATATTGCTCAGATATGCTCCTCAGCAAACTCTGAACAATTTCTGAATTCTCATCATCTTTGTCACACCTTAATCTCTTGGAGATCATAGTTTTAAGCACTTCATAACTAAGTGGATACTCTTTCTCAGCCAACATAAAGAGTTCTATCCCACTCTGTGTGTAAAGATGATGAATATTGCTATGGCTTAGAAATTCCCATGTTGTTGAAGGATCATAATAGGGAAATTTCCAATGAACATCTTTGGGTTCAGGATCAAACATCCTATTGAATTCTACCCATAATTCCTGTTCCTTAGCATCAGTACTAGAATTTATGTCTAGCCTAATCTGTACTAGATTCCACAATACTTCCAAGTCTGCTCTGTCAGATGCTCTAACTAGATTTTCAAAATTCTTAAAGCTAGCAGATTGACCCCCAACCCTTATTATTTTCCATGATTTTCCTAATCTATCATGGTTTACTTCCCAGTCAATAATAGGGCGTCTACAGCTAATTGGATCAGCATGAATGATAGTTGGCAAAGTAATTAACATCTTACTTACTTGCTGAGAATCCAATTTTGCTACTTCTTTCTTCTGAGCATCCTTCTTCTTCATTGAGGGCTTTGCATCAGATGGAACTTTGTAGTAAAGACTTTTGTAGGCTTGAAGATACAAGTAGTAGATTTCATCATTAGATTTCTTCTTCAGTTGATAATCAGTCCAATTTGCTTGACCTTTTAGAAATCTCTTCATGAAAGTCACTTGATCTTTCCATGATTTGCCCACCTTAAAACCTCTTTTCTCACTTTCTTTCATCTTTTCAAAAATGTCAGCCAGAGCTGCTTCTTTATACTTCTTGTTGATAAAAGATTCAAGTGCTGCTGTCTTCTCATCAGAATTGAGATTCTTGTCATTTACTATTATTGAAGCTTGGCCTTTCACAATCGGATCATTAGCAATAATCCATTGCATTTGTGCATCAAAGGTTTCTTGAGCAATTTGAGTATCAAGAAGAGTCTGAGCAGCATCTTCAACATCTTTCTGCTCTTTCATTACTGCAAGCATTCTTGAAGCTTCAAGTGCTTTCAGTTCTTCTTCATGAACCCTTTTGGCCTCTTCTTCACCTAAAGCCATCTGAATTTGCTGTGTTCTTTTCAACTTCTTGGACTTAGGCTCATCTTCAATCATAATGCTTTTAACCTTATCCTTTGGAGTTGGTTCTTGTGATGGAGCAGAAGATTGCTCATCAGCAGCAAAAATTCTCCCTTGAACAAACAAATTCCCTTGAGGCTCTAAACCCCTCTTTCTCTTGTACACTTTCTCAGCAGACCCTTTGTACCCCATAGCCAATAGCCTTTCTATCCTAGCAGGCTCTTCTTCTGGCCTAGCAGGCTCTTGCCCTGCACCAGCAAGCTCTTCATCATAAACTTGAGTTCCTTCATGGAATTCAAATTGAGCCTCCTCTTCATCTTCAGAAGTATCCATCCTCCCCTTTTTGGAAGAGTGACCTATCCTATCAGCATCTGACTTTGAAGAACCAGATAAAACAACCTTTGCAGATATTTTACCCTTTAGCTTCCTCACTTCACCCTCCAATTTCTTTACCCTCTTGACTAATTTGATGTTGATCTCAGAAAACTTCTTGCTTTGACTCTTAAGAGCATTGATATGTGTCTAAAAACACATATAATTTACCCGGTTTAAACCCACATAAACGTCCAAAAACACACAAATATTATAAATATCATTGAAAATGTGTTTTTATGTGTTACAGATGCAAAATGATTGAAAATAAGTGAAAACGAACCAAGTTTGCATAAATGGCAAGTCTAGTCCCTCAAGTTTTAAAAGTTGTCAAAATTAGTCCCCGGGTGTTTTTAAAATGGGAAATTATATTTTAAACCCTTGTACTATTTAAACTTGGCAAGAAATACCCTTGTGATAACTTTTGGGAATTTACAAAACAAACCCCTATAAAATCCAAAATTACATAAAAGGTCCTTAAAGTTTTAAAATGTTAAAAATATACAACTTTAGTCCTTGTGTTATTGTATATTGGCAGGTTTAGTCCTTGGAATAACTTTGGAAAGATAACAACTCAGGCCCCTCAACTTTCAGCAAATGACAAGTTTGGTCCCTATGCATGTTTAACTAAATCCGGATCAAACTTATCCCCATTAAATCCAAAATAATTACCCATCCCATTTACCAACCCAACCACTAAATCCTTTACCCAACCCAGTTATTACCCAAGCCCAAACCATAATAAGCCCATCCCATTAGACTGAGTTAAACAACTCAGTCAAACAAAGTTTGACTCATCTCCTAAACCACCATACCCGCCAATACCAGACACTCACCCCCCCAGCTCACCCAAAACCACTCACCACCTCATCCCCCCTCCTCCTACAAGTTACCTAACACATCCAAATGCAATTAATGCATCTCTCCCACTCTCCCACTAGCTAAATCAGTGATTATCACCAAATTCCTGTTTTCCCGCCAATTTTCCAAGTGGACTGCTGAGATGAAATTGGAGCAATTAAATGGTGGGGATTTGTTCAAGGATGTCGACAATGTATTTCCCATTTTAGTTTTGTATATATAGACTAGTATTGTAAGCTTTTTAAAGCAAGTAGTTAACTAGTAGCATAATTGTTTTTTTACTTCCAGTAGCTATCTTTTGTAATACATGTTTTCAGTGATCAATAATAAGTAAATTAAGCTTGTTTAATGATAATCTTTGCACCATTTCATTAGTTAATGATAATTCTAGAATTTCATGTTATACTGATAATTCGAATCACCATAAGTAGTAATTGAAACAGCTTCTTAGTTGTTTCTATAAGCTTATATAAGCTAATAGTAGCTTTTTGTAAGCCTATATAGTAATCAGTAGCTATAAAATTCAAAGTCTAAGAAAAGTCAAAGAAAGTCAAACGTGGTCAAACAAGCTACTCTGGATCAAACAAGCTAAATTGGTGGAAGCTTTTGGTTTAGTGGCTTCATGGGAAGCCCATAGGTTGTTCTTGGTTCATTGGTTCTTTAGTTTTCAAGCAAATCGATTGTAAGCTTTTCACAAGCTTTGTGCTTCATTTCATAAGTTACTGCTTTAAGTGTTATTTACTAGCTTATTGTTATTATTATTAGCTTATCATTAGTTTTAGATCATATATATTCAGTTCATTAAGTCTTAAATAGCATTTCACTCATTTTCATCTTAAAAACTATATAAAAGCCAAAAATTAAGCTAGCTTGTTGATACTGCCTTATTTTTAGTCACTAAGTCATTTTAATAAGCTTAATCTACTCACTAGCGTCTTTAGGATTCAATTCAGAGCTTGATTTACACATTTCAGTTCACAAAATACCATCACAGTCCCTAAAGGGCTGTTTAGTTTAGTACTGCCAATCGAACCAAACACACTAGTACTGTTGATTTACCACAAGCTCAGTTTTGAGCTTGCTTCTAGCAGCCCTTAGCAGCTCTTTTTAAGTTTCTATTAGCAATATAACTAGATTTTGCCATTTTGAACCCACTGTGTGAATTTTGGACTGCCAAGAGATCATACAAGCTCAAACAAGCTCAAGGCTTGTTCAGTCCATGCCTTTGGCATTTTTGTGGTTCATTTTGTCCACTTAGTCGATTCCAAAGACCCTAGAACCCTTGCACAAGTTGTGCACAAGATAGCAGCTACATCAGTTAAGCGAACTGCATATAGCAGCTTTTGTGAGTTTTTGGAAACTTGCATGATTTTTAGCTCGCTAACCACAAGCTCTCATAAGCTAGTTTTTCTTGATTCTTAAACTTCACCAGCTTGAGTTTATTAGGGTATTTTTAGTTCGAATTTTGGAACACTCTTTGGCCACTAAAAAGGCCCTCGAACAGACCCCTTTCGCCCTGGTGCAGGGTACCACATCAGCAACCACCAGACACCATAAGCTCTTTTTGAGCTTTTTAAGCTCTTAGCCTGAGCTTTTTCCATAGCCTATAGCTTCTTTAGTTATATCTCAGTCCCTAGTACCCTGTTCCATAAGCTCTTAGCTTACCATCAAGCTTATAGCTTAATTGTTCATATTCTAGTTCTTAAAAAACCAAAAAAAAGTTAACTGTTAAGATAGCTGCTAATTTTCAGCTTATTAAATAAGTTTTAAAAATGGTTCCTTAATTAAAGATACTTATATTCAGCTAAAAAGTAGTTAGCAAAAAGAAAATATCAAAAAAAAAATAAAGTTTAGAAAAAAAGGCAAAAGTGGGTTTCTAACCCACGACCTGTCGTACACTAGACCAAAGCCTCACCCAGTGTGCCCGTAGTGGTTTTTGATTAATATTGTACACCACTTATTATTTAAATACCAAATAGTAGTTAGTATTAATAAGCTTAATTAGCTTTCCAGCTTATGTGTAGCTTATCCGAATAAGCTATCTTTTCCACTATAATTTTATTAGATCAGTAATAACTTCTAGCATTTAATAAAAAAGTTTCGTAATTTTTAGAATAGTTTTGCTATTTTTAATCTATTTATTTAGTTTAACTAGTAATTAAATTATAATAAAAAATATAAAAATCAGAAAAATATAAATCTTTTTTCTATAATTTTCTTTTGTCATTTTTAAGTTATTAAAAATATTAGAACACTAGTAGGGTTAATTTTATATATATCTTAGTTATAATCACGTTTTATTTAAATTCCCGATTCGCGTTTTAGAATAAACGAAATAGTAAAATAGTGATAGCTTCTATTTAATATAATTTAACTTTTTCAATTTTAAATAAGTAATTTTCATATTTCTAGCTTTATTTCATACTTCCCTTTAATTAATTTGCGTTTAATTTTATTGTGCACATCTGTTTTAATTCGTTATTTAGAATTGTTAAATAAAGCAAAATCAAATATCTGATTCATCAATCACTTTAATCCAAAGCTTTTCACAGTTTTCCATTCACACCTCGTTGGGAAACGACCCAGGTGATCACTTGCCTGGTTTCACACACTACACACGAGCATCATGTTCTGAGTCTGCATTTGTTTAAATATAAGTGTTGTTTCGGGACGGATCAAATTTTGGCGCCGCTGCCGGGGAGGTGTGCTGCGACTTTTGTGTTAAGTTTTAGCGATTAGTGATTTGAGACCCTTCTATCAGAAGTTCCTATTTCCCAAAAACCATATAAAATACAAAAATATTTTTCTTTTCTTTTCTATATATATTATTATTAATATTATCATATAAAAAATAAAAACACCAAAAATAAATTCCGTTTTCTTTGTTAATAATAAATAAACAATAAAAAATTACCATCGAGAACCAAGACAGAGTACTACCTAACTGGGGGTACGACCATAATAAGTTCCCAAACCAAAGATTTAAAACTTGCCTTTGTATCACTTGCGAATATCGGCTCACCTTTGATTGATAAACAAACTCTAACGGAGGTTCTAGGATAGTCTGACATTAAATTGTCGGACTGAAAGAAGCGGGTTTTTAAGGAGCGTAATTGCCCACCTTTGCTTCTCCACCACTCTGTGCGTTTATCTTTTAGAGAGCTACCGTACGCTTGTTGATTATTGGTTTAAGTTCACTTGTGTTTTGCTTCTGTCTTGTTTTAATTGGAATATTTTACTTAGTGCATGCGCACTCGTTCTTCCACGTCATCAAGCCCTTTACGTGAACTCGTAGAAATTCCGAGAAGACGTAATCGTAGACGTGCTGCCCAAATAGTCGAACCCGAGATTCGTACTGTTCTCACTGAAAATATGGCAGACGAACGCACCATGGCTGAAATGCTCCAGGCACCCACCGAGGGTTATGGAGATGCCATCGTTTTACCAGCCATCGATTCTGATCATTTTGAACTGAAAACACATTTGATTCAGCTCGTGTCCACAAACCAATTCCACGGGTTTGAACGAGAGGATCCTTATGCACACATTCGTTGGTTTAACAAACTGACTTCTACAATCAATTACAAGAATGTGCCACAAACAGTGATCAAATTGATGCTATTTCCATTCTCACTGGAGGGGGCAGCCCGAATTTGGCTGGATAAAGAACCCCCTCGATCCATTGAAACCTGGGAAGATCTCGTTAAGAAATTTGTCAATTATTTCTTCCCTCCATCAAAGACGACTAACCTAAAAAATGAAATTGCTGGTTTTCGTCAAGGTTTCGATGAAAATTTCGGAGAGGCATGGGACAGATTTAAAGATCTCCTAAGAAAATGCCCACATCACGATTTCAATGTGTTACAACAGATAAATACGTTTTATAATGGGTTGACCCAAAACGATCAAGATGCACTTAACGCAGCCTCCGGTGGCAATATCTTGAATCGTAAACCCAGAGAGGTGGTTGAAATTTGTGAAAATAAATCAAAAGTTCCTATTTCTAGAAACAAAGTGAATGTTCCTGTCACTCCTACTGCTTCTTCATCCGGTAACTCATCAGAGTTAGCCTTCCTTACAGATTCAATGCGTTGCATGATGAAGGAAATGAAAGAACTGAAGAGTGAAGTTCATAAACCGGAACAAATCAAAGCAATAAACAAAGTGTGTGAAACTTGTGGTGGCCCACATGCGTATTATGATTGTCAAGCAACCGATGCTTCTGTTTACCCAGCTCCCGTAGCTGCAGTAAACCCAAATCAATACCGTCCGCATGCTGAGACTCAGTACCGAGCACAGAATGCTATGGTCCCACCTGGTTTTCCACCCGTGCCAAATCAGAATAATCAAAACCGCTTTGTTCAAAATCAGGGACAAAATTTCCACAATTCTCAAAATTTCAATCAAAACCGAGGTCAGAATCAGGGTAATTTCAACCAAAACCGTGGTCAAAATTTTAATCAAAACCAAGGTTCAAACCGAAATCAGACGTCCTCAGATGAGTTGCTTATGCAATTCATGAAAACCCAAGAGGAAACAAATAAGACACAACGTGAGACAAACCAGTTATTGGTTGCCCAATTAAACCAGATCAAAAAGTCTTTAACTGATATACCTTCTACCTCGGGAGGTCTCCCAAGTAACACTGTTACCAACCCTAGGGGTGAACTCAAAGCTGTCAGTACACGGAGTGGTAAATCTCAAGTTGGATTCAAGGTGATAAAGGACCCGGTACTTCCCACTAACAATGGAAGTGCTAAATACGTCCAACCTTTGGTCATCCAACCTTCAGTCATCCAAAAATCTACACCCACAATTGCTCCTCAGCCGTCTAGAATCGATCCTACTCTTTCACAATTTACGGTTAAAAGTTTGTCAACCAAACTTAGTGAGCAAAGATCAGCCAGATATTATTCTGAAATGCTCAATGCTGTTCCTGTCAGTGTACTTGATGACAGTGATGATGATGAAGATACCACTTTCGTCAAAGCTATCACCACTCGGAGTGGTGCTTCTTATAAGGGGCCAGCTGGCCCTATTCCTCCTCCGTTATTTGAAATGGAAAAAGAGACGGAGGATACAACGGACAAAGTGCCAATTCCAATTCCACAAAGTACAGCACATGTCCATCCTCCGGTTAGCCCTAAAAAGAAATCCAAACCAGGAGTTGTCTTTGAGACTCCTGAAGTCATTGCTCCTAAATCCAAACCTCACATTCCTTACCCATCGCGCTTAAATGAGCAAAAGCTCCGTGAGAAGGCTAGTCAACAAAATGATAAATTCTATCAAATCTTTAAAGAATTAAACTTTGACATAAGCTTTGCGGATGCTACTATTCTGATGCCCAAATTTGCTGCAGCAATCAAACACTTGTTAAGCAACAAGGAAAAACTGATTGAAATGGCTAAAACTCCAGTAAATGAGAACTGCTCAGCGGTTATCTTGAAAAAGCTTCCGGAGAAGCTTGGAGATCCTGGAAAGTTTCTACTACCTTGTGTCTTTCCAGGAATGGTTGAATGCTATGCCTTAGCAGATCTAGGTGCAAGCATCAACCTGATGCCTCATTCAGTATGGAAGAAACTTTCTCTTCTGGCTCTTACTCCTACCTGCATGACTCTTGAGCTTGCAGATCGAACCATAACTCATCCCTGCGGCATTGCCGAAGATGTATTTGTGAAAATAGGAAAGTTCCATTTTCCAGCTGACTTTGTGGTTGTTGACTTCGACGCAGATCAAAAGGTTCCTCTAATTCTTGGACGAGGATTCCTAAAAACGGGCCATGCTCTTATTGATGTATTTAAGCATGAGATCACCTTGCGTGTGGATAAGGAAGCTGTTACCTTTAATCATGATCAAACTTCAAAGTACTCCTCTAATTATAATTCTGAATCGGTTAACCGAATAGATGTCATTGACATTGCTTCAGAGGAGTACTCTCAAGAGAGTGTTGATTGTTTTCATAATTCTGTGAGTGGGGAACCCACCACGTCTTCTCAACTTATCATAGCAGACTCTTCTCCTTCTCTCACTTCGGTTGAGGGAAGTGATCCCTTTTGGGATGAAGTCGATGCTTTTCTCACTCTAGATAGTTCACCTCCGCATGAGGTTGATGATAACTATCTTGATCCTGAGGGGGACATTCTTTTTCTTGAAAATTTGTTAAACGAAGATTCATCTTCCCCTCTTCCACCAAAACAACTTCATAATGAGGAAATTAAGTCAGTTGAAAAAACTGATAAATTTCCTGAGATCAAGTTTAAGGACTTGCCTCCTCCACTTGCAATTCTTGAGGAGGAAGTTCTTGTATTAATGGCTATTCAGATCTCTCTTCTTCCCTTCACCTACCCGGTGATTTCTCCTATCTTTCACTCATTCGGGAGTGAGGATATTACTTTTGACCCTGGCATTGTCCATCTAACATTGGTTTAAATGCCGGATTTCCTGGTCTCTTACTTCCCCATAAACTCTTAAATTGCTTTTTCTCCCGGGCTGTTCAGGATCCCTTTGTTACAGTTGACCTGTAACACCCCAACCCGACAAGGGTAAAGGTGTCATGCAAATGGTTTCATATCAGATATAAAAAAGCATACATTCAAAAGTAATACAAAGATTCTCAAGGGTTACAAAGGGAATACTGAAATTTTCAGGTTACAAAAACGGATACAATTTCTAACAATAGAATAACTTCTAATCATCTCTAGGCCAAAATAACTGTCAAGCCTTCTAGGTCCCAAAAGTCTCTTCACTCATACCCATCTTTCATCTAAAACCTGCCGCACACGAAAAGAAAACGTGCGGCTGAGCTTACAAAGCCCAGTGAACAGATATATAATAAACGAAAACGAAAGTAAACGGAAATAATCAGATGTAGCATAATGAATGAGACATAAATAAGGTACAAGAGTAAAGGTTTAGGATAGTTATCCACCACGAGCCCAGAAACTCAAAGTCATAATCTCAAAGTCACATCTCAAAATCATAGTCTCACAATCAGAGGGGATACCTCTCAGGCAACCAGATAATATGAGGGGTGGCCTCATGTATCAAATGGGTGGAGTAGCTAGCTCCCAGAAATGTGAAAGGCGTGTAATGCACACAAGCACCAGTCACCTCAAAGTCATGCTCAAAGTCATAGTTAAATCCACTAAACATACATGCCTAGGATTGCAATCCATACGCCCCCACTCAAAGTCAATCTCAAAGTCATACTCAAAATCATAGTAGCCATGGCAGATAATATAAAAGGGGACGGCGTGAGAAATCACTCCCCCACACAGGAGTCATGCCAGTGGTGCATCACAGACATGGCCAGGTTACCTTCCTGGCTAGGAAACAAAAAGGTGGCTCGGGTATCAAACTAAGAGTCATATCTCAAGGTCATCTCAAAGTCATATATCAGAAATGCATCTCAACGTCATATCAAAAGGTTCATACACAAGGAAACATAGAAATGGCCTGGGAAATCTTAACTGAATCATAACTCATAATCATAATCAAGGTTCATCTCAAAAGTTCATTTTAAAACTTCCATCAAAGTCCATTTTAAACAATCCTTTATTTGTGCCTGTAATAAAACGATTCTTTAAAGAAATTTTCATAAAATATTCTTTCAAAACGGTTTTTCATAAAAATTAGTCTTCCAAAATAGCCTTCATAAAAGTTAGTAACATTTATATAAAATGGGTTTGCCTCATTTATAAACACCCTTTCAAAATAGTTTTTCCTCAAAACATTTTCAAAGTATAATTAGAAAAGGTTTACATAGCATAGCTTCGATTCAGAATTCATATCAATTGGAACTCAACTGGGGAGGTTCAAGCAAAGGGAAATCATAGCAATCGAATCAGAAACTAATGGATTCAGAATACGAGCGAGATCATGAGAAACCTTAAAAGAAAGGTCAGAATATCTGTACCTTAGACCGCAATTGCAAACATAACCGAAAACATAAGGATTGGAAGCAACTCCTTCTTCAGCGGATCTACACGAATTCATGATCATCTTAATAATAATTCATTTTAAATCAGATTATTTATTTTAGTCAGCTTTCCATTTTTAATAATTTTCCTTGTTTTAGTAAATTTGGTAATTTATGGTAATAATCATTTATTAGCAAGCTTAGGGGTTTACAAATGATAATAGGTTACTTAAAGGTTTAATACGACAAATATTGTAGTTTAGGATTTTGTATGATATTGTAGCACAGTTTAGGGTCCGAATGTGACAATACTCAAAGCTTAGAATCAAATTTGTAATTAGTTCTATTATGACAAATCTACAACACTCACACCTTACATGACACACTCATCACCATACACATTCACACTCATGACATGACTATAATTACTTACACACGCCAAGTATCCAGTAGGATACAATTCATCACCAACCACTCTATACATAACCCTTAAATCCATTTACTCGCTCACAACACTCATGTAATAATCATCTCCATAGCAACCAATACACGACTCATCTTTAAGGCGACCAAAACATATGCTCAACTCCCTTTAACCCATACGCATAGCATCCATAAGACTCAACATTTACTTACGTCAAACCCTCACTGACCCACATAAAAAGACAACATGCTAGCTCTGCCTTGACCACACAACTCGCCACATTTCAGACCAAATAACAACGACAACCATGTAACCTACACGACCCTTACACTACTAAACCATGAACCCTATTTCCAGCCACACGCACAACTAAACAAACACACTCGGCACCCTTTTTGTTTTGTTTTTCTATCGAACACAAACCACACACGACATGCCTTGTTCTTTTCTTAGCTCGATAGGATTAGTCATAAAACATATACGAGTCGCACAACAGTGGGTTAACCAGATTTCAATATCACAGTTTGTCAATGTCAACATGTAGGATTTTATCAAAAGTGTTATTTTAATATCAAAAGGGTTATAATGTCATGCGAGTTTTATCACAGCTTCTTAATTCACAGCTACTGATGTAGGGTTATTTTATAAAAAAAAATTTGTGATGGTCATGCGAGTCTACGGATGAATGCATGCTTAGTTTTTAACAGACTTGAAACTCTTTTCATGGTTGTGACTCGACACAGTAAGGACACAAGGAAACATGCTACTCCCTTTTGTTCGACACAACCCAACACACCCACAACTGTTTTTGTGCTAACTAGATTGACCCCAAAACCAACATGTATGGCACCCTTTGTTTTAGTTCAAACAAATTTAGATCGCATGCGTATAAGGTTCTAACGACCCAAACAAAACAGAAAATATGGAGGTTGATCAAGATGTGGGTCGACAATCATGGAAGCTTACAATCGTTATTTAGGTGATCGTTAGTCATTATTTTATGTGAGTTTATATGTCGTTAATGAGAACAAACAAAAGGAATGAAACAATACCCTCGAAGCGTGATCACGTAGAGGATGAAAGCACCAAGGAACCCACGAGCAAAACACCTCTCGAACCTTCTGTAAACTCTGGCCTAGAACACCAAGAGAGCCTCCTTTGTGCTGCCTTTGATTCGAATCAGGAAGAAAAGAAAAGGCAGCGCACGTCCAAGATTGTGTAGTGTATAGGTTTATGTTTAGGGTTTGATAACGTGTGTGCTTTGTTTCAATCGGTAATTTTTATATTAGGGTTGAATGGGTTTGTTATTATTAAAAGGGATAATGCCGTGACAGTGGGGAAATGGCTGGCAAAAATCACGGATAATCATAGACCAATTCAATTTGATTAGTTTCCAAATTTTTCTTAGCACTTTAAGTGGATTTAAAATTATTTATAAAGTTTAAATAATATTACTAATATACAAAAGGATTTTCGGTACATATAGTGTGTACAATTAATTTTAGTACTTCCCAAAATGTCAAATGTGGTAGTAGAAATAATTTTATTTCATATCTTGATCATCTCCCGAAGTTTGGAATTTATTTGGTGATGTATAAGCTTTAAATCAAATTTTAAAATTATAGGGGCAATTTGGTCTTTTTACATGTTTTAGATTTTCGGGTATTACATGACCGTTCACAAGCGGTTAGCTTGCGTGATAAACCTGACTGTTCGGGAGGAATCAACTCAATTCGGGGTCGAGTCAAGCTAGTGACTCGGTGATCAAAAACATTAGCAAAACATGGGTTTTCACCCGTGTCTCTGTTTTCTTTCTCTGTTCTACCATCTAGTGTGGGGGGGATGCCCCACATGTTGTATATATGTTCCCAAAAAAAAAAAAAAAAAAAAAAAAAAAAAAAAAAAAAAAAGTGTATATGAAATAAAAGGCTATTAATATTTCCCTTTCACGTTCTAAGTGTTGGTTTAACAACCGGTACTTTGAATATTGAGGGCAATATTCAATTCTAAGTGTGGGGGGGAATTCTAGCGAATTTGATCAAATGTTTCTCAGCCAACATAAAGAGTTCTATCCCACTCTGTGTGTAAAGATGATGAATATTGCTATGGCTTAGAAATTCCCATGTTGTTGAAGGATCATAATAGGGAAATTTCCAATGAACATCTTTGGGTTCAGGATTAAACATCCTATTGAATTCTACCCATAATTCCTGTTCCTTAGCATCAGTACTAGAATTTGTGTCTAGCCTAATCTGTACTAGATTCCACAATACTTCCAAGTCTGCTCTGTCAGATGCTCTAACTAGATTTTCAAAATTCTTAAAGCTAGCAGATTGACCCCCAACCCTTATTATTTTCCATGATTTTCCTAATCTATCATGGTTTACTTCCCAGTCAATAATAGGGCGTCTACAGCTAATTGGATCAGCATGAATGATAGTTGGCAAAGTAATTAACATCTTACTTACTTGCTGAGAATCCAATTTTGCTACTTCTTTCTTCTGAGCATCCTTCTTCTTCATTGAGGGCTTTGCATCAGATGGAACTTTGTAGTAAAGACTTTTGTAGGCTTGAAGATACAAGTAGTAGATTTCATCATTAGATTTCTTCTTCAGTTGATAATCAGTCCAATTTGCTTGACCTTTTAGAAATCTCTTCATGAAAGTCACTTGATCTTTCCATGATTTGCCCACCTTAAAACCTCTTTTCTCACTTTCTTTCATCCTTTCAAAAATGTCAGCCAGAGCTGCTTCTTTATACTTCTTGTTGATAAAAGATTCAAGTGCTGCTGTCTTCTCATCAGAATTGAGATTCTTGTCATTTACTATTATTGAAGCTTGGCCTTTCACAATCGGATCATTAGCAATAATCCATTGCATTTGTGCATCAAAGGTTTCTTGAGCAATTTGAGTATCAAGAAGAGTCTGAGCAGCATCTTCAACATCTTTCTGCTCTTTCATTACTGCAAGCATTCTTGAAGCTTCAAGTGCTTTCAGTTCTTCTTCATGAACCCTTTTGGCCTCTTCTTCACCTAAAGCCATCTGAATTTGCTGTGTTCTTTTCAACTTCTTGGACTTAGGCTCATCTTCAATCATAATGCTTTTGCCCTTATCCTTTGGAGTTGGTTCTTGTGATGGAGCAGAAGATTGCTCATCAGCAGCAAAAATTCTCCCTTGAACAAACAAATTCCCTTGAGGCTCTAAACCCCTCTTTCTCTTGTACACTTTCTCAGCAGACCCTTTGTACCCCATAGCCAATAGCCTTTCTATCCTAGCAGGCTCTTCTTCTGGCCTAGCAGGCTCTTGCCCTGCACCAGCAAGCTCTTCATCATAAACTTGAGTTCCTTCATGGAATTCAAATTGAGCCTCCTCTTCATCTTCAGAAGTATCCATCCTCCCCTTTTTGGAAGAGTGACCTATCCTATCAGCATCTGACTTTGAAGAACCAGATAAAACAACCTTTGCAGATCTTTTACCCTTTAGCTTCTTCACTTCACCCTCCAATTTCTTTACCCTCTTGACTAATTTGATGTTGATCTCAGAAAACTTCTTGCTTTGACTCTTAAGAGCATTGATATGTGTCTAAAAACACATATAATTTACCCGGTTTAAACCCACATAAACGTCCAAAAACACACAAATATTATAAATATCATTGAAAATGTGTTTTTATGTGTTACAGATGCAAAATGATCGAAAATAAGTGAAAACGAACCAAGTTTGCATAAATGGCAAGTCTAGTCCCTCAAGTTTTAAAAGTTGTCAAAATTAGTCCCCGGGTGTTTTTAAAATGGGAAATTATATTTTAAACCCTTGTACTATTTAAACTTGGCAAGAAATACCCTTGTGATAACTTTTGGGAATTTACAAAACAAACCCCTCTAAAATCCAAAATTACATAAAAGGTCCTTAAAGTTTTAAAATGTTAAAAATATACAACTTTAGTCCTTGTGTTATTGTATATTGGCAGGTTTAGTCCTTGGAATAACTTTGGAAAGATAACAACTCAGGCCCCTCAACTTTCAGCAAATGACAAGTTTGGTCCCTATGCATGTTTAACTAAATCCAGATCAAACTTATCCCCATTAAATCCAAAATAATTACCCATCCCATTTACCAACCCAACCACTAAATCCTTTACCCAACCCAGTTATTACCCAAGCCCAAACCATAATAAGCCCATCCCATTAGACTGAGTTAAACAACTCAGTCAAACAAAGTTTGAGTCATCTCCTAAACCACCATACCCGCCAATACCAGACACTCACCCCCCAGCTCACCCAAAACCACTCACCACCTCATCCCCCTCCTCCTACAAGTTACCTAACACATCCAAATGCAATTAATGCATCTCTCCCACTCTCCCACTAGCTAAATCAGTGATTATCACCAAATTCCTGTTTTCCCGCCAATTTTCCAAGTGGACTGCTGAGATGAAATTGGAGCAATTAAATGGTGGGGATTTGTTCAAGGATGTCGACAATGTATTTCCCATTTTAGTTTTGTATATATAGACTAGTATTGTAAGCTTTTTAAAGCAAGTAGTTAACTAGTAGCATAATTGTTTTTTTACTTCCAGTAGCTATCTTTTGTAATACATGTTTTCAGTGATCAATAATAAGTAAATTAAGCTTGTTTAATGATAATCTTTGCACCATTTCATTAGTTAATGATAATTCTAGAATTTCATGTTATACTGATAATTCGAATCACCATAAGTAGTAATTGAAACAGCTTCTTAGTTGTTTCTATAAGCTTATATAAGCTAATAGTAGCTTTTTGTAAGCCTATATAGTAATCAGTAGCTATAAAATTCAAAGTCTAAGAAAAGTCAAAGAAAGTCAAACGTGGTCAAACAAGCTACTCTGGATCAAACAAGCTAAATTGGTGGAAGCTTTTGGTTTAGTGGCTTCATGGGAAGCCCATAGGTTGTTCTTGGTTCATTGGTTCTTTAGTTTTCAAGCAAATCGATTGTAAGCTTTTCACAAGCTTTGTGCTTCATTTCATAAGTTACTGCTTTAAGTGTTATTTACTAGCTTATTGTTATTATTATTAGCTTATCATTAGTTTTAGATCATATATATTCAGTTCATTAAGTCTTAAATAGCATTTCACTCATTTTCATCTTAAAAACTATATAAAAGCCAAAAATTAAGCTAGCTTGTTGATACTGCCTTATTTTCAGTCACTAAGTCATTTTAATAAGCTTAATCTACTCACTAGTGTCTTTAGGATTCAATTCAGAGCTTGATTTACACATTTCAGTTCACAAAATACCATCATAGTCCCTAAAGGGCTGTTTGGTTTAGTACTGCCAATCGAACCAAACACACTAGTACTGTTGATTTACCACAAGCTCAGTTTTGAGCTTGCTTCTAGCAGCCCTTAGCAGCTCTTTTTAAGTTTCTATTAGCAATATAACTAGATTTTGCCATTTTGAACCCACTGTGTGAATTTTGGACTGCCAAGAGATCATACAAGCTCAAACAAGCTCAAGGCTTGTTCAGTCCATGCCTTTGGCATTTTTGTGGTTCATTTTGTCCACTTAGTCGATTCCAAAGACCCTAGAACCCTTGCACAAGTTGTGCACAAGATAGCAGCTACATCAGTTAAGCGAACTGCATATAGCAGCTTTTGTGAGTTTTTGGAAACTTGCATGATTTTTAGCTCGCTAACCACAAGCTCTCATAAGCTAGTTTTTCTTGATTCTTAAACTTCACCAGCTTGAGTTTATTAGGGTATTTTTAGTTCGAATTTTGGAACACTCTTTGGCCACTAAAAAGGCCCTCGAACAGACCCCTTTCGCCCTGGTGCAGGGCACCACATCAGCAACCACCAGACACCATAAGCTCTTTTTGAGCTTTTTAAGCTCTTAGCCTGAGCTTTTTCCATAGCCTATAGCTTCTTTAGTTATATCTCCGTCCCTAGTACCCTGTTCCATAAGCTCTTAGCTTACCATCAAGCTTATAGCTTAATTGTTCATATTCTAGTTCTTAAAAAACCAAAAAAAAGTTAACTGTTAAGATAGCTGCTAATTTTCAGCTTATTAAATAAGTTTTAAAAATGGTTCCTTAATTAAAGATACTTATATTCAGCTAAAAAGTAGTTAGCAAAAAGAAAATATCAAAAAAAAAATAAAGTTTAGAAAAAAAGGCAAAAGTGGGTTTCTAACCCACGACCTGTCGTACACTAGACCAAAGCCTCACCCAGTGTGCCCGTAGTGGTTTTTGATTAATATTGTACACCACTTATTATTTAAATACCAAATAGTAGTTAGTATTAATAAGCTTAATTATCTTTCCAGCTTATGTGTAGCTTATCGAATAAGCTATCTTTTCCACTATAATTTTATTAGATCAGTAATAACTTCTAGCATTTAATAAAAAAGTTTCGTAATTTTTAGAATAGTTTTGCTATTTTTAATCTATTTATTTAGTTTAACTAGTAATTAAATTATAATAAAAAATATAAAAATCAGAAAAATATAAATCTTTTTTCTATAATTTTCTTTTGTCATTTTTAAGTTATTAAAAATATTAGAACACTAGTAGGGTTAATTTTATATATATCTTAGTTATAATCACGTTTTATTTAAATTCCCGATTCGCGTTTTAGAATAAACGAAATAGTAAAATAGTGATAGCTTCTATTTAATATAATTTAACTTTTTCAATTTTAAATAAGTAATTTTCATATTTCTAGCTTTATTTCATACTCCCCTTTAATTAATTTGCGTTTAATTTTATTGTGCACATCTGTTTTAATTCGTTATTTAGAATTGTTAAATAAAGCAAAATCAAATATCTGATTCATCAATCACTTTAATCCAAAGCTTTTCACAGTTTTCCATTCACACCTCGTTGGGAAACGACCCAGGTGATCACTTGCCTGGTTTCACACACTACACACGAGCATCCTGTTCTGAGTCTGCATTTGTTTAAATATAAGTGTTGTTTCGGGACGGATCAAGCATCTTCTAAGAACTTCACCTTGTCTTTTAGCTCTTGCATTGTCTGAGGTGATTGGGTTTGTGATACATGATGTGATGATGTTGGTGGTGTTGCTGATGGTCCTGGAGATGGTATTGGTAATGTTTGATGTGTTGGTGAGATGTAACCATGTAAAGAACTAGATGATGGTGATTCAGCTGATGGTGTTGGTTCTTCTTGATATTGTGGTAACATTTCATCAAATAGTGGTATTTCTTCCCCTCTAAAACCAATTCTCATATTTGAAAATACTTTGTGAGAAAGTTTTGGTGTTTCATAAATTGAGTCTGTGGGAAGTAACAAATGTTTTAATTTTCCAATGATGCACCCAATAAATCTTGGATACATCAAAAACTTTGTTTCACTTTTCACATTTTTAATCAATCCTTCAAAAATATGTTTTGAAAAATTGTATTTTCTGTTTGTAGCTAAGCAGATGAGAGCAGAAGCCATGTTTCCACTAAATTGCTCCCAAGAGGTTTTCTTCTGGCTCAAATAGTGAAGGATTGTGTGAATCAAAAATCTCCATTGTAGAGTAAGATGCTTTTTCAGAAAAGTGAGTTTGTTAGACTCAGCATGATACCCCATTCTTTGTAAATTTTCAAAAATTTCAGTATCTGGTAACTGACTAATACCATCAGAATCATCCAAATGAAGATGTCTTCTTATGGATGACTCAGTAAGAGTCAAATGTTTACCATCCACTTTGGCCTTAATTCTTTGTTCCCCATTTTCAGAAGTTTTAATTTTAGCAGTTTGCCAAAATTGTAAAATTTGAGTTTCATAAATAGTGGGATTGACTAGTAAAGCAAACCTGATATAGGAGTTATTTAAAAATCCACTACTTGATGAAATGAGGCATTATCCTCTGACTTCTCTAAAAATGCTAATTGATTGTGACGTTGGACAAAGTTTAGAACAACTATGGAATCCATAATGAAAATTTTGAATATGATGGTGGGATTTGTTGGTAGTACTGGTAGAAGATGAAAGGTGTATGTGAATTATGATAATGACTGATGAAAGAAGATTTGTGAGAATTACTGTTAACCGACAATAAGAAAGATTATAATAAGTAAATGTAAAGGCGGTTAAAAAGATCTTTTATATGTGAAATATAATATAATATAATCATCAGTAATTTACATAACTACCCCAACGGCTAATTTTAACTACCAGGCCCAACGGCTAAAACTTTTTCTGACAGGCTCAACGGCTATCTAGCAGTACCTTTTTACTCTAGCAGTACCAATTTTGAACTACCAGTACCTTTGAAAGTTTTATAAAAATCCCTTATAGTTTTTAGCAAACTACCAGCTATCAACGGATTTGAGTTGTCTTTACCAAAAGCCGTTTGCTTAAGGACTAGCTAACTATTTACAATTAAGTATGGTTAGTTAACAACCATATAGTTTTTGGTAAACTATCAACCATCAACGGATTTGATTTGTCTTTACCAAAAGCCGTTTGCTTAAGGACTAGCCAACTCTTAAGTTTGTAAAAACTTGGTGAGCTGAATACCAAAATCCATATTGGCCTAAAGATGGTGCAATTTCCTTGGATGGAGGAAATTTGAAAGACAATGATGCTGTGTATCTTGGATGATTGGTTCAAGAAGTGAGATCAACTAATAGCGTGCCTTTGAGTTGAAACTTTTCTTAGTTTGATCTAGATAGAACTTTCTCCTTGAGAAATGCTTTATCCCTTCTAGATATGTGATCTAACTCTCTCTTTTTCAACTCTGCATCATCTTGTATGCTCTTGTCTTTTTTTCAGTCATAAATTGGTTTTACTTCCATTCTGGGCTATTATATCCTCCCCTGAGATGGTTATATCCCCTGAGATTAATATAACTTTTGTTTCCCCTTTTTGTTTGAAAGAACTCTTGTTTTGTTATCAACCTGAAATGTGTTAGTTGCAAACCAAAAGAACAAAGTGCAAAGCACTTGAACTATAGCATTTTAAACATTCAAGCATTTATATGAACAAAACATAGCAAATGTTATATTAGCAGGACCAATTATGAACTAACAGGACCTTTTGACTAACTAGCAGTACCATGTTTAAAAGCCAATACCAGTTAATTTTATGAACAAAAACACATTATTTTCAAAGATTTATCATTCCAATACCTCCTACAAGATATTTGAATCTACCTAAATCAAAAGCTTTGGTGAGAAGGTCTGCATAATTCTTTTCAGAATCAATTTTAACTACTTGAATTAACCTTTTCTCATTGCAATCCCTTATGAAATGGTGTCTGATTTCAATGTGTTTTGTTTTTGAGTGTTGAACTGGGTTTTTAATGATACATATAGTACTGCTATTGTCAATATAAATAATGGTGTTAAGAAAATTGTACCCATAGTCAAGCATTTGATTTTGGATCCAAAGAACTTGCCCACAACAACTTGCACCAGCAACATATTCTGCTTCAGTTGTAGAGTTGGCCACCATTGTTTGTTTCTTGCATTGCCAAGAGATTAGTCTGCAACCAAGAAATTGACATCCACCAGTTGTGGATTTTCTGTCTAGAGTTGCACCAGCATAGTCACTATCCGAATAAGCCACCAATTCAAAAGTTGATTCCCTTGGATACCAAAGACCCAACCTAGGTTGACCCTTAAGATATCTAAAGATTCTTTTTACTGCTGTGAGATGAGAGATTTTGGGATGTATTTGAAACCTTGCACACACACATACTGAGAACATGATATCTGGTCTTGATGATGTAAGATACATCAAAGACCCAATCATTGACCTATAATTGTGCAAATCCATATCTTCTCCTTCAGCATCCTTGAGTAGCCCTTTGTCTGGATCCATTGGTGTACTTGCAACTTTAGAATCAGCAAAATTAAATTTCCTTAGAATCTCTGCTACATACTTATCTTGGCTGATAAATATGCCTTCTTTGGATTGTTTCACTTGGAGACCCAAAAAGAAAGTAAGTTCCCCCATGGAACTCATTTCAAACTTACTATGCATAAGTTTTTCAAATTCTACACACAAGTCTTGGTTTGTTGATCCAAAGATAATGTCATCAACATAAATCTGCACTAACAAGATGTCTTTCTTTGTTCTTTTGATGAACAAAGTTGGATCAATCCTGCCTCTTTGGAATCCACTTTCTAGTAGAAAACAAGCCAATGTTTCATACCATGCCCTAGGAGCTTGGTGTAGGCCATACAAAGCCTTGGTAACCTTATAAACCTTGTCTGGATACTCTGCATCAATGAAGCCTGGAGGTTGAGATACATATACTGGTTCTTCAATTTTACCGTATAAAAATGTACTCTTAACATCCATTTGATAGACAGTGAAGCCTATGAATGAAGCATAGGCCAAGAATAGCCTAATTGCTTCAAGTCTTGCAACTGGAGCAAACACTTCTTCATAATCTACTCCTTCTTCTTGAGTATATCCTTGAGCTACCAATCTTGCTTTGTTTCTGATCACTATACCCCTTTCATCTTTCTTGTTTCTGAAAACCCATTTGGTTCCAATTGCCCTATGACCTTTGGGCAAATCAACCAATATCCAAACCTTCTGAATCTTGAATTGGAGAAGCTCTTCTTGCATAGCTTCCACCCAACTTGAATCATCTAAAGCTTTGTTTATGTTTTTGGGTTCAACCTGAGATAGAAAACATGAAAACAGGCATATATTGGAAATATCATGATTCTTTTCTTCATAAATAGAGGAGATAAACCCTTCTTCATCTGAAGATAAGACTTGAGATAAACCAACTTGAGATCTTGTTCTAACACCAGAATTTATGCTACCAATCACATCATCAGTTGAGTGATCTTTGAGAATTCTAGTGTTGGGTGTTTTAGGAACTTCATAAGTAGATGGAAGATTGCTAATCCCCCTTCTTCTGGTAAAGAATCATCTATTTGAACATTCAATGGCTCAGCAGTATCAATACTTGAACTAGCAAGACCATCTGGTGAACTAGCAGTACCATTGTCATTAGCACCACTTTCTTGATTCTCTTGATTCTGAGTTCCTTGATCATCTTCATTGCCTTCATTTGTTGTGTTTTAAGGTCCTTCTTGACTTGAAGATAGATCCAAATTTTTCCAAATTGGCATCCAGATGTAATCTTGATCTTTAGGTGTTTTAACATTTTCTTCAAAACCTGCATTATCATTAGTATTTGTACCTGAAACAGGCACATAATTCATAGATTCTGAAAGCCTATCAATATCAAACATCCAATCTGGTCCAATTCCTTTCACATTTGTTAGTTTCTCTTGAAACTCTATGTGAAGATTCTCTTCCACTAGCCTAGTGCAAGTGTTAAACACTCTATAGGCTTTACACTGCAAGGAATACCCTATCAAATAGCCTACATCTGCTTTTCCATCAAACTTGCCTAAATGATCTTTGGTATTTAGAATAGTGACATAACAACCAAAAGGTCTCATAAAACTTAAAGATGGTGTTCTACCAAAGAAAAGTTCATAAGGTGTCTTTCTATGTGGCTTTGTCACAAGAACCCTGTTTTGAACATAACAGGCAGTACCAACTGCTTCAGCCCAAAATGAAATGGGCAACTTAGAGTCTACTAACATAGTTCTAGCAGCCTCTATTAGTGTTCTATTCTTTCTTTCTGCTACTCCATTTTGCTGTGGGGTTCTAGCTACACTAAATTCCCTTTTTATCCCTTTTTCCTTGCAAAAGTCATCCATAACTCTATTCTTGAACTCTGTCCCATTGTCACACCTGATGACTTTGACTTTCTTATCAGATTGGTTTTCTACCTCAGTGATATAAGATTTAAGAATCTCACTAGTTTCATGTTTAGATCTTAAAAAGAAAACCCAAGAGAATCTGCTATAGTCATCAGTAACAACCAAACAATATCTTTTACCATTCAAGCTGCACACATTTGTAGGACCAAAGAGATCCATATGAAGCATATGTAAAGCCTGAGAAATAGAGTTTTGGGTCTTGGGCTTACAAGAAGCTCTATGTTGTTTGCCTTTTAGACAATCAACACAGGATTGGTCATTTTGGAAAATCTTCTTAGGTAAACCTCTTACTAAATCATATTTTGCAATAGTGTTGATTGTTTTAAAGTTTACGTGACCAAGCCTTCTATGCCAAAGCATAGATTCATCCAATGAGGCTTTTGCTACCAAACAAGTTAGACTCTCCTTTGGATCAATGTTCTTTAAATTGACACTGTACATATTATTCCTTTTTGGAATTTTAAGAAGGATCTGACTCTCATCAGGCATCTTAAAATCAGAAGAAAGAACCATACATTCATTGTCAGTAAATAGAACATTGTTCTTTTTGTCACACATTTGTGAGACACTAAGAAGATTAAACTGAAGTTCTTTCACAAAATACACATTTTCAAAATCTAGTTTACTGGTTTTGATAGTACCTTTACCAGTGATCTTTCCTTTTATTCCTCCCCCAAAGGTAACATATCCTCCATCAAAAGTTTTGAAGTCTGAGAGGAATGACATGTTGCCTGTCATGTGCCTTGAACATCCACTATCTACATATCCTTGATCTCTAATATCAGATGAATGTTCCTGCACATGAATAAACATATTAGTTTCCTTGGGGTACCCAAGCCATGACAAACTTGGGTTTGCCTCTTGCATCAATGAAATCAAACCTTTTCAGGATTGTTAATGCACCTTTTGATTGGATTGGTTTCCAAATCCAACATGCTGAGGACTTGACAGCACTTTCCCTTTTAATCCATTGTGTGGTCTTTGGTCTATCAGTACCAATTTTGGCAATACCAATTTTGGCAGTACCATTTGGTCTAGCAGGACCTTTTGGTCTAGCAGGACCTTTGGTTTTTGGTGTCCAAATTTGTGTTTTGACCACAGATTTCTTTTGAATTGGACTATTCTCAACTTTTGGTACACATTTGAAAGTGTTTCTTGTACCCTTATCAGTTGGTTTTGCAATAACTGGCTTATTTTGTCTAACAGTATGTTTAACATTTGCGGTGTTAGACTTAACAAAACTTTTTCTGGGGTGAGCAACATTTATTTTAGACTTTGATTTACTCCCAGAAACCCATTTATTACAATAAGCATGAAGATGTTTAAAGCTACCACAATAATAACAAGCCTTATTGAACATAACAAATTCATCACCTAGTTGTTGTGACTTATGGTTGTTCCAATTTCTTTTGCTTCCCCTAGGTTTGTTATTACATTTTTCACAACTTTCAACTGTTTTCAAAATAGCCTTGGTTTTAGCCTTAATTTCTACTCTTTTAGGACTGTTTGGTCCTACTTTGATTCCTTTGATAGGAATAGTCTCATCTTCATCATCATCAGATACCCAATCTTCAATAATTAGGACATCTGGTCTCTTATCAGTGAGCACCTTAAAGAGTGGGTCAATTTTAGCACTCTCAGAAGGTTCACTCTTCTCTACAGGTTTAGCTAATGGTTTGTTGATGATTTCATGTAAACCTGATGCAGCAAGATCACTACCTTGGGGACAAGGAATTCCTCTATAAGGAGGTGGGCATTCAGTATATCCTATCCCTGATTTTATACTCTTATTCATCTGATTCTCAACTATGCTTCTAGTGCATTCAGAAGCAATTTCCAATTTAGTAACAGTCAGTTGAATATTATCTCTAGCCAATGTCACTTTAGTACACTCAGTTCTTAACATTTCTATTTCTGAATCTTTTAAAAATATTTGTCTATTAAGAGCAGTTTTAGCATCAGTAAAGGTGAGTTCATTTTCTCTATAGTGAATGATTTGTTTTTCTAGTTTGGCCATACCACACTTATAATCAAATAGTGTTTGTTGGGTTTTTCTGTGTTCTAATGTTTGTGTATCATAAGATTTTCTTATAAATTCTAATTCTTTAAGAAATTCACAATTATTAGAACATTTGATAGTTTTTACCTCAGGGGTGGAGAATGCCATTAAAGCCAATTCATCAGAAGTTGACTCATCTTTACCCATGAAACTCCAATCAAAACCCATGCCATCAATAGAAACCATTGCTTTTGGCTCAGCAACTTCAACAACCTTACTCTTGCTTTCAAAGCTTCCTTTCTTCTCAAAGCTTCCTTTATTCCTGTTGTCAAACCCTCTACCCTTGTCATCCTGCTTCTTAGGTCTTCTACACTCTCTAGAGTAGTGACCCTTCATGTGGCAGTTGTAACACTCCACTTTTGACTTATCATAGCCAGCAGGCTCATTTCCATTTATCATTATCTTCTTGCCAGTCCTCATCAGCAACTTCTTAGCTCTAATGCTCAAAAGTGAAAGTTGCCACTTTATGTCCATCTCTTCAAGATCATCAGGATGAATCTCTTGAAGATCTTCAAATGTTAATACGGACCCATTGTGTTGAGATGTAAGAAAAGCACACCCAATTGTTTCAACTAAAATGGTTTTGGTACTACTAGAAGTACTAGCAGTACCAAAGGTTGTGTTGGCAGTACCTTCTTCTCTGCCACCTTTTTCTTCATTATCAACCTTTGAGATGCTTGGAGATGAAACAAATGCCATATTTCCTGAGCTTGACCCAGTAGTCTTCTTTACTTCATGCTCTACTATTTTGAAATTGTTGTAGAGATCATTAAGACTCATCTGATCAATATCTGGCTTGTTCTTCCAGACAATGACATGCATAGACCATTCTGAAGGTAAACTCCTAAGAAATTTAGAGTTTAGGTCTTCTTGAGTTATCATCACTTCATGGATGGCTAACTGGCTTGAAAGCTTCTGAAGTCTATTGAACATACTGTCCAAAGACTCATTGGTTGTGGCTGTGAAGTTCTCAAATTGTTGTTTGAGAAGTGTTTTCTGTGTTTTCTTGGTAGCATCATTACCACCAAATCTAGCCACAATTGCTTCAAAAAGGGTTTTGGCATCTTTGTATTTGTTAAAGATCAAAAGCTGATCATTTGGAATAGTCATCAATAACATACTCCTTGCTTTTAGATCATTTCTCTTAATTTTTTCATCTGCATTTGATGGTTGGTCTTGTATTTGTGTTACAAGAGCATCATTTACTGTTGTAGTGGTGATTGAGGGTTTAAATGAGTTGCCTTCTTCAATGATCTCCCAAAGTGCATAGTCTTGCACTTGAAAGTATTGTTCTACCCTTAGTCGCCACATTTCAAACTCATTTTGCTTAAGTAATGGAAGTTTAGCTGCAACATTTGTTTGAATATGTTCAACATCCATTGTTCTTTTAAATTAGTAAATATCAAGCCTAGCTCTGATACCACTTGTGGAAAGGTTTTGATTTGTTAAAGATATTAATGTATGAATGTGTTTAGCATGCGGAATCTACTACAACACACTTAAAAGAACACAAGGTGGTGAGTTATGTAAACGTGAGGATGCAATGAACAAAGAACACAACTTTGGTTAACACAAAACGATTCAATATTATTGATGAAATAATACGGATGATCTAAATATCACCGGGATTACAAAGTAATCTTGAATCTTAGATTGTAAAAAGATTTGTGAGTTGAGTAACTAAGTTACTTGAGAGATAGTTCAGTTTTTGGTTAATTGTTGGTAAAGATTGCTTCCATGAAGTGTGACTAAGGTATCCTTTTATAAGATAAGGACACCTTATTACAAGTTGATCAAGTGGTTGGATATTATACTATATTTTGACTATATTAGCGCCTACAATTAAATACAACTACCAATGTACAACTCTGCAATATTCTTCTGTGGTTCACAGAAGACTAAACTACTTCTACATAACGTATAACAATGTACAAAGACTAATAATTCAACTAAATATCTATTACAAAATATCTAATCGACTTGAAAAAAGCTTGGCAGGCTCTTAATCAACTAGCAGTACCTTCTACCCAGAAGGTACTGGTAGAACATCTTCATACTCTTCAAAATCAACTAGCAGGCTCTTTAACATCTTTGGCAGGCTCTTTGACTTGAACATTTTATTCCCAACAAATCGTGTCATCAGAAACATCGATATTATAGCATTCATCATCTTCATAATTAGTTTTACTCATAGATTGTTCCATATTAAATTCAACTTCATCTTTTCCGATGGTAAGAGTTATCTTTTTATTAAAAACATCAATCATGGCCCTAGCAGTGGCTAAAAATGGTCGTCCTAATATTATAGGAGTTCTAGAATTTTCGGGCATATCGAGGATAACAAAGTCAATAGGTAATTCAAATTTATCAACTTTTATTAATATATTTTCAGCTATTCCTAATGGGTATTGTATGGACCTATCAGCTAGCTCTAAGCACATCCTAGTAGGTTTTGGTTCACCAAGGCCTAATTTTTCATACATAGAAGAGGGCATAAGACTTATACTAGCTCCTAGGTCGGCTAAAGCATTTCCAATATGTAAATTTTTAATTTGACAAGGAATAGTGAAACTCCCTGGATCTTTCTCCTTAGATGGAAGTTTGTTGAGCAATGCTGTTGAGCTTCTTTCCCCCATTGTTACAGTGCAAGCCTCTTCAAGTTTGGACTTGTTTGTAAGCAAGCTCTTCATATATTTAGCATATTTTGGCATTTGCACTAGGGCTTCCATAAATGGTATGCTTAGCTGCAGCTGCTTGAGATTTTTCAGGAACTTCCTTTGATAGGCATCTTCTTTCTCCTTCCTTACCCTATGTGGAAAAGGTAGTGTTGATTGTTTAAGTTCAACAGAAGGTTCTTTTCTAATCACAGGTTCTGGATTAGTCTCTTTTGGTTGCTCTTGCTCAGATGATATAGATTCAGGAGAAATCTTGTTTGTGCTGTTATCCTCGGGTGTCTCTCCGATTTGAAAGGTTGACTTTCCGCCTCTAGTTGTAATCCCTTTCAAATCATGTTTTACCAAAAGAACCTTGTTAAGCACCGTTGACAATTGGTGCACTTCAATTGCCAATCCATTAATCATGTTGTTTTGTTCCTTTAGTAACAGCTCATGACTGCCTTTGAATTAATTAATGAAGTTTCTTGCTTCATGATGTTCTTTTTCATTTGCTTGAGCGATTAATAGTGCAAACTCTTCCATGGTAAGGTTTCTTTGGGGTCTTCCGAACCAGTTGGGGAAAATATCGAACATTGTTCCTGAAAATTAAAGACAGGTAGATTTCAAAGTAAAAACTTCCTAGTGTAAGGGTAAGTTAGAATATTTTCCGTTCAGGAATAAGAAAAATAAAAGTTGCTGATATCTGCAAACGATGCGCCGTATCCAGAAAGTTGGATACGCCGTATCTTATTTCGTTAAAATTTAATCAGACTTTTATTCAGAAAATAGATACACCGTTTATGAATTAGAATGCGCCGTATCAAGTTTAAATTATCAAAAATCGATTATATTTATTAAAATTAAATGCGTTGTATTAACAAAAGCTAATACGCCGTATTTTCGTTACGTTTCAAAATACAAGATTTTTGATTTAGTAGATGCGCCGTATCGATAAAAATCGATGCGTCGCTTTTGTTTAAAAATTCTAAAAAACTGTTTTTAATTTAAATAGAAAATACGCCGTATCTGTCAAAACAGATGCGTCGTATGGCATTAGGGTTTAGGAAAATTTCTTATTAAAAACAGAATACGCCGTATCTTGGGGAAAGATGCGTCGTACTCGAATTTATTAAACGCGTTGTATTTTTTTAAAAATTAAACGCAATACGCCGTATCTGTTAAAACAGATACGCCGTATCGTTTGTATTAGCACAATACAACGACAGCAGAATGCAGAAAAATAGAAAAAGAAAAACAAAAAATAAAAACAAAAAAAAAGAAACAAAAATTACAGAAAACATAAAACACACAAAAACATAAAATATGCAAATTATACAATGAATGCAATCTATCTAATATATAACAGGGTTAGTGGTTAGAATCTAAAAAAAAACTAAAAAGAAAAACCTAATTAAAATACTAAATCAAATTAACAGATAATAACAATTCACTCCCCAGCAGCGGCGCCAAAAACTTGATGGATGCGTGATGTGTCGTTGCGGTTTAGCAGTATTAATGCCTACTCAAGTTTTAAATTTATATTTAGCCGACTTATCAATAACACACAAACTTAACGAGCAGTGTACCCGGTCAGTATGAATACAATGGTAAGTAGAGTGTCGATCACTAAGAGTGGAACGTATTATCTAGTTATTCTAATCAGTATTTTAATATCCTAAGTTAGCTATACAACCTAATCTAACGCAAGGGGGTTCAGCCTGAGAGACTGGCATAGTTTGGTTATAATTAAATTGAAAACTAAACTAATGAGCACGAATCAGCGATTAGCATACACGTACACAGATAGATACTCGAGACAATAAGAAGACCTGTCCTGATAATTAAATAGCTTGTCACTTGTTTTATTGCTAGTTTTATATGAAGTGTATATAATTAAACCTTTCTCGTTGGCTCTAATCTTATCGGCGAGTAAACCCTTAATGATTACTTATGTCTATCATATTTATTCAAGAGACGCTAAAATAAATAGGCGAGGAAGGGGCATGGCGACCCAAGCAAGACTCAGCTAGACACAGAGGTTATCAATGCACTAATAAAAGTCACCAAATACATCAACATATAAACTTTAATTAATGGGAAAGCAATATTACGGGGAGTGCATGATCTTCCGTAGTCACATGACACAAGCCCATCAATCCTGATGAATTAAAGCGTACTAATACAATAAAACAAAACTACTTTATGAATTCAATACATGCAGGACCTTCTTACAGCTCTTGTATCTTTGTTTGAGGTGTGTCTTGTGCTGCTTGGTAGTCTGAATTCGGCTCTAGGGTTATATCTTTCCTCTGTCCAAGACTCTCAAATTCGTCTGACCTTGGGGTATTTATAGTTTCTGTCTCAGGGATAGATGCGGCGCATTGAGTTGATAGATGCGGCGCATTGACTTAACTTCGCGTGGGGTCCAAGATTAATATATTCTGGAATATTCGTACACCGTCTTCAGATGCGGCGTAACTTGATCTTTGTATGCGGCGCATGTACTTTAGCTGTGTTGGATTATAACTGGTGAAATCTTTATAGTGATACGCCGTATGTTAGAAGTATAATGCGGCGTATCTGGAGTAGAGCGAGCTTGATCTTCTTCTTTGACCAAAGTTTCATATGTGGCGCATGACAAAATTGCATGCGGCGCATTCTTCAAAGTCAGGCAATGGTCTTCGAATTCATCTAAGTATGATATTGCGTCGTATCTGTTGAGTGAGATATGGTGCGTCTTCTGGATTTCAGTAGACTTTTAACATCTCGCTTGTTTTGCTCCATAATTAGTCCAAAATCGCCAAGTTTCATATAATGCTTGTTTTTACCTGAGAATTACTAAAGTAAACATTAATGTATCGATTCTCATAGATAATATAATAAAACAAGTCAAATAAATAGGATAAATGATGATAATAAAATATACTCATTTGAGTTCATCACATTTTCATGACATAGCTACTAACCGATTGGCCCTCCTCCTGCTTGCAAGCATGAAAAGTTTTGATAGTGTCAAACAGTTCTTGCTCAGCTTGCTGCTCGAACATGGTTTTCAGTTCAGTCAGCATGTCAAATGCTGCAAGGTCCTCTAAGTTCTTTTGGAGCTCAGGGGTCATGCTTGCGAGCATGAGACAAGCCACTTCTTGTTGCTCTTGTACCCTACGAGTGTAGGCGTTACGCACAGCAAGAGTAGCATTAGTAGCAGGTGCTTTAGGTAAAGGTCCTTCCAGATGGTAAAACTTTTGTTCAGCCTTGAGGACAATCCTCAGGTTGCGATACCAGTCCAAAAAGTTGTTACCATTCAATTTCTCTTTTTCAAGAATTGATCTGATGTACGAGTTGTTCATGGTTTGATTAGGAGTTGTCATCTACAAAACAGAAAAAGTTCAAAATTTTAGTAAGTTTCAATAATTAATCCTTTTTAAAATTAACTACCCAAGTTTAAGTATATTAAAACAATTAATTTTACGAAAAGGCTAAGATCCTCATTGAGGTTCGACCATTAATGCAGTTGATCTACTAGAAATGGTGGATTCAATAGGTAGGTAACGTCGACCAATTGCATTACATGTGCAACTCTTAGATCTTTATGGGACTCATGGCACTAATGAACAAGCAACTAGTGTCAAGCTGGCATGTTTAGTCCCATCTTTGCCTCGTGTCAGGGTCTGACCGCATAACACGATTAAGTCATCCAATTTGAAAACGTGTGAGAATAATCCTAGGTCTGACGCATGGAGAATAGTCACCTTGGGTTACAATTCGACCTAGGTCTGACCATAGCCAAAAGGTAATTGCAAGTGTTCTCATAATTGGACGGCATGACTTAAATTTAGACGGGTAAAGAGTTTTGATGTGGATCAAAAACGTGTACGAAAGAAGCATGCATTCATTCTTCGTAGCACAAGTTAAAAACTTTTCTTAACTTAAGTCTAATCATTTTTTTAATTTATGTGTGTCAAGTTGTCCATTTTCATGACTAATATACATCCTAGGTGGATAATTAAGTTTGGACAATACATAAATTGAATAACATACATAACAAGTTTAAGTGTTATTTTAAAAACAATGATTTTAAGTTTCAAAAACTTTGTAAAACTAAATCAAAAGACTTAGTTTTGTAAATGGTTTGTGTTTCGTTTTATGTTTTTAGAAAACAATTTTGCAATTTACATATGATCACATGATATATAAGAAGCAAATTCACAAACACACAACCACAATATGCAAAGCCTCAACCGATGAATAAACCTATGCTCGGTCTCGTGAGCCATCACGAGAACCAAGGGTCAACTAGGGACAAACCACACAACCACACGGAGGGCTCCCACTTGCCCCAAGACAATCATGGGCAAGTAAAGGCCCATAATGCACATGAAAACATGATTCTGTCAGCCCAGTTTTCCTGTCTTTGAAGGCCCAAACGGCCTGGAAGATGACCTCCTCATGCTTCAGCCCAGTTGACAAAGTTGTAGGCCCATGTCTTGTGTACCTACACAAAAAAATTCAGCCCAAAATACCTTACCAATCTCCTGGAAATCGAATTTTCCCAGCAGGTGTCCAGCAGCAACTTTTGTTCCAAAGTTCTTCAATCTTTCGCCATTTGCTTCCAAGCTTTTGATTACATGATATATGAAATAAAGTACAACTAATCTACTTCTTATCTACTCTAAAAATTCCCAAACAATGGCATAACCAAAATGAATAACATTACAAAAGTGCCGAAACAATGGCAAACCCCAAAAACATGAAAAACAACCAACAATCACAATCATCACAAGGCATAAGTGGTCTAGGTTTTCATCGGCTTTGCATATACACATAATAATACATTAAAATTATGATCATTACAAGGTGTTGGCTAACTCCATGGACAAACATGCATGTATTTTCCATGGACAACAAAATAAATAACAAGAATTAAATTGTTAGCCAACGAATCGAAGAAATTAATTAACAAGAATTAAAACCTCGAATGGTACGCGTATCAAATGGCCATAGACTCAAAACCCACTGATATTAGGACCTTCTTAACATCATTTTACCACAGAAAATTAAGCCTCATGGGCTGATTTAAAATCGGGTTATAAATCTATCAAAAAACGCGTTTTTAGGCCATTTTACGGGTACCGAACAAGTAAACAATTGATGTATGCATAACAAATGACCATGGGATGAAAAAGTCCAGATCTTAAGACCTTAAATAGGTCGAAATATTCAGAAAATATGAGCCCTAGGTTCTGTTTTAAAGATATACCTTTAGATCCATTAAAAACATGCATTTTTGGTCATTTTTATGCATACTAGATGATCATATGACATCATATGATGGCTCGTGATACCACTATAGGTGATGTAATAATAAAATAACATATCAAATATATAAACGCAGTGGAAAACATCACCAACAAGGATCCATATGGCCATATGATCAATCAAATAAATTAAACAAACATGTTATACCTTTGTAGCGTGATCCGGGAGTCACCAACACCAACTATACCCAAGAATTGTGTAAGAAACCCAAAAGATCAATAAGGTTGATCTTCTCTAAGTGTGAAACACACTAGACGTCACCGTATGCCAATGGATGCTAGTCCTTTTAACCCGTAACCTATCTAGTCTTCTTTGAATAAACAAGATACAAAGAAGAGATGGAAAAAATAAAAACCCTAGAAGGGTGTTTAGTTTTTGCCGTGAGATTAAAGAGAGGAGAGGGAGAGAGTATTTGGTAATTGGTTATCTTAATTATCAGGAAATCATGGGATAATTATTTACCAAATCAAAGTCTAATCTCTTCCTTCTTTCACTCCATAGGCCGGCCTTCTAATGGGCTCAAATGGGCTTCCCATTTGTTTTACAAGTCCAATGTAATAAGTCCATTACTTAGTCATTAGAAGCCCAATAGCGGTTCCTAGTTACTTGCGGTTATTTATATATCGTAAATACGATAAACACGATATATAAAGTGGCACCTCAGTGTATATGTGTGTGACCCCATAGGCTCACATATGTCTAGCCATATAATTAGTCATTATGACACGAGCATACACCAACATATATCTAGTCCAATTCACGTGTAAGATGCCAACTTCACAAAATAGAAAAGCTAACACACGAGGATCTTGTATCTCATGGTATTGAAATGGAATATTAACAAAGGAGTTAACAAGCAAATGTCCATTGTGTCGAGTCTTGAGGAAACAAAGCATACGACTTTTCCATTGAATGTAGGTGTCATGTGAAAGCCTAGGAGGACGGGATTCTGTTCTGGCAGCAATAACATCTTGTGATAGATTCATGTTGAAGTTTTGATGTTTTTGTTGAGACAGATGTTAGTTGTGTGAAAGATTTTGAATTTTGAGAGGATGAACGATTGATTTTGTAATGTTTAAAATGTCTTTATTGATTTGATTAATTCGTGCTTAAGTTGTGTGATGATTAAGTAAAGTTGTGATATCGAGAAATGTAGGTAAACTAGGGTTTTCAGTTCAAGATTTTTGCATATAAACCTTTTAAACTCTCTAATCTCTCATAAATTTGTGAACTTGATGATCAAAACACATTGGAAATTATGAATTTAGACCTATTTAGTTTGAACTTCAAAGACGCAAAAAAACAGTTTACAATGACAAACTTTCGACGTTTTTCTTGATTGTTTTTCATAGGAAAAAGATAAAACACCTTTAAGGATCCAACAACGTTTGTTATTGGACTTGAAAGTGTCTTGTACCTCGCTAAAGATTTTAAACCATGACAAAAGGTGTACCTCGCTAGATTTTTTCTAACCTCGCTAGAAATTTAAAACACGTTTTTGACTAAAACAGTCCTATGTTTGTAACAACCGACAATTTTCCAAAACCTATTTTACTAGCCAAAATATTTATTTTTGATTTTCCTTAGCTTTTTAATTACCTTGAACTTGTTTGCGCTTGAAAAATAGTAGATATCTTAATAACCGTGAGCGTTATTCCCATATTGAGCCGGCATAACCTAAATTGCACAAAACAAATCGATTTACTAAATAAATTAACTCCAAGAAAGTTATAGGTATTAATACTCGTTTTCCTTGGAAAAATTATTTTGTACTCAATGGCACAAGTCTTGTAATTTAAAACAGCCGTTTGCTGTGTCAAATGGGGCCCACAAGAGTTTCACTAAAAGTTTAGCTAATTGGTAATTTCTACCCCCTCCATATATTTTAACCGCCACCTCTCCTACCTTCATTTGTCCAACTTCACCCCCTCCCCTCTATATAAAAACCGAGATTAGGGTTTTATCCTCATTTTCTAACACACACACACCGGAATCTACTATTCTGATGCCGCACCATATTCCGGCCAACTTCCAGTGAATTAGATCCACTTAGTACGCGTGTAGATCCGGTCAAGAGGAGTAGATCTGGGTTGTTTTGAGTTTGTGAAAGGGTTATTTGCTAGGGTTTGGGGAGGCAGCCATGACGCCGTCTTACCACCGCCGTGACACCACCGTCAGCCGCCACTGATCACCAATCTTCTCTTCATTCCCCCTCTCGTTTGGGTAAGAATACGCACACCATTTTCATTTATTTGGTTCTTTTTCACTAAACCCTAACCCGATCTAATTAAACTAAGATGGTTTTGATATAAAAACTGATAAAACTTATGCTTTCTAAGCAAGCTCATGTGGATTTAACATTTTACACCAAAACTTGGTTGACTTGTCACCGAGTCACTCGACTCGTCACTAAGTCACTTGACTCGCCCGAGTCAACAAACAAGTTGAGTTGACTCGTGGCTATATCTATTTATTTTTTGTTTAGCTCGTTATTTTGAGCATAGATTCGTCCTTGTATTTCCTTTTTTTTTGTTGTTTGATAGTTGTTGGGTTATTTATTTTGTTAATCGGTTTGATTTGTATCGAATCGGTTAGAGTCGTGACTCATGGGAGTCACGGCCTGGAGGTTCTATTGTACTCGAGTCACGACCTTGATGTTGTTGTGGTCGTTATTTGCCTAAATTATTGATGTTGTGTGCGTCAGCTCTTGGCCTTTGTCGGCATATTGTTTTGCGAACCGTCTCACAAGGTATGAGCATGTTAGGCTGGTAAACGAGCCACCCACATAGGGTGCACTCATTAGGTTTTGGATTCATAAACTTAGCTCGCCATCGTTTTGTTGTTTTTGTGACCCTTGCGGGTTAGAAACAACGAGTCACCGACGGTAGGTGTACTCGTTGTGGTCTTGGTCTTGGTCTTGGTCTTGGCTATACAAACCCCGCGTAGGGTTCGTTTTGTCCGTCTTAAAAACACCACTTAAGTGACGGTTATTTGGTTGATAAGGTTGTCTCGACACGGGTCGAGCCTCACCTGTTTAATGTTTCGTCAAAATGATATTATTGTGGTTTTTGGAAACTGAAATATGTGTATGTGTCATGCGTGCGTTTATTTTTGGTTGAGTCTGGATTTTAAAGCGAGCTTAAGCCCATGTTATATAAAGGGAAATGTTTGTTTTATAAGTGGGTTTAAGGCCCAACTGTCATTTAGGTGCGTTTGAGTATAAATTGGGCCGAAGCGCAAGTGGATAATGTAATGGGTATTTAGTTAACTTTGGGCCGAAGCCCAAAGTATTAATAAGAGTTGTTTTAAATTTTAAAGTGATGTCTATGAGTGTTTATACTTGTGTTATTGATTTTCGAACATTTACTAACTTGATCTTGTTTTGTTTTTGTGTATCGATGATGATGTTGGATGCTATTGCAGTACATGGGGATTTTGACACCGATTCATTATATTGTTAAATGCTGTAATAATTTAGTCATTTGAATATTGTTGTAACCGTTATTGGATTTATATTATTAGTGTAGAATTTATTGTATGATTTGAGACAAGAGACGGAAGAATATACTAGACTCGTTGAGCTTAAATATTTGGACCCGAACGGACACAAATTATCTGATAAGCCGAATCTAATAATTACACGAATAATAACGGTATAAAAACTTGTTTAAAACTTGACTAAAACATATAAAAAGTCAATAATAAAACTTGATTACAATTATTCATGACGACTCGAGAACGTTATATGAACGTACGTGTTATGCCGATGTTTATAAGACATTACAATTTTATAAACTTATAAACATTATCAAGTTCTTATAAAACTTGTATAACTCGACTTTATTCAAACTTATACAAATCAATACTTTTGGGCTACGGGGTAAACATCCAACTCATTCATCGACTTATCTTTAGTCATATATTCATTCGATATCATTTATTCGTTCTTTCTTGATTCTATTCGTTTTGGCGTGAGTTACTGTGTGACCACACATTTTACGACTTCTACACGAGAATGGGTTACCCTTTTTTCTTCATTCTTTTCTTGTTGCTTAATTGTTATTCTTCGACTTTCTTCGTCTTACGTGATTTAATCTCGAAACTATATTTTCTTAAAACCACACGAGAAACAAATGATTTCAACCTGTCGTCGCCATTGAAACTAATTATTTTAAATCAACATACGAGCATTCCATAAACATTACTTATATGAAAACACTTTTGAGAATTTATTTCTGAAACATGTTACTTATTAGGTTGTGCCGATCCAGTACCGTTGTGCCTGTGCTATTGATAGTGTTTCATTTCTTGATCCTACTTGTGACATCTTGCGTTGCTGCATACTGAGGTGAGTCATAGCCCCACTTCTACTCTTTTAATTAATTTATAAACTCTTTGGGGGAGATACATGCTACTTTTACATACATATTTTACTCAGTTATCATAAACATTTTACTCGATTTATGAAACACTATATTTGTTTATTTAAAACATATTACTTGCTTTTACTTTCAAGAGTATTATAAACTTTCACATATTACTACGAGTTCATAATCCCAGTTTTACTCGTTTTTGAATCTCGTGAGAAAATACATACTACTCCCATGAACAAAAGTATTCACTGTTTATGTTATGGGTGCTACCAACTGGCCCATTGTTTATGTTATGGGTGCTATCAACTGGCCCACTGTTTATGTTATGGGTGCTAGCAACTGGCCCACTGTCTATGTTATGGATGCTACCATCTGGCCCACTATTTATGTTATGGGTGCTACCAACTGGCCTACTGTTTATGTTATGGGTGCTACCAACTGGCCTACTATTTATGTTATGGGTGCTACCAACTGGCCCACTATTTATGTTATGGGTGCTAACAATTGGCCCACTGTTTCTGTTATGGGTGCTAACATCTGGCCCACTGTTTCTATTATTGTGACACCCCAACCCGATAAGGGTCAACATGTCACATTATGGTGTCAATCAAAACATATAAAATAAACGCAAGCGGAAGACTTTATAAATAATGTAAAGTCACGAACATCATGACTTCCAAACTTACAAGTTCCCAACAAGTCTAAATGAACATGAAATGAAATAAAATATCCAACATAAGTCTAATAATAATCCAAAACAAATGGGGAATCTAATCAAGGTAGGTCTTCTAAGCTCTTACTCTCATCACTCATGCCCAGCATCTCACTTATTACCTTCCGCATGGAAAAGAAACGCGATTGAGCTTAAAAAGCCCGTGAACAGATATATTGGAGACAAATAACAGAATCAAATGAATAGACAGCGGAAGCAAAGAAAACTGCTGAACAAGGTATCATATAATCAGAGAAACAACGCATAGTTTCAACGGAAGAACCATAATGAAGTCATAGCAATCAAACATAGAATAATCATCATATAACTGAACAAAATAGAACATAAAAGAAATGCCCACGAGCTCAAAAAGCATACCACATGCTTAGTCAGCTAATCCTATCATAGCATAAGTGTATAAGGAGGGGAGGCCTCTCTGGTACCAAAAGTGAAATGGGGTACATGGCACGTACAAACGAGTCTCTAAGTCATATCATATCATATCCATATCAAATCATATACTTAGGATGCATCCATATGCTCCCTGAAACAAAATACATATACAAGTATGAGACTATGCTTATATATAACAGAATGGCCATGTACGCAAATAATCATATAATCAGAACAAAAGGGAACGCCGTGGATCAATCACACCTCCACAGAAAGTGTAAGGCCATTGGTACCTCAATGACATGGCCATGGTACCTCCATGGCTAGTTAGCTCGGGCAACAGAACAGATAAACAAAGCAAGGTTATCCATAATCATAACGGAGCTACTATAGCATAATCAATCAGAGCATATCAACAGAACAGAATCTCATATCAATGAGATAATATATAGATCATCATTAAAGAATGGATAGCAACTGAATCATATCATAGGGAATCATATCAAAGGATCATATCAAACGGATCATGTCATAGTAAAGGAATCAAAGTCAAGGATCGAAAAGTCATGAGATCAGAACCCTTACTGAGAAAGGGTAGAATATCTGTACCTTATGCAAAGCAAATCAAACAAATCAGGAAAGCACACGAAAACAGGAACTACTCCTTCTTCATAGAACCTATACAAATTAATGATCACTCATTACTTATAAGCTCATTTTATAAGTTTACTGCTTATAGTTATTCAGATTACACATTTAGGATTTCTTTCTATTTTTAGAAACTTTCCATTTTTAGAATCTTTCTATTTTTAGTAACTTGCCATATTTAGTAAGTTTTCATACTTAATAACTTCCCAAACAACTTCCCATCTTTAGTAACTTCCCGAATTAGTGAGTTCTTATAATTAGTAAGTTTCCCAATTTAGTAAGTTTCCATATTAAGTAAGTTTCCTGATTCAGTAAGTTTTCATATTAAGTCTTATAAATTACGTTTACAAATGACAATTTAAATAACTCAAAGGTTTAATACGTTAAATATAGTAGTTTGGGGTTTAATATGACAACTTATAATAGTTTAGGGTTTAAATGTCAATATAGCAATGTTTAGGGTCTAAAATGTAATTTATTGACATATTCTTAGGTTTGCCAAATTCATGAGTCTCAAACACACACGCCCATGCAAATTATCCCACTTCGTTCATATGAAAACTGAAAACTCGACATCAAACAAAACCCGAGACCCTTTTGTGCACTTAACCCTTTTACGACCCATTTGACACCCATTTAGCCGAGCACTCAACACACGAACACACCCCCTTCTACATGACCTATACGACCTCATTTCTTTCTTTTTAAACCGAACCAAACTCGAACCTATTAGCTCCCCTCGTTAACCATTTTATACAACACCAAAACTTAACCAAACAACACACATGCTAACCAAAATAATCACCCACCATCGATCCATGTTTTCTCATGTTACACTCCTTAACTCGACACCATTAACACACTCTCTCGAACACACATGCAAGCACACCCTTTTCGACACTCACATGCATACACAACCCTCAATAACACTTAACGCCCACATGAAATAACAACCCGAAAAACTCTAGTTTTCCCCCTTTTTCAACCTCAATTAATACGACCCATAATGCATGCAATCTTTCATTTTACACGTATAATTTCTAGGTTTCACAACCCTCACTTTGATCTATCATTATAGAGACACACACACAACAACGAGCCCGAAAGATTTACCACGAATTCGCACATTCAAGTCCCTTTATTCACGTATACTAACATGCATGTCTCGTCCTTTTTCTTGATTTTAATTTCCCAGTTTATAGTACGTATATCCACATGTTGTATGCATGTTCTAATAGCCAAATCAAAACGTGTACATGACATCTAAATCGACAAGAAAGACAGATCCATAGATTGACATATTTAGTGTTCCATTCTCATGATTTTATGTAGCTTTTAATGTGTCATTCTTATTAGGATAAAAGAGATCGAACAAACATGCATGTTTCAGATTCGAATAGCCAATAAACTCAACATCTAGCTATATATGTTTCATCATTTCATGCGTTAATATTCTCTTCATTTTATGTGATCAAAGTAACGTTTTGAACCTTATTCTTTTAGGTCGATTGTAACTTAGTTTTTAGGTTACAACTTATAAACAATCAACGTGTACTTGTCGAGAGAAAACAAGAACAAGAATAGGTTATACCTTGGGACGATTTGAAGAATGAAAAAAGAACAAAGAACCCAAGACTAGAACCTGATTCGAAAAAATACAAACCCTCGAACCCAGTATAACACGCTTCATCACCACCTTTGTTTAGCCCTTTCACACCTCCAATGTAACACCTTTGCCACTCGAAGAAATGATTCACAAGCTGCCGCCACTTAGGTTTATTTTTAGGGTTTTATGTGTGTGTTTTTGAGTGTATATAATTGGTTGATATAAGGAGGAGATAAGGGAGTTGGGGCTGGAATTCTGGCCCAGTAAGGGGGGTCAAATGAGACAAAATCCCCATTTCAAATCTAAATGTATCTAGACCTTTTCATAAAATAAAAGTTGTGCACAAGTTTTTAATGTTTTCATCCTTTAATTCGTGTGATATAAAACTTAGAATACCATGTGTGTCGAATTCTATATAGCTTAGGTTCATATGTTTAAGTATTTTGTGGTTTAAAGTTATAACACTTAGTTACTTATGTTACATTCGGGTTCACGTTCAAATTAGTAACGGATTCTAGAAACAATATTTTAGGTTGTTATAATTCTTCCCCTTTAAAAAGAAAAATTTCGTCTTCGAAATTTTAAAGTAGGAATATCAAACGAACACGTGCTGAATCACGAAAAGAAATGTGGATAGCTGGCTCACATTGATTCTTCGGTCTCCCAAGTAGCCTCGCTCTCGGGGTGATTCTTCCAAAGAATCTTAACGAACGGAATAGTTTTAGTTCTCATGACCCGATCCTGATGCTCCAAGATAGCCTCAGGCTCTTCAACATAAGACGAATCTTCCCGAATCTGATCCAATGGGTAAGAAACAACTTGGAGCGGATGATAATTGTATCCCCTCTGAAGAGATACATGAAACACATTATGCACATGAGAAAGCTGCGGATGTAGTGCCAAACGATACGAAACTTCACCAACGCGGTCAAAAATCTCAAACGGACCAATGAAACGCGGACTTAGTTTCCCTTTAATACCAAAATGCTTAACACCACGAAACAGAGAAGCCTTAAGAAAAACATGATCCCCAGGACTAAATTCCAAAACACGTCGATGACGATCAGCATAACTCTTCTATCGAGCTCTAGCTTCCTTGAGCTTTTCCTTAGCAACAACGACTTTCTCATTAGTCACCTCAATTAATTTGGGACCTTCAATAAGCCGTTAACCAACCTCATTCCAACAGATAGGTGCCCTACACTTTTGTCAATACAACAGCTCAAAAGGAGCCCCTTTAATACTAGCATGCCAACTATTGTTGTAGGCGAACTCAACCAAACACAAATACTCATCCCAATGTCCCGACCATTCTAGCGCACAAGCTCTCAACATATCTTCCAAAGTCTAAATAGTGCGTTCCGACTGCCCGTCGGTCTGAGGATGAAAAGCCGTACTAAAATTGAGTTGAGTACCCCAAGCCGTATGTAATCCCTTCCAGAAATGTGAAGTAAACCGAGGATCTCTGTCAGATATAATAGCTGCCGGTGTACCATGTAAACGAACAATCTCCTGCTGAAAATTTTTGGCCAACTTACTAATTGAATAGTCCTTCTGAATGGGCAGAAAATGAGCGGATTTGGTTAAACGATCAACAACCACCCAAATAGCATCATGCTTCTGGAGATTAGGTAAGCCCGTAACAAAATCCATAGAGATTTGATCCCACTTCCAAGTAGGAATATCTAAAGGCTGTAAAAGACCACTAGCATGCTGGTGTTCGATCTTAACCTGCTGACAGGTCATACACTTAGCCACAAACATAGCCACGTCCTACTTCATACCGTTCCACCAGAAATGCTGCTTCAAATCCCAATACATCTTAGTAGAACCTGGATGAATAGTAAAAGGAGAACTGTGTGCCTCGGATAACACAGCTTCTCGAATAGGAGGATCATTAGGAACACACAAACGATCACCATACCATACAATCCCATCATCTTTAACATGAAACTCCATCTGCCTTCCTTCTTCCAAATTTTGAATAATAGACCACAACTTACCCTCGTCTTTCTATGCTTCTTTAATTCGTAGCATAAGATTAGAATCAACCTTCAAACTAGCCCAGTAACCATCATATCCATGAACACATAACTCCACCTCCATCAGTTCCAAATCGTTGAGTATCCTAGGCTCAATCTCGAGGCTAGCAATAATCCCTGACTTCCTACTAAGAGCATCTGCCACTACATTCGCCTTACCCAGATGGTACTGAATATTAGCATCATAGTCTTTCAAAAGTTCAAACCAACATCTCTGCCTCATATTCAATTCCTTCTGTGTGAAGATATACTTTAGGCTTTTGTGATTAGTGAAGATATCACAAGTCTCACCATATAAGTAATGTCTCCATATCTTTAGTGCAAAGACCACAACTGCTAATTCTAAATCGTGTGTCGGATAATTCTCCTCGTATGGTTTTAACTGTCTAGATGCGTAGACGATAATCTTACCATGCTGCATAAGAACACATCCGAGACTTTTCTTCGAAGCATCGCTGTAAATCTGATAGCCACCAGTACCCGACGAAAGAGTAGGTATAGGTGCGGTAACTAGTCTCTTCTTCAACTCCTGAAACTTTTCTACCTTTCCTCGGTCCACACAAACTTCTCACCTTTCCGCATAATTTTCATCAACAGCGAAGCTAAACGTGAGAATCCCTCAACAAATCTCTGATAGTAACCAGCAAGCCCCAAGAAACTTCTGACTTCGGGCACATTCGTCTGTCTTGACCATTTTGTGATAGCCTCAACCTTTGTCAGATCCATTTTAATCCCATCAGCCGATACAACATGACCCAAGAACGCTACTTGCTCCAACCAGAATTCACAATTAGAAAACTTAGGATACAACTTCTTCTATCGTAGAATCTCAAACACGATACGAAGATGTTCCTCGCGCTCTTTCTTCGTCTTAGAATAAATCAGAATTTCATCAACAAATACAATGACGAATTTATCCAGATACTCATGGAATACACTGTTCATCAAATCCATAAAGACGGCTGGTGCATTAATCAAACCGAATGGCATCACTTCGAACTCGTAATGACCATAAAGAGTACGGAAAGCGGTCTTAGGAAAACCCTGTTCCTTCACACGCAACTAGTGATAGCCGGATTTCAAATCAATTTTGGAAAAAAATTTTGCTCCCAGAAGCTGATCAAATAAATCATCGATACAGGGAAGCGGATAACGGTTTCTAACAGTGATACGGTTCAACTCACGATAATCGATACATAACCTCATACTGCCATCTTTCTTCTTCACAAAGAGAACTGGTGCACCCCATGGGGATACACATGGATGGATGAAACCACGCTCTAAAAGTTCTTGAAGCTGCTCCTTCAGTTCTTTTAGTTCAACTGGTGCCATACGGTATGGTGCTTTGGAAATGGGTTCGGCACCCGAAATCAAATCAATACTAAATTCAACTTCACGCGCAGGAGGCATACCCGGAAGTTCATCAGGAAAATCAAAAACAACTGGATGACTCTTGATACGAGGACCATCCAACGAAGTATCTATTATCGAAGACAAAAATCCTTCACAACCATGTGAAAGTAACGAACGAGCTTTCATAGGCGAAATGATCTTAACAGACTTACTAGGTTGGGAACCTTGGTAAACAAATTCAGGAGCAATCAGATTACCAAATATAACTCGTTTGGCATGACAGTCGATAGTCGCCCAATGCTCGGAAAACCAATCTATACCAAGAATATTCTCAAAATCGTGCATGTCCAACGGAAGCATATTAGCAGAACGAATCTTATCGGTAAAACGTAAAGGACATTTCCGAAATTCGTGATTAATAACCACATGATTCTTCTTAGGATTCAAAATAGATAGAGCATATTTTAATGGTGTTGCGGGTACATTAATATGTTTGGCAAACGAATTAGAAACCACCGAATGTGTAGCACCCGTATCAAATAAAACAAATACCGTATGATCATGTAAATAAATAGTGCCTAAAACGATACCTGAGGCACTAGCAGCCTGATCTCTGGTCAAGCAGTACACTCGACCCTTAGTAGCTGGCTGTCGGTCATTCCCATTACCCTTGTTGTTGTTACCACCAGACTTAGGACAATCTTTAGCCATATGTCCCACCTGACCAAATATAAAGCAAGCACCAGAAGTCCTATAATATGGCTTCCCATGATGAAACCTCCCACAAGTATCACAAGTAGTAGCCGAAACCTAATCCGTACCACCCCTATGACTAAACGAACCTGAAGAACGATGCTGCTGATAACCACGGTGCTGCTGATCTCGATACTGCTGATCACATCCCGACCTCTGGTTGCTATAACCATGCCTATCATATCCTCGCCTATCATAAACCCGGTGATCATTAACCCTTGAATCACTACCCCACTGACTGTTCCCCTGAACCGGTCGTACACGATCCCCGTCCCGGTATCTCTTAACACCCTATCTAGCTCTCTCCTACATGATCTCAATATTGCGAATAACATTAGCCACCTGTGCTACATCATCAAAATGGATATTCACAATCCCATCCAGAAGATCATTCTGAAGTGCCCATTTGAAAGTATTAGCCTGTTCTTCCTTGGTTCCTACTTTGGCCCCCAAGAATCCAGCCAAACGAAGAAACCTCTTCATGAACTCAGTACTAGTCTCCCTCTCAAACTGATAGATCGAAGGATACTCTCTCTCAAACTTCTCATTCTCGGATCTCAGAAAATACTGAAGGAAGAAAGTATCACGGAAATAGTTCATGACAAAGTAGCAACAACATCATCTCCACCCTTCGCTTGCTTATATGCTTTCCACCAGCTGAGGGCGTCACCCTCAAACTTATAGCTGGCAAGTCGAGCTTTGAACACGTCATCACATCCCAGAACCTCAAATATCTTCTCCATATACGCGATCCAATTCTCCGCATCAACCCGAGCATTCGCAGAGCTGAACGATCGAGTCTTTTGCTTACAAAACCTCTCTAACCAAGTATGAATAGTCACTGGCGGAGTACTACCACCAGAACCCCCACTACCACTACCACTAGCCGTATGTTGACGGACCTCATTTGTGATCCGTTCGGTAAGGCCCGGTAACAGTGCGTCAATGGCCTGCTGAACTGCGGTAGCAAAAGCAGGGTTGGAACTGAAATCTTTGGTGTTTCGAGTATTCACCATCTGAAAGGTCATAAACTAATTAGCAAAGACAAAACAAAGGTAAGGATCAAAATACGAAGGAAGAGATCGTATTAAAAGTGAAACCTAATGTCTACCCAATCCTCACAGGTCAAATCCTATGTCCTAAAAGGCGAAACCTAAGGGTCCAAATTTTCACAGGCCATAACTTATATGCTACAAGTCGAAGCCTGAGCTCTGATACCATAATTGTAACAACCTAACGGTCAACATGTCACATTATGGTGTCTATCAGAACATATTAAATAAACGCAAGTGGAAGACTCTATAAATAATGTAAAGTCAAGAACATCATGACTTCCAAACTTATAAGTTCCCAACAAGTCTAAATGAACATGAAATGCAATAAAATATCCTACTCTTATCACTCATGCCCAGCATTCCGCTTATTACCTACCGCATGAAAAAGAAACGCGGCTGAGCTTAAAAAGCCCAGTCAACAGATATATCGGAAACAAGTAACTGAATCAAATGAATAGACAACAGAAGCAAAGAAAACTGCTAAACAAGGTATCATATAATCAAAGAAACAACGCATAGTTTCAATGGAAGAACCATAATGAAGTCATAGCAATCAAACAGAGAATAATCATCATATAACTGAACAGAAAAGAACATAACAGAAATGCCCACGAGCTCAGAAAACATACCACATGCTTAGTCACCTAATCCTGTCATAGCATAAGTGTATAAGGAGGGGAGGCCTCTCAGGTACCAATAGTGAAATGGGGTACATGGCACGTACAAACCAGTCACTAAGTTATATCATATCATATCCATATCAAATCATATACCTAGGATGCATCCCTATGCTCCCTGAAACAAAATACATATACAAGTATGAGACTCTGCATATATATAACAGAATGGCCATGTGAGCAAATAATCATATAATCAGAACAAAAGGGAACGCCGTGGATCAATCATACCTCCACAGAAAGTGTCATGCCGTTGGTGCCTCAATGACATGGCCATGGTACCTCCATGGCTAGTTAGCTAGGGCAACAGAACAGATAATCAAAGGAAGGCTATCCATAATCATAACGAAGCTACTATAGCATAATCAATAAGAGCATATCAACAGAACAGAATCTCATATCAATGAGATAATATACAGATCATCATAACAGAATGGATAACAACTGAATCATATCATAGGGAATCATATCAAAGGATCGTATCAAACGGATCATATCATAGCAAAGGAATCAAAGTCAAGGATCAAAAAGTCATGAGATCAGAACCCTTACTGAGAAAGGGTAGAATATTTGTACCTTATGCAAGCAAATCAAACAAATCAGGAAAGCACACGGAAACAGGAACTACTCCTTCTTCACATAACCTATACAAATTAATGATCACTCATTACTTGTAAGCTCATTTTCAAAGTTTACTACTTATAGTTATTCAGATTACACATTCAGGATATCTTTCTATTTTTAGAAACTTTTCATTTTTAGAATCTTTCTATTTTTAGTAACTTGCCATATTTAGTAAGTTTCCATACTTAATAACTTCCTAAATAACTTCCCATCTTTAGTAACTTCCCGAATTAGTGAGTTCACATAATTAGTAAGTTTCCCAATTTAGTATGTTTCCATATTAAGTAAGTTTCCTGATTTAGTAAGTTTTCATATTAAGTAAGTATTATAAATTAGGTTTACAAATGACAATTTAAATAACTCAAAGGTTTAATATGTTCAATATAGTAGTTTAGTGTTTAATATGACAACTTATAATAGTTTAGGGTTTAAAGTGTCCATATAGCAAAGTTTAGGATCTAAAATGTAAATTATGGACATATTCTTAGGCTTGCCAAATTCATGAATCTCAAACACACACGCCCATGCAAATTATCCCAGTTCGTTCATATGAAAACCCAAAACTCGACATCAAAAACAACCCGAGACCCTTTTGTGCACTTAACCCTTTTTCGACCCATTTGATACCCATTTAGCCCAGTACTCAACACACGGACACACCCCCTTATACACGACCTATACGACCTCATTTCTTTCTTTTTAAACTGAACCAAACTTGATCCTATTAGCTGCCTCGTTAATCATTTCATACGAGACCAAAACCAAACCAAACAACACACATGTTGACCAAAACATTCACCCGACATCGATCCATGTTTTCTCATGTTACACTCCTTAACTCGACACCATTAACACACTCTCTCGAACACACATGCAAGCACACCCTTGTCGACAATCACATGCATACACAACCCTCAATAACACTTAACGCCCACATGAAATAACAACCCAAAAAACCCTAGTTTTCCCCCTTTTTCGACCTCATTTAATACAATCCATAATACATGCAATCTTTCATTTTACACGTATAATTTCTAGGTTTTACAACCCTCACTTTGATCTATCATTATACACATACACACACACAACAACGAGCCCAAAAGATTAAACACCAATTCGCACATTCAAGTCCCTTTATTCACATATACTAACATGCATGTCTCGTCCTTTTTCTTGAGTTTAATTTCCCAATTTATAGTACGCATATTCACATGTTGTATGCATGTTCTAATAGTCAAATCAAAACGTGTACATGACATCCAAATCAACTAGAAAGACGGATCTATAGATTGACATATTTAGTATTCCATTCTCGTGATTTTATGTCGCGTTTAATGTGTCATTCTTATTATGTCGCGTTTAATGTTTCAGATTCGAATAGCCAATAAACTCAACATCGACCTATATATGTTTCAACATTTCATGCGTTAATATTCTCATCATTTTATGTGATCAAAGTAACGTTTCAATCTTATTCTTTTACGTTGATTATAACTTAGTTTTTAGGTTACAACTTATAAACATTTTACGTATACATGCCGAGAGAAAACAAGAACAAAAATAGGTTATACCTTGGGACAATTTGAAGAACGAAACAAGAACAAAGAACCCACGACTAGAACCTGATTCAAAGAAACACAAACCCTCAAACCCACTATAACTCGCTCGATCACCACCTTTTTTTAGCCCTTTCACACCTCCAATGTACCACCTTTGTCACTCGAAGAAATGATTCACAAGCTGCCGCCACTTAGGTTTATTTTTAGGGTTTTATGTGTGTGTTTTTGAGTGTATATAATCGGTTGATATAAGGAGGAGATAAGGGAGTTGGAGCTGGAATTCTGGCTGAGTAAGGGGGGTCAAATGAGACCAAATCCTCATTTAAAATCAAATGTATCTAGACCTTTTCATCAACTAAAAGTTGTTCACAAGTTTTTAATGTTTTCCGCCCTTTAAGTCGTGTGATTTAAAACTTAGAATACCATGTGTGTCGAATTCTATATAGCTTAGGTTCATATGTTTAAGTATTTTGTGGTTCAAAGTTATAACACTTAGTTACTTAGGTTACATTCAGGTTCAAGTTCAAATTAGTAACGGATTCTAGAAACAATATTTTAGGTTGTTATAGTTATGGGTACAACAATGTGGCCCAATATTGAGACTTGTGTTCAACTGATTTTTATACAAACAAACTTTGGGTGTATAACAACGTAGTTACTTTCTTCTAAACTTGAAATCTTGTGATCATCTATTTTACTTTAAAGCTATGAATTCACTCAACCTTTGTGTTGACTTTTAGCTTGTTTTATCTCAGGTGTTAGATCTTTTCTGCTGCATATCTTACATTGGAGGAGCTTGACGAAGGGCATGGCATGGTCATAGAAGACACTGAAAACTATTTGGGACAACTTTAAATCCTTTATGGACTTATATTTTCCACACTATTTTTGATAGAACTTATGCACACCATCATCAAATAAGTTCTTGGACCGTTTTGGACTCTAGGTTGTTTAGACCTTGATCTAGGATAAACAATAAACACATGATAATAATAAGCACAGCGGATTAAACAATAAGAATATTATTATTATCACTAAGGTTCCTCGTCATCATCTCTAACACTAACAAATACAAAACCTAGGCATCCGTTGTAGGAACTCGATGCCTAGAACACAACGAACTCTTTTAGTCGACTACATCTTGACACACACTCACCAAATCCTACGCCTCTAATCCTCTTTATATAATAGAGGATTAGGGTTACAAAGAATATTCTAGAATAATAAAAGATATCTTGTAATCTTTTCCTTTTGTGAAGTTTTATTCTTTGTCTCCATAAGTCCCTCATGTTTCACATGTTTTGTCTTTATCAACTCAACTTTTAGACCCAACAATCTTCCCCTAGTTGATATTGACAAAACCAATAAGCATGAACTTCCCCTGAAGTTAATATGTCATGAAACATGCGACTTCCCCTTACACCATGCAAATCATCAAGGATCTTCAAGCTGCAATCTTCAAAATACTCTTCCCCTTTTTGTCATCATCAATTAGGGGACAAAAAGTATGCAACTTTGATCTTCATAACCACGAGCTAGTACCATACATTCAACTTAGTCTTCCAATGTCTTGAATCGCCCTCCATTAATGAACACCAAAACGCTTTCTTTTATAAATGAATCCAAGACAGAAAAATTCCAAATCTTCAGTAAACTACCAACTAGCAATCATAAAAACCTTCACCTCGATGTAGCATATAAATGGTTACACATTTAAACAATAAGCTTCCCCTGAAACCCATATGTTAACCATTTTCATGATTCTTCAAATCTGTAGGCGTTATATATTGTTGAAGAAAAATAATCATCACCAATTTGATGTTGAAGTAGAAGAAACCAACCCTGTGTCTTATGCCTTGTACTAAAAGACTTCGAACGTATACTCCTCAAGTATAGGGAGACCGCAATCTCTTGACAACAACCACTGAGCACAATAACGTAACTCCTTCAAGTGTTTTGTCAATTCGTAGTCACCTGAATGAACAAACAAGTATCTTTAAACGTTGTAAGCCATTTAAGATATGATAAGACACAACCTTGAAAAATTCCACTGCATCATCAAAGAAGCAACAAAAACTCCTCTTCGCCAATAAGAAAATTAACTCGAGCCTTTAAAACCTTTAAGAACAAAAACCAAAACCAAAAACCTTTTGTGTGTGTACTTCCCCTGTGTGTATGTAAACCAATAACCAATGCATCCCCTTACTGCTTGTAAATCATGCAACTAGCAGCAGTATCAATCAGTAAGTGCAGCAGCAGAAACTCGAAGCTAGCAGCAGAATATTATAACTAGCAGCAGTATAAAAATATTGCAGCAGCAGAATGAATATGTCTAGCAGCAGTATCATATAACCTTAGCAGCACAATGAATTTTGCGTAGCAGCAGTATAAAAATCTTCAAGCAGTAGTAGCAATAAAATAGTCAATGAATTCGAACTGATCTAATAAACAAATAAAATCTGTTAACTGACTCATGATTGCGTCAATCATCAATGAATTTAATATACAAACCAATTCGAATCTTGAATATTAATAGTTGCACTTTCCAGAGAAATGACAAATACTGATCGATTCACCAATAACCAATTACATCGAAGCACCCTATGCAGATACAATATGCAATGATCGATTATAATAATCCACTGACCCACGCAAGCAACTAACGACAAACTAAATTTAATATACCACGATGAAGCTTTGACCAATAGGATTAATTTGTATAACCACGGACCCACTTAAATTTTGAGAATAATAATAAGATTGACGTATTAGCCAATTAGACTTTGTCATTAGAAAAATAAACCGAAAGATCAATACCCTTTAAAAAAAATACGATCATAATACCTGCTTCAAATCTACTCTTCTTCAACAACGAACCTTGTAACATCCCTAGATCGAGATCCCCCCTCTTTGATACCACCTGATAGAACTTATGCACACCATCATCAAATAAGTTCTTGGACCGTTTTGGACTCTAGGTTGTTTAGACCTTGATCTAGGATAAACAATAAACACATGATAATAATAAGCACAGCGGATTAAACAATAAGAATATTATTATTATCACTAACACTAACAAATACAAAACCTAGGCATCCGTTGTAGGAACTCGATGCCTAGAACACAACGAACTCTTTTAGTCGACTACATCTTGACACACACTCACCAAATCCTACGCCTCTAATCCTCTTTATATAATAGAGGATTAGGGTTACAAAGAATATTCTAGAATAATAAAAGATATCTTGTAATCTTTTCCTTTTGTGAAGTTTTATTCTTTGTCTCCATAAGTCCCTCATGTTTCACATGTTTTGTCTTTATCAACTCAACTTTTAGACCCAACAATTTTGAATGATGTAAATTGAATATTTTAAATTATGAAATTTCTTCTAAAATGGTTTAAGTAAAACCGTTCTTTGTACCTTGTGTTGTGATAACAATCGAGTAGCACCCCAAGACTTGTATGCTTCTACTGATCCGGTTTGGGGGTGTTACAGAATGGTATAAGAGACACAGGTTATAGAGAACTGGGTATTTTCAAAAACCTAGACTATAACAATTTTTATAAAAACTTAAATCCTATGACTGTCACGTGCCTGCCTGCCAAGCCGATGCTTCGCTTGTAATTTGGTTTGGATAGCATATTTGTTGAGATATTAAATGTTATATTCGATGAGATGTATGCCTTTCTATTTGATGTTTTGTATTTCCTTTTATTTTCACTATTCACCATAAGTATTTTCATATACTTAAGTCAATGCACCGAACCTATCACGGAGTTACGCTATATCCTTGCATAACACATTATTTGATTTCGAGTTTGGATACTCGTCATTGTTTTTCAAAACGGCTTAAAAAATGAAGGACATACTACTAGTGTAACAAAGATGAGTATTTCAAAAATTCATTGAACCTCAGCTGGACGTAGACTGATCACCTATATTCAATCAGGGATAGCAATTTTGCGATACTGGGAGTAGTTATAATAGAATTATGTTCGAATTGGTTTTATACTTGATTTTTGGAATGGTAATGTTTTTGCATATGTACATGAGCACCGAATATCACGAAGGTTTACCCCTCCACACGATGCACCGACATCGCAAAACTTCACGAATTGTAATACTCTTCGAATTGCTATACCTCTCCGCACATATGGAGTACTCGTCCGTCACCGTCCGATTATATACGCATCTAATCGGGTTAGAACCGATTGGTCACCGTTTTAAATTCGAGTTGTTTATTTTTAACTCGTTCGATATTGTATTTAGCACATTTGAGTTTATCGGAGTGTTTGTATTTGTTTTTTGCTTTGTTAAAATTTGGATTTCTTGATTTCGTGATTTTTGGGTCTCGTTGTGAATTTGAAATTGTTTCTTTAAACTTTATTTTGTATCTGGTTATGTTACAGTCACTGTTACCCCAAACCTTACACTCAATGGATGAACCGGGTTAGATCACTAGTCGCCTGAGAATGACCCTTCCATAGCACTTGTAGAATGAATCTCTTAATGGAAGTAAACAACGAAATAACCAATGAATCTTTGACAAGACCTAGAAAACATACAATAGGTTGATTTGTAACCCAGCAGAAGTCTTAAGAACTTATGTAGCAACCCGAGCCCCTATTTTTGGAAAAAATACCTAACCTTTCATTTATCCCTTGGGAATACCAGTTGTCTACCTTACTACCCCTTATAAAACAATGAACTGCGATACATTATTTTACAAAATATATAAATAAATTAATACGATATTTTGAAAATGTCATTTCGGGAAAAGTATTTTTGAACACTTTATTTTGGGTACGCTATTTTGGACTTACTTTTTTTAATACTATCTTGGATGGTCAACATTGGTTTCGCTTTGTTAAAGACGTATGGTATTGATGAACTATTTTTAGAACTATTTTGGATACACTATTGTGAGCACACTATTTTGAAATACACTATTCTTGACACATTATTTTGGAAACACTATTTTAGAACACTATTCGAAAGCTATTTTGAAAACATGATTTCGCTAGTATTGCCCTAGGCCATTAGGTCACATGCCTCATTTTCCCAGACCCCTCAACTTGTAAGGAAGCTTGTATACAGCGTATTATAAACCAATGAGTTGGATGACATCATTAGTTACCTTAGAAGGCAACCCGTCAGCCAAAATGGACACATTAGTGGTCTAGTCGTATGAATTGAACCTTGGAGACTGTAAACGAGATAATAATACTCATGAGGAAACATTAACTTTAAATTTGTAAGTAGAGTTACTTGTATTAACCATGATAGAGGTTCGCCCTAGTGTTCGTGTTCCGAAGCTGATACTAATTTAGATAATTCAAACCCTGTTGGTCAGGATTTTGTACAAACCATGGATCATTAACCATTATTCCGAAGTATCATTAACCATTTCCCACCTTTACACTTTAACCATGGATCCAAGCTTTTTACCTTTTAACACCCACTCTATTACCCCCATTTTTATTTTAGCTAGCTCCATAGAGTATATGAAACATACTGATTATAATTTCACATTTTCTAAAACTTGCATTCATTAATCCTCGTTAATCATCTTCAACACTTTTATTTTTACCCCTTCCTGTATACTCAACCCTTTCCACATTTAAACTTTACATAGGTTTTCAACTATAGCACACTCATTAGCGTTCGTTTATCCTTTTTACACATATTAAACACATTTACTTTTCGTTTTAACAGTCCCCACTAATGGGGTATATTAGCCACGATATAAATAGTTTCAAATCATTACCTTGACTTCATACATGCTTATCTCAGTCACACTTACATTCGTAACTTACCGCATTTTTACTCTCATATTTTGACTCATCTCATTTTGGTTATTTACGCACTTAAGCAATACAGTTTTATTTCAACTTCTACAAACCATCATACTTCAATTACGTTCTATACTTTCACTATAATTGAACATTTAATAATCAAAGTGTCAAATACTATTATGTTATTACTACATACTATAACCTGCTTGGCATCCCATTATTTCACTTTTAAATTCATTACCTTAACAATTATATCAAACTTTTCTATAAGTAATAAACCCACTTACTACATCATTTCACATTCCATTATCATTACCACTACACACAAATCAACACAAACCGTTTTCAATTATTTTACCGACTATTTTGCGGTCTTCCTACCCAATGTTTTACTACTATATTCTAAAAACAAAAATTTGAACTTACCATTATTTTATAAACAATAAATTGATTTCTTAATATCATCCCACCAGTTATTTTATAAACCGATTTACTATCTTACTAATATATCATGAACTACGATTTTGTTACTACTTTATAAATGATAAATGGTTTTTTTACTGCCCTATAAATTGTTTTACAACTCATTGTACAAGTTATCTTATTATTAAGTGATTAACCGATTCACTACCTTACTACTATTTCATAAACCAACGAGCAGTTTCACAAAAAATTTGTAAACCATGTTACAATTACCCTACCAGTTTTACTACAGCTTTATGATCCATTTTACTCTCTTGTGAGCTGAATTAGCCGCTGTTTAATTTAAAAAACTATAAAACTGCGTTACTATTATCATACAAATTATTTCATCATTACTTTCCAAAACTATGTTCCTATCACCCGATGAACTATTTTGCTACTGAATCACTTAGTATACTACAGCTTTGCTAATGTTTTACAAATACATAATGATTTTCTTATTACCCTATTAACTGTTTTACAAATCATCTCACAAATTATTGTATCAACCGATTTGCTGTCTTGCTAGTATACCACAAATTTAACTCTGGTCTTATTATTATTTTATAAATAATAAATCGTTCTCTATCACTCTATAAACTATTCTACAAAACTATTTTATAAAGTATTTTACAATCACCTTGTGAACTATTTACTCTCATGAAAAATGCTTTGATACTATTACTTCATAAATAGAATAACCAATATTTCCCTTTTAAAAATAAAGCAAACCTTAGAAGTGGATCCCACACCTTTGCCTAAAACTATAGATAACAACCTACTAAGCCTTGACACTGTTCTAATTACCGAACAAGTGACCTCATTCATTCCATTTGATTAGATTCCCTTATTAGTAGTGCTTGCATTGAACTAGGTTATCAATATACCATCACACTTATGATATCTTACCTTTTAGGAGTTCTAGACAACACAGACTCAAAACTCATTTATTTTACGTGATCTGACTTTTGCACCGGGATGCCGAGAGATCTTAGCCTACCTAGTGACCATTGATACTCGACCTCACCTTGTAAAGAAGAAAGACTTTTCCCAACATAGTGTCGAGTTGACTTAAACCTCTCAGGTCACTAATGCAACTGCGTAAGTCAGAATACCTCTTAGCACTGATTTATCCCTTTCAGACCGCCAGTACAACAATTTATGTTAGGATACCTTTTAGTACCAATTTGGATACTTACATCTATGAGCTTCGCCTGATATTAAACACTGAACCCCGCTCAACATTGGCACCTAGATCTTTTCCTTGGATATTTAGAAACATAAGTGGGCATACATGCTCAACTACCCTTCTTCTTTGATGTTCTTACTTTTAAGGACTTTTCTTAAAATGCATTTATATCAACTTTGAAACTCATAGTGATATTTTTCTGAAATACCTATTTTGATGGTTAAATTCTTCTGGTCAAACTTTACCAAACTTTTGTTGAGAAATGTCAAACGTCAAATTTTGCGAAAAATTACCTTATCCATACCATGATTAAAAACCCATTTTACAAGATTTTCAATCCTTTGAAACTGTATCTTACGTAACTATTTAATTTCCCCAACAAAGAAATTTGTAATATTTGGAAAGTTATTTTGGTCAAACTAGTATAAACACCTACTCAAATAAAATTTTCAAACAAAATTTTTATCCATTCCTCTAAAGAGGAAAACACATAATTTTGAAAGAAAAATCTTGAAGACCGGTCATCACGCCATTTTTACCACCTTACATGTATCAAGTTGAACTTTTGTGCCACTAGGATATGGACCATATATTGGATTAAGACCGTGAGGATTTGAGAGGAGACCACGCTGACAAAATTGTTAAATATTGTGTAGTTAAGACTTAAACTGTTTTCTCCTATTAAACTTACTTCAGGGATCATTGTACCTCACCAAATCACCAGAAGGGAGACAACTTATGGCAGACCACCTAGGTACCCTCCCACAGGCAAGGAGAAACCCTTAAAACAACCTAGTGAGACCCGAATATGTTACTAGTACCATCACCTTTTCACCGACACCGTTCCGACAGATAACTTGAACTAAATCGCAAGGACGCAATTCCTTTTTTGGAGTATGTGATGTCACAACCGACAATTTTCCAAAACTTATTTTACTAGCCAAAATATTTATTTTTGATTTTCCATAGCTTTTTAATTACCTTGAACTTGTTTGGGCTTGAAAAATAGTAGATATCTTAATAAACGTGAGCGTTATTCTCATATTGAGCCGGCACAACCTAAAATGCATGAAACAAATCGATTCACTAAATAAATTAACACCGAGAAAGTTATACGTATTATTACTCGTTTTTATTAGAAAATTTATTTCGGACTCAATGGCGCAAGTCTCGTAACTTAAAACAACCGTTTGCTATTTCAAATAGGAACCACAATAGTTTTACTAAAAGTTTAGCTAATTGGCATTTTCTACCCCTCCCTATGTGTTAACCGCCACCCCTCTTACTTTCATTTGTCCAACTTCACCCCTCCTCTCTATATAAAAACCCAAATTAGGGTTTTAACCTCATTTGATAACACACACACACACCAGAATCTACTATTCCGACGCCGCACCATATTCCAGCCAACTTTCGTGGAATTAGATCCAGTTAGTACGCGTGTAGATCCGATCAAGAGGAGTAGATCTGGGTTGTATTGAGTTCGTAAAAGGGTTATTTACTAGGGTTAGGGGAGGCAGCCATGACGCCGCCGTACCACCACCGTGAGCCGCCGCCGCTCACCACTCTTGTCTCCATTCCCCCTCTCTTTAGGGTAAGAATACACACACCATTTTCATTTATTTGGTTCTTTTTCACTAAACCCTAACCGGATCTAATTAAACTAAAACGGGTTTTGATATAAAAACTGGTAAAACTTATGTTTTCTAAGCAAGCTCGCGTGGATTTAAAATTTTAACACCGAAAATCGGTTGACTCGTCATCGAGTCACTCGAATCATCACTGAGTCACTTGACTCGCCCGAGTCAACTCACGAGTTGAGTTGACTCGTGGCTATATCTATTTATTTTGTGTATAGCTTGTTATTTTGAGCATAGATTCGTCCTTTTATTTCTTTTTGTTTTATTGTTTAGTAGCTGTTGGGTTATTTATTTTGTCAATCGGTTTGATTGGTGTCGAATAGGTTCGAGTCGTGACTCATGGGAGTCACAGCCTTGAGGTTCTATTTTACTCAAGTCACGACCTTGATGTTGTTGTGGTCTTTATTTGCCTAAATTATTGATGTTGTGTGTGTTAGGTCTCAGCCTTTTTAGGCATGATTTTTGTGCGAACCGTCTCACAAGGTGTGAGCGGTTAGGCTGGGCAACGAGCCACCCACATAGGGTGCACTTATTCATTGTTGGATTCATAAACTTAGCTCGCCATTGTTTTGTTGTTGTTGTGACCCTTGCAGTTTAGAAACAACGAGTCACCCACATTGGTGTACTAGTTGTGGTCTTGGTCTTGGTCTTGGCTATATAAACCCCGCGTAGGGTGCGTTTTGTCCGTCTACAAAACAGCACTTAAGTGACTGTTATTTGGTTGTTAAATTGGTCTCGACACGGGTCGAGCCTCACCTGTTTAACGTTTCGTCAAAATGATATTATTGTGGTTGATAGAAACTGAAATATGTGTATGTGTCATGCGTGTGTTTATTTTTGGTTGAGTCTGGATTTTAAAGCGGGCTTAAGCTAGAGTTATATAAAGAGAAATGTTTGTTTGATAAGTGTGCTTAAGGCCCGACTATCATTTAGGTGCGTTTGAGTATGAATTGGGCCGAAGCCCAAGTGGATAATGTAATTGGTGTTTAATTAGTTGTGTCTATGAGTGTTTATACTTGTGTTATTGATTTTCGAACATTCACTAACTTGATCTTGTTTTGTTTTGGTGTATCGATGATGATGTTGGATGCTATTGGAGTATATGGGGATTTTGACACCGATTCATTATATTGTTAAATGTTGTAATCATTTAGTCATTTGAATATTATTGTAACCGTTATTGGATTTCCGATATTAGTGTAGAATTTATTGTATGATTTGAGAAAAGAGATGGAAGAATATATTAGACTCGTTGAGCTTAATATATTTGGACCCGAAGGGACACAAATTATCCGATAAGCCGAATCTAATAATTACACGAATAATAACGGTATAAAAACTTGTTTAAAACTTGACTAAAACTTAAAAAAACTCAAGAATAAAACTTGATTACAATTATTCACAACGACTCGAGAACGTTATTTGAACGGACGTGTTATACCGAAGTTTATATAACTTTACAATTTTATAAACTTATAAACATTATCAAGTTCTTATAAAACTTATATAACTTGACTTTATTCAAACTTATACAAATCAATAGTTTTGGGCTACGGGGTAAACATCCAACTCATTCATCAACTTACCTTTAGTCTCATATTTATTCGATATCGTTTATTCGTTCTTTCTTGATTCTATTCATTTTGGCGTGAGTTACTGTGTGATCACACATTTTACGACTTCTACACGAGAATGGGTTACCCCTTTTTCATCATTCTTTTCTTTTTGTTTAATTGTTATTCTCCGACTTTCTTCGTCTTACATGATTTTATCTCGAAACTATATTTTCTAAAAACCATGCGAGAAACAAATGATTTCAACTTGTCGTCTCCATTGAAACTAATTATTTTAAATCAACATACGAGCATTCCATAAACATTACTTTCAGGAAAACACTTTTGAGAATTTCTTTCTGAAACATGTTACTTATTAGGTTGTGCCGATCCAGTACCATTGTACCTATACTATTGATAGTGTTTCTTTTCGTGAGGCTACTTGTGACAGCTTGCATTGCTGCATACTGAGGTGAGTCATAGCCCCACTTCTACTCTTTTAATTAATTTATAAACTCTTTGCGGGAGATACATGCTTGTTTTACTTACATATTTTACTCTGTTATCATAAACATTTTACTCGATTTATGAAACACTCTATTTTTTATTTAAAACATATGACTTGCTTTTACTTTCACGAGTATTATAAACTTTCACATATTACTACGAGTTCATAATCCCACTTTTACTCGTTTTTCAATCTCGTGAGAATATACATACTACTCCCATGAACACAAGTATTCACTGTTTATGTTATGGGTGCTACCAACTGGCCCATTGTTTATGTTATGGGTGCTACCAACTGGCCCACTGTTTATGTTATGGGTGTTACCATCTGGCCCACTGTTTATGTTATAGGTGATACCAACTGGCCCACTGTTTATGTTATGGGTGCTACCAACTGGCCCACTATTTCTTTTATGGGTGCTAACAACTGGTCCACTATTTCTGTTATGGGTGCAACAACGTGGCCTAATCTTGAGACTTGTGTTCAACTTATTTTTATACAAAAAAACTTTGGGTGTATAACAACGTAGTCACTTTCTTCTGAACTTGAAATCTTGTGATCATCTATTTTACTTTAAACCTATGAATTCACTCAACCTTTGTGTTGACTTTTAGCATGTTTTATCTCAGGTGCTAGATCTTTTCTGCTGCATATATTACTTTGGAGGAGCTTGGCGAAGGGCATGGCATGGTTATAGATGACTCTGAAAACTATTTGGGACCGCTTTAAATCCTTTATGGGCTTATATTTTCCGCACTATTTTGAATGATGTAAATTGAATGTTTTAAATTATGAAATTTCTTCTAAAATGGTTTCAGTAAAACCGTTCTTTGTACCTTATGGTGTGATAACAATTGAGTACCACCCCAAGACTTGTATGCTTCCGCTGATCCGGTTTGGTGGTGTTACAATGTTTTTATAAAATATGATACTTGGAACAGTCAAGACGTCCACAACATCTGCTATGAAGATCTAAAATGCAAAAACGAGATAAAAATAACCTAAAACACATGTGCGTTTAACGGAGTTCGTACCTCGCTAGACCAAGAACTTTTGACACGAAATAAAACAAGAACTTTTGACACACAACACTATCCTAGATCATCTTTGGCTCATGATACCACATGTTAGGTCTCCAACAAATGTATATATCAATCACACACAGGTAAAGTAGGCATTTAAGAGAGAAGGTTTGGTGAAAGAAAAACTTGTAATATTATCTTCCTACTTTGCTATTACAAACACACATATAAGGTTCTTACACACCCTAAATGAAAGCATTAGGGGTGTTTATATAGTAGGTTTAGACGCCTCATAGCATGGCCTTGATATGGGCTTTTGATCTATCATTGTACTTGGCCTTACATTTCTTACACTTAGCTTATCCTATACATAAACCTATTAGCTTAACCAAGTCCAATAAGCCCCTAACTAAGACTACTTATCTATTAAAATATCTATGACAAGTTACAAGATTCCTAATTTTAGAATAGCCATCACTTCCATAAATATTGTAAAGCTAACAGTATTTGTAAGGGCATAGGTCGAATAAATGTCTAAAGAGGGGTTTAATGCATATGATGTGGTGAAATATTGATGCAACGGTTGTAAGACCTCACAAGAAATTTTACAATTCTCCTAGGCAGTGTACCTAACCGTTGTAGTGTAGTATACGTAAGATACGGGGGATTGATCATTCTCTAGGGGAATAGTATATTTGAAGGTTGAAGTGTATGTTGAGATAGGTCTTAAGGTGAGGGTTGATTCTTTTTGTATTTTTTTTTTATTTTATAGAAAGCAAGTAAAATCTAGGGGTTTGGAAGAGTGGGCGTTTTAGCTACTAGTTAACTAAAACAAAACTAATATTAAACTAATAAACAAGAAAAGTAAATTGGTAACTCTTATGATAGGGAAGTGTGTTCACTTAGATATCATTACTCCCTAGTTATCTCCTATTGATTGGTCGAATTGTCACGTCCTTGTTTTAATTGAAGCGTTCTATTCCTATTTATTGGTCGTGGAGAGGTGCCGAATGCCCTAACTCTATGAATGTATATGTCTCCCCTAGAAACCTTAAAGTTTATTAAGTCTTCTAGGATCTACAAGCCGCAATTCAAGCAATAAATACAACGAGTAAAACCAACTAGTGCACTCTAGGGTTGCGTTTTATAAGATGGAAAAGCTATTACATATAAGACTTAAGCAATTTTTCTTATTCTAACGCATGGAAATCAATTAAACAAGAGACAAAAAATCAATATTCAATAACTATGCTTCATTAGATCTAAGCAAACACTAAGTGATTTAGCCTAGCATGTTAAAGTGAAGAGAAGAAAAGCATACAATCAAACAACACATAAAATTATTGAATGATTAAGAATGAATTACTTATCTTCAATGAAACATGGATAAGAAGGCTGTAAGAAAGCCTTACAAAAGCTGTAAATTCGTCTAGGGTTTCATGTTAGGTCCTATTTAAGCTCAACACAAGATCTAGTAACCACGTATAACTAATGAAAATAACTATAAACGATATAATAATAGAGAACGAGAGACGAAATAGAAGAAGAGAATGGTTGATATATTCCACGCATAAACTTGGACAAAGCTTCGGCACAATAGAGAATAAACCAACAAAGAAAAATGATACATGTGCATCCTATTTATAGGAAAATGTTAGGGCAACATTTTCCTAATGTTTCTAGAAGCTTAAACACTAATCTACACGGCCCATGGACTCCTTATAGGCCGTGGGCTTTGTTTCCAACATAGACTCCATAAACTTAAGCAACCTTTTATATTAAAATGACTAAGACTTGGAATAATTCAAAACGTGTTCCCAACAATCTCCCCTTAAGGATTGGTCATCAAGGTTGCTCGACGTCATCATTGCTTCTTTGGCTTCGACATCTTTAGAATCTTTGTTCTTTGTTCTTGTTGTGATATGATATGGTGATGTCCAGATCTGCCTTCCACCGACGTTCTTTAATCACTGTGTCTTTACGTCTTTTCCACCATGCTGATATGTATTTTGACTTTTGTTCTTCATATATCAAGTTGTTCTCACTTCATAAGATTCAATCTTTGACTTGTGAAAGTTTGTTATGCTTGATCTTTGACTTTTCTTTGACTTCTTTGAACTTTTGTTATCCCTTAGTCTTTGGGAGAAGTTTTCTTCAGGATATGAGCATGATAGAAATGGTGGTGGTGGAATTCGAGATCGTCAACAGCATAGTGTGAAGACTTTCTCTAATCCTAGCCAAGGCCATTCTGAACCGGATGCCCTCGAATGAGCTAACACAGATACACCAAAGTGTATCAATGATTTAGTGAGCCGTTGAAGTATACCGAAGTATTACTCCACGACTGTAGACTGTTTGGAACCACCATTAAAACTAAGCGTAATCCACAAGGGATTACCGAAGTGACCTGCTGTCAGGGCTGTTTGATGTTGAACCTGGCAGGATTTCCATTCAATCACGGAGAATCACAATTTGTGAATTCCCTCCTGAATGTTCTAGGCAAAGTGCTAAGATCTGCGTAGGACTCTTATAATTTACAACTGGTTTTCTTATTGTTGAAGAACAAGTGTAGAAATACTAAGTGTTCCTATGAGATCTTTTATGTATCTCGTAGCTCTGGACTCGATTAAGTGCTTATTGATTTTAGTCTTCGGAGGCATGGAGCAGATTGCCTCCTTTTCAATATCAACCCTTCTCGGAATGAGAGGTCGATAGATAATGAAGGGTTCTCCGTGAGAAATGAAACAAGTGTCTTTTGAGAGACACCTGAGTGGCAAGAAGGTTTAGTGCAGTATGTCACTCGGTCCATGACGGCTTAATGTTGAACCCGGTTTCTGCCCAAAGGTTGAATAAATGGAGGGCTATTTCTTTTCACCCTTTTCTTTTTCATTCTTCAACCCCTTCTTTCCCCTTTCATTTCTTTACTCCTTTTTTCATCATACCTAGGATTTTTCTAGTACTAAACTATTTGTATTGTCCTTGGGTAGATCCCTCCGGCTCTGGCGGATCATAGGACGGTTTCCTAACTTTAGTCACCTTATATCTCCATGACTAACCTATGTTTGCCATAAAACAAATTTTTTTTTGAAAAATCTCTCAAAGTGCTTATGAGTGTAAAACATATATTGTTTACACTTTGAGAGTTTTGAATTTTTCATAAATACTCCCCCTTAACATGTGCTCAGAAGTGTTTGAATTAAATTTGAACATGTCGGGTAGAGTCAGCACTTTTTGAATTGATTGATTTTAAATGAATATGACCTTTGCGAGACACTTTTACATTACTAGTTAAACTAGCTTGAAATTATTACCTGTCCCGGCCATATTCAAAGAATAATCTCTCGAAATCGGTACATTCTACTCAGAAAAGTCCTTTGCGAGACACGTTTACATCACCGAATAAACCGGCTTGAAATTATTACCCGTCCAGGACAAGTCTTTTCGATTACTGACTTTTGATATCGTTAATTCGAGGGTTCATTCGGAGTCGAGCTCATGCGAGATTTCAACTTTTTATTACCATATTTTAATCACATCTTTATTCTCCCCCTCAAAAATAGCATGTTCATGTTGTTTATGTTAAACTTTTGATTAAAATATGCTTTTTGAGGTTTACGGGAAGAATTTCAAGAACTTTTATGTTTTAGAACAAAGATTTTATTTTTCAAGCACTCCCCCTTAACAAGGGCGTACTTGTTCTTTTGAGTAGAATTTTGAAAAACTTTGAAAATTCTGGTTAATTCTACTCAAAAGTAAGAAGCTTTCGATCTTTATATGAGGATTGTGGCACTGAAGCGTACTACAGGGTCCTTTCTTTACAAGATCGGGTTGTGCACTATTATATGTGCACAAACCATTATGAATAATCATATAAGCAAGATATATCAATTAAAGAACATAATCAACTCTTACATCATTCGGAACTTCTGAATGCAGTGAAGACTGGATCAGGTCGCTGGAAGTTCCTTATTGGGAATGACCGGATCTAAACACACGAGTTGTGTTGGGGATACTTTGAGTATATACTTGATAGCACGCGGAATTTACTACCAAGTACTTAGAAGAATATGTGTTTAGTGATTGTGTGATCGTATGAATGTAACAATAAGAGTAACAAGACAATTGTTTAACCAAACACTTTGCTTCAATATATTGAACGATTACAATGAATAAACGTGAAGCTCTTAGTAATGCTTGTACGTATGGGATATCTGAATAATTTAAAACCCTAACTAAGGATCTCTTTTTATAGCACAAAGAGTCCTTTACAAGTAAACTATATTCGTATCAATCTATACAAATAAGATATACATCATATCAATTCCATATACGGTTTCATCCTAATCTTATAAGCAGTACAAACTTCTCTTATCAACAGTACCAACTGTTGATGTATTCTTCAGAAACTGTTCAACCGTACTAACTTATAAAGAACCGTACCAACTGCTTAATTTAATTCCCAACAATCCTCCCCTAAACTTATGATTTTTGCGTAAATCAGTAAGTTTCTTGAATTAAATTTCAATGTTTATATGATGGGGTGGATTCTTTCAAACACTTTTCTTCAATCTTGAAACACTTGGGAATTTTCTTCACATATCGTACCCTTTTGGTCAACTCCTCAAAAATTACCATAATTAAATTTATTCCTGCAAGGAATTAATTCCTTATACCAACCCAACGAATTAATTCCTAATACCAACCTTGCATTGAATTGCTTTAAATCTCCATTGGTTCTATAAAAAGCCTTGAACATTCAATATTGTCACCATTACACACATCAACCCAAAACAATAACTATCAAGAATAATGAGTTCTTCCAATCCAAACACTGTAGAGATTTCATCAGATTCGTCTTCAGATTCAGGAAGTGATGGATGGAGATCTTACTTTCCACCAAATTATTCTAGTCTGACTATTAGGAATCCACAATCTGACAAAGTATCTTCCGATGATCTACCAATGCCTCCTTCTTATGTTGACGATTCATCCTCCTCTGATGATGATGATGAACAATCACAGCCATTATTAGTTGTATTGACAAGAGAGATAGAGAAAGCTGTGGCAGGAATGAGTAAGATACAAGTGCCCAAAAGACATCAACCACTTCCAAGACCTAACAAACAAGTGATGGGGCTTCCTAGTTGGAAAGTGTGGAACTCAATCGATGGCAAAGGAGTTCACAAATCCATGCCAGACTTCAAGGACAAAGGAAAGAGGAAGCTAGAGTAGTGGTTGTGTGTTAGGTTTGTTTAGGTTTGTGTGTTGGGAGTTGGTTGGTTTGTGTTGTTAGGAGTTGGTTGGTTTGTAAGCTTGGTCGTTGGTTATGTTGGTTTTGAGTCCAGGATTGTAACAAAACTTCTGCTTATGTAATGAATGCACCTCTTTAATGAATAAATTTTATGCACCTGTTTATAATTCATCTCTGACTTCTTAATTCCTCCCCTGAATTACATAATCATCTTTAACAGCAACTGAACAAACTTTTAATTCCTCCCCTATTTGGAAGAATCTTCACCATCAGATGAACTAGAACATGTGACATCCAAGCTCAGCATCCAATATGACAATTTGTACAAGTTACCATCAATTCAGTTGTTTAGTTTCAAACTGCTCTCAACACTTCCAGATGTGTGACCTTCTGAGAGAGGTGTATCATAGAGCATAAACTCGGTAGGGACCAAGTTTGAACAATAAGTATGAACTGGTGAAGCCAGCAGCACAAACTGTTAACCCCAGCAGTACAAACTGTTAGCAAAAATTTTCAGAGATAAAATCAAGTTGTAATTTTAATGTGGACTTGAAAACTTTTTTGTCCACTTATAGTTTTTAGCAAACTATCAGCTATGAACGGATTTGACATGTCTTTACCAATAGCCGTTTGCTATGGACTAGCCAACTCTTCACACTTAGATATGGTGAGTTGATAACCATCCAGTTTTTGGTAAACTGTCAACCATAAATGGATTTGAGTAGTCTTTACCAGAAACCGTTTGATCTGGACTAGTTGATTCTTATGTCGGTTAGACATGGTGAATCAATTACCATTTGTTGTGTGACAAGCATTCACACTTGACAATCCAAACCACCATACTTTCCAAAGCACAATCCAAAGCAAAAGGCTTTTCTTATCCTGAAATGTCAGTCCAAAACCAAAGAAAACACAATACACAATATTTTCTTTTAACAACTATCATTATTGACTAACAAGTTCACAAGCAGTACTAAAGTTTACCAAACAGTACAAACTATACAAATAGCACAACTAGCAGTACAAAAACCAAAAACACTTAGACATTAATCTTTTGAAGGATTAAGCATTCCAATACCTGTTACCAAGTACTGAAACCTTCCTACATCAAAACCTTTTGTTAAGAGATAAGCAAAGTTGTCATCAGTATGTATTTTAACAACTTGTATTAACTTCTTTTCAGCACAGTCTCTTATAAAATGATGTCTAATTTCTATGTGTTTAGTTTTTGAATGTTGAACTGGATTCTTAATGATACACATTGTACTGCTATTGTCTATATGTATAATTGTATTTAAGAAATTGTACCCATAGTCAAGCAACTGATTTTGAATCCAGAGAACTTGAGCACAACAACTTGCTGCTGCCACATATTCTGCTTCTGTTGTTGAAGTAGCCACCATAGTCTGCTTTTTACACTGCCAAGAAATCAATCTGCATCCTAGGAACTGACAACCTCCTGTTGTTGACTTCCTATCCATGCTTGCACCAGCATAATCTGAATCTGAGAATGCTACTAGATCAAATGCAGACTCTTTAGGATACCATAGTCCAAGGTTTGGTTGACCTTTGAGGTATCTGAAAATCCTCTTGACTGCTGTCAGATGAGACAACTTAGGATGAACTTGGAATCTTGCACAGGCACAAACAACAAACATAATGTCAGGCCTAGATGATGTAAGGTACATCAGAGACCCAATCATAGATCTATACATGTGCACATCCACATCTTCACCACTGTGATCCTTTAATAGCAAATGTGTCTCCTTATCAACTGGTGTGCTAACAACCTTGGCATCTGTGAATTGGAATTTCCTCAATATTTCACCAACATATTTATCCTGAGAGATAAATATACCATCTGGCTTTTGCTGTACTTGAAGACCTAGAAAGAAGGTAAGCTCTCCCATAGAACTCATCTGAAACTGGTCTTTCATCAGCTTTTCAAACTCCTTACACATCTGTTTCTTTGTAGAACCAAAAATGATGTCATCTACATAGACTTGTACCAGTAGAATATCACCCTTGTTCTTTTTAATAAAGAGAGTTTGATCAATTTCCCTCTATAAAACCCATTCTTCAGAAGATATATAGCAAGAGTTTCATACCAAGCTCTTGGAGCCTGATGCAATCCATATAGAGCTTTCACCACCTTATAAACCTTGTCAGGATGGTCTGGGTCTATAAAACCTGGAGGTTGTGAAACATAGACCTCCTCATCAATAGTACCATACAGAAAGGCACTTTTCACATCCATTTGATAGACCATAAAGCCCATAAATGAAGCATAAGGAAGAAATAATCTTATTGCTTCAATCCTGGCAACTGGAGCAAAAACCTCCTCATAATCTATACCCTCTTCCTGAGTATAGCCTTGAGCAACCAATCTTGCTTTGTTCTTTATCATAATGCCCCTCTCATCCTTCTTGTTCCTGAATACCCACTTTGTACCAATCACTCTCATTCCCTTTGGTAGATCAACCAGAACCCATACATTCTGAATTTTGAATTGAAGCAGTTCTTCTTGCATTGCTTCAACCCAACTTTATTCTTCTAAAGCTTTTAACACATTCTTGGGTTCAATCTGAGATAGAAAACATACAAACATACACTCATGCTCATCTTCATGATGTTTTTCTTCATATACCTCACTGAGAAAGCCATGATGATCTGGGTCTTGAATTTACCTTCTTGTCTTGACTCCAAATTGTACATCTCCTATGATATTGGTAAGTGGATGATTCCTATGTACAATAGTATGGGGAGTAGAAGGAGCTGCATAGCTGGTAGGCATGTTTTGCAAACCATCTCCAAAGAAATCAAAATCACCAACTTGAGGAGCAATATGAACTGTTGTATGAGTATCAGCCTGACTTGGTTCAGCAGTATCAATATTGGGCTCAACAGTACTAACTTCATTCGTACTGTTCTCAAAAATTTCTGGTTCTTTACCATTTAGTCCACTGGTTTCAGCAACATCTTGTTCATTGTCTACACCACTTGATGATGGAATATCATCATTCTTTGTAGAAGACTCATGCAATGGTGTTTCTTCCATGATTGGCATTAAAATGCAATCTTCATCTTCCTCTTCTGATCCTGCATCATGGTTAGTATTTGTACCTGTAACAGGTACATAATTCATGGAATCTGAAAGACTGTCAATATCAAAGATCCAATCTGGACCTACACCTACAACATTTGGTTTATTCTCCAAAAATTCTATGTCCAAATTCTCTTCTACATGCTTGGTGCTTTTATTGTACACCCTAAAAGCCTTACTCTGCAGAGAATAACCAACAAAAAAACCTTCCTCAGATTTCCCATCAAACTTTCCTAGTTGGTCTTTGGTATTAAGGATAGTAACATGACAACCAAAAGGTCTCATGAAGCTTAAAGCAGGGGTTCTACCTCTAAGAAGCTCATAAGCAGTCTTATTGTGAGGTTGCACAACTAAAACCCTATTCAATACATAACAAGCAGTGCTAACTGCTTCAGCCCAAAATGAAACTGGTAGCTTAGAGTCAGCTAACATTGTCCTAGCAGCCTCTATAAGAGTCCTATTCTTTCTCTCAGCTACACCATTTTGCTGTGGGGTTCTAGCTACACTAAACTCCCTCTTAATACCTTTTTCTCTGCAAAAATCATCCATCACCCTATTCTTAAATTCAGTCCCATTGTCACATCTGATTATTTTAACTTTCTTATCAACTAGGTTTTCTACTTCAACAATGAAGGTCTTAAGGATTTCACTAGTCTCATCCTTAGTTTTCATAAAGAAAACCTACTATAATCATCAGTGACAACAAGGCAGTATCTCTTAAAATTCAAGCTATTCACAGAAGTAGGACCAAACAAGTCCATATGCAACATATATAAAGCTTGAGAAATAGAGTTCTGGGTCTTTGGCTTACATGAGGCTCTGTGTTGCTTACCTTTAAGGCAAGAAACACAGGTTTGGTCATTGAGAAAAGTTTTATTTGGTAAACCTCTTACCAACCCATTTTTAGCAATTTTGTTAATGGTTTTAAAATTAACATGACCAAGCCTTCTGTGCCACAACATTGATTCTTCCAATGTGGCTTTTGCAACAAGACAAGTAAGTCCAACCTTAGGAACTAGTTTATTCATCTCAACACTGTATGTGTTATCCTTTCTAGGGATTTTAAGCAATACTTGACTTTCATCAGGTAGCTTGAAATCAGGAGAAAGAATAAGACAATCAGTATCAGTAAATAAAACTTTGTTCTGTTTATCACAAATTTGTGATACACTGAAAAGATTGCACTTAAGTTCTGGTACATAATACACATTTTCAAAATCAAGATTACCAGTTTTAATTACCCCTTTACCAGTAATCCTTCCTCCAATACCACCACCAAAGACAACTGGTCCTCCATCCAGAGCAATAAAGTCTGAAAGATATGACATGTTGCCAGTCATGTACCTTGAACATCCACTGTCTGAATATCCTCTATCTTTTTTACCATTTGAAGGATGTTCCTGCACACAAAATAAAGGTGTTAGTTTCTTTTGGGGATCCAAACCATCACTGGTTTGGATCTGCCTTGTGCATCAAGATGAGAAAATTTGTTGGAGGTCTTTGATGCACCATTGGGTTTGGTAGATTTTCTAACCCAATGTGCTGAGGCCTTGACAACATTGCCCCTTTTTCCCTTAACATTTAAGTGCCTAGCAGTAGGAATTGCTGGTCTAGCAGTTGGAACTGCTAACCTAACAGTTAGAACTGCTTGTTTAAATTTTGGCACCCATTTCTGATTGGTCATTGCTGTTTTCTTATAAAAATGTCTTTTAACTGTTTGTGCATGATTTGAAAATTGTTTTGCACTTGAAACAGTTTGCTTGTTATTAATCAACTTATTTTGACTAGCAGTTGAAACTGTTTTGATGCCAGTCCTTAACATAACAGCTTTGGGTGACATCTTATGATTTGCATTAGGGCTTGTCAATCTATTTGGACTGTTTTGAGTTACCCTAGCATTGTTATTCCTATTCACCCTTGTATTCCCAGAAACCCTCTTTTTCCATGGGTTAGAATCACAATAAGCAGCCATATGATCAAAACTTCCACAAACAAAACACACTTTTCTAATCATAGCAAACTTATCATCCATTTGCTTAGATTTTGAGTGATTCCAGTTCCTATGACTACCCTTAGAAACTAGTGATTTGTTCTTAGTCCTATACATCTCAGCATATTGAACACTTTTCCTAACTGGTTTTATGTTTTCAGTCTTAACCACTTTAGGAGCATGTTTACCTTCTACCTTAACAACATTAGGTTTGACCTTAACCTTTGCATCCTCATCATCAGATGTCGAATCCTCAATAGTTGGTGCATCTGAGTTTCTATCAGAGGACATCCTTTCCTCAGAAAGAGATTTATCACTAGCACTCACAATAGAATCTTCTGCCTTAACAAATTTAACAGGATTCTCACTAATCTTAACACCATATCCAGGAAAATCCATATCCTTAAACTTTTCTAAACCTGTATGAGCTAAATCAATTCCTGGTGGAACAAACATTCCTCTAAGAGGGGGTGCAACTGACTTATACCCTAAACCAGACTTAGCTTTGTTAAGAATTTGATTCTCTACTATCTTCTGAACTCCCTTTGAAGTATGTTCAAGAGTTTCTACACTTAACTGGATGTTTTCTTTTTCCTTTTTAAGCTTTTCTAGTTCATATACAAGTCCACTCATTTTATCATCTTTTATTTGCAAATCCCTCTTTAAAACACCTATCTCATCAGAGAAGTTTGACTCATTCTGTCTATAAAACACAATTTGTTCTTCCATAATAGCTAGTCCTCTTTTATGATTTGCCAGACTAAAATTTACTTGATTAAATTCTACTTTAAGATCATCATACTGTTTCTTAAGACACTCATAATCTTTTAAAGCAGAACAAGTATTTGAACATTTTTGAACAATATGTACCTCAGAGTCTGAGAAAGTGTCATAACTCATAATTTCAGGTCATTTTCCAAACCCCGACAATTTACTATTTATGAGATACTATTCAAAATCACTATTCACCGATCACTATTCATCATTTCACTATTCATCAATCTTGAAGCCAGTTTGAGACTTTGAGAAGTCGTAAAAAAATTTACTATTCACATGACACTATTCATTCCTAGAGGGAAATTACTATTCATGGGAATCATTCATCACGTCGTAAACTAGGTTTAAGAGTATTCAAATGCGCGTAACTAGTTAGGTTTAGCTGCGTATTCAAGCATCAACAGTAAGGCCACATCATACAGACTAGAGTAGTCTGCATATCATCAGTAATATCAGTACCATATCAGTTCATGCATGTGTCTGTGTGATTTTCATTAACGTATGCATAATTGTTTAATTAACGTTACCACTCAGTCATTTCTACCAACAGTAAACCAAATACTCCAGACAATGATCCTAATACATTTTCAAGCTAATTATAATGATATAGAAATTATATTATTACTTTACCCGGTGTTTTTAAACTAATCGTTACATTTTTCATTTGACGCTTATAACTCCATCGATTTACGAAATTTCAATCCGGTTATCATTCTAACACCCGATTCTTGCAAGGAACATGATTTTACAATTTTACAACTTCGTCGTATCTCATTTCACCTCGTCACGAGTTATTTCTAGTTAACTCGGTACCCGATAACACTCAATGTATACATAAATCAACTAAATACTTACATTAATGGGACAATTTGCAAGATTTCATCAAACCCTTCCTAAATACCCATGTGTGCCGCCCCCCTCCCCCCCCCCACCCCCCCCCCCCCCCCCCCCAATTTAGCTTAATACTTTCCAATTGCTTTAATGGAATTAGTACACATTTATTTAGAAAATCCACTAACACAAACACATAAACCATAAACCATTTTAGTGAAAGAAAGATCAAACCTTTCCATCTTCATCACCCCAATCGGCCACATCAAGAACAAGAGGAGAAATCCATAGATTTTTCAAGAACAAGTCATAAACATACTCCATTTACTATCCTAGTTAAGGTCTTGTGATCAAAACCTCAAGTTATTGCACATTTCTCATCAAATCACTACAAGATTGTAAGTAAACTTCAAGAACATCATTTTGATCCTTTCATTCTTTCATTTACTTCATATGATCATGTATTTTCAAGGTTATACTAGTTACTTTTGCAAGTTACTTATGTTTTGATACCCTTTTGTTTATAAACTATCACAAACACTAGATCTATAAGTTTCACAAATAACCACATGAGATCCACCAAGGTTGGTGATGTTTAGGACTCCATGACACCCTAAGAAGGTGTATGGTAGGATTTGCGAACTTGTGGAGTTGATTTGAGGTTGTATGATCAAGATTAGAACCATAGAAATGAGTTTTTAAAACGTATATATACCTACTGTCCAAAATCGTGTAAACTGGAAAACTCAGTAATTTTTGGTATATTTTGGCCTTCATATTCAGAAACTTAACAAGACGTCAAAATGTATTTTTCGACGATAAACATTGTTTTCAAAACTTTCGAGTGGTATCAATAACATACGTGTTTGCATGAGTAACATCATTTCATTTGCTTACCTTAGATCATATCATTCATGATAGGTCGCGGTTAGGAACCGAGCCTCATCTCATCATATCCATTGTGATCATTGTTGCTATATATCATATCAGGTGAGTTTTCATAGCCCCGTTTTAAATTGTTTATTGATTTCTAAACACTCGGGGGAGAATACATTGCACCATTTTTATATGCGGACCAAAGTATACAAACTCATTACATTGCTTAAGTTACATCATTGCCCATATTAAAGTCCCCTTATATTATCATGAACCATTAATTGTTAGTAAGCGAGAGTGAGTGGATAGATCTATTGAGGGTGACTCCTCCGTTCGAGTTGGTAGCACCAACTGGTCAAACGAACGCATTTCATTTCTGTCATATTTGAGTGATTGGCAAACACTCGGTTGGGGCATTTCATTCAGTCTAGCTTCGGGGTCATGAGCTTAGAGCTAATGTATCATTTTTATGTGGCATGGATTTGTCATACACTTTATAGTTGTGGTTTCCGTACAATCATTCATTTACATAAACCTATGATCTCACCAACATTTTTTTTGACCATTTTTAGCAATGTATTTTCAGGTAATTAAGGTATCGCATGTTGGCTTGCATATGGACATCATGGAGTCGCGGAGTCGACGCGTCTCACTTTATATTTTATGCACTTATCCATCGTTTGAATTGTATGAACTTGTTTACTGAAAACTTGTTTCACCTTTTGGGACCTAGCTTTATAACTCTGAATGTTTTTAAATGATCAAATGATGTATTTTCTAAACGACACTTTAGGTCGTTCAATATAACTACAACTTTGGTGCTATGACCAGTCGTGCCCCTGAATGACTTATTCCGCTGCAAGTCACAAAATTTGGGGGTGTGACAGATTGGTACCAGAGCAAAGGTTATAGCGAACTAGGTTATTCATTATACCCTAGACTATAGCTGCACCATCATAGCATCTCATCATTGTTGCATAAGTGCATATTCATTATATCACATGTAGTGATTGCGATTTCATACATATATCATTTCATCATAACCCGCATTGTGTAAATGTTTATTTACTTTTATTTCACATTTGTTGTTTCAGTGATGTCTTCAGATTCACACCCTATTGTTATCTCGTCTGACTCTGAGTCAGCGGACGATACTTCTTCACTACCCTCTATCATACTAGAGTCAGTTTCATCACCATCACTACCCACTATCATTTTATCATCAGTGGAGCCTACTCCACAGTCTTCACCAGTTATGTCAGAGGCCGAGACAGAACCCTTTGAGGAGGGGGAAGTCGTGCCTACACCACCAGTTTCACCTGTGATCCGTCGTGGTCCCAGAGTTGTTCCAGTTATCCAGCCAGGAGAGTTTGTACCCTATGGTCGAGTTTACCGTACATATCCAGGTGGGCCGCGCATGAAGCGCACTGTTGCTAAGTGGGTTCATCGTCTCACTGTCAGATCACCAGCTGCATTTGTATCTTTACCACCACCATCATCACTTACTTCATCTCAGCCACTCCGTCGCCGCTTGACAGCGAGGAGGAGTGTGACATTCAGTACACCACCACCATTATCACCTTTACCATCCTTATCATCATTGTCTCCACCATTGCCATCCCTATCAGCACCACAGATGCCATCAGCACCAGCTCACATCAGAGATCCTACTCCTACGTCAGACCTACCGCTCAAGAAGCGGGCTCGTCTTGATATCTCATCTCCAGATACTTCAGATGCCACAGAGACAGCACCACCCAGCAGATTCGAGGTTGGTGAGAGCTCGAGGGCTGCTGCTACATTTGACTCACGACTAGATCAGCTTCAGGCAGAGATTGAGAGAGCATTATCTCACCTAGACGAGACTCCAGTGAGCCGTATTGAGGCCATTGAGGAGGAGGTCGAGGGATTGATCCAGGGCAGGGTTGCCATTGATGTTTCACACCAGGGTTTAGAGGCTCGTCAGTTGGAGAGTTCAGAGCATATCACACAGCTTAGGCAGGAGGTGCCGGGGTTAGTTGACAGAGCACAGAGGTTCCAGGATGAGCATCACGGCCTGGTCGATGAGTTATCTTCAGTTCAGGCTAGGTTGTCTGCATCAGAGACTAGAGAGACTGACCTTCAGATTCGAGTTCAGCACCTAGAGGAGATCGTTGTTGCGATGTCTAGGGATATTCAGAGGATTTTCCGCAGGCTAGATGGAGCACCCGGAGGAGGTGCCTAGTATTAGACTGTTATCATATAGCTTGTAAATTATTATCCTATTCCCGGGTGTGGGACGTAGTTAGTACTTGTTGTCTTTTGCTTGTAGTACAAACAAATATATCAAGTGTGACTCTACTATGCAGGATTTTCGTTGTGCTATTTTATGATATCGGTCTGCATAACTGAAATTTTCATGTATTATATTCATGTGCGCTGTGATTATACTTATGATGTTTCGTTGTGGTTTCATTGTATTTATACATGCTGTGGTTGTATTTATACGTATTGTGGATGTATATACATGTTGTGGTTGTGTATATTGTGTATGATGATCAATTCCATTGTGAGTTCTCATTGTTGTATTCTTTTGTGATTGTGAAGAAATATGCCACCCAAAAGAGCTACTCCTGCTATGACACCCGCCCAGATTAAGAGACATGTTGCCGACAGTATTGAGGCAGCATTGGTAATTGAAAGAGCTGCCGTAGCTACAGCTGCTGCTGAAGCCTCTTCGCGGGCAGAAACCGCGGAAGCTGCAGGAAAAGATACTAATGGAACAAATGGCCGTAAATGTACGTACAAAGATTTCAAGAGTGGTGATCCAGAAAAATTCAAAGGCACTGAAGGAGCCACTGCCATGATCCGATGGTTTGAAAAGACCGAATCAGTATTCCTTCTATGCAACTGTCCGGAAGACAGCAAGGTTAAGTTTGCTACTAGTACACTCGTTGGGGAAGCTATGTCATGGTGGAATTCGTATGAAAAGCCCATGGGAATGGAGAATGCTCACAAGCTTACATGGGATGAATGCAAGAAGTTGCTGACAAAGAAGTTTTGTCCACGAACAGAAGTGAAAAAGATGGAAACAGAGTTTTATGAACTAGTGACAGCAGGTAATGATATTGAGGCTTATATCAGGAGATTCCAGGAATTGGCAGAATTATGTCCGACAAAGGTTCCGGATACATAGAAACTATTGGAGAATTTTATTGGAAAATTACCTCAAAACATCCGTGGTGATGTGATTTCTTTTGACCCATAAACATTGGATGAAGCAATCAGAATGTCTCAGAAACTCATGGCTCAAATAGTAATGAAAGGAACTGCTTCAGACAACAACAACACCAACAGTAACCGTAACTACAACAACCGTAACTCCAACAACAACTACCGAAACAACAACTATAACAGCAACCGAAACAATTCCAATAACAACAACAACAAGAGAAATCGGGACAACAACCAGGGTAGCAATGTTACTCAACCACCACCCAAGAGACAAGAAACTGCAAAGGCTTATGTTGCAGGTCAAACTGAGAAAAGAGGTTACAGTGGTACTTTACCTAAGTGTAACAAATGCCAAACCCATCATAATCCTGGAAATTGTCCGAATCCGTGTGGAAACTGTAAAAAGGTTGGTCATTCAACCAGGGATTGCAAAGCTCCGATTGTGATTGATAATCAGAAGCCCCCAGTAACATGCTTTGGATGTGGAGAAGTTGGACACTTCAAGAAGGAATGTCCGAAAGAAAAGAATCAGGGAAACAATAACCAAGGAGGAACAGCTAGGGGAAGAGCTTATGTCCTTGGAGGAGAAGATGTCAGAGAGGACCCGAGTGTCGTTACGGGTACGTTCCTCGTTAATAATCGTTATGCATCCATACAATTTGATTCAGGAGCCGATAGAAGTTTTGTTTCTACTGTATTTGCACCATTACTCAACATTGAACCAACCGCATTAGACACTCCATATCACATTGAACTAGCTAACGGTAGTTTAGTTGGCACCGACACGATTATTCGTGGTTGCACTCTTAATTTTCTCAACCACCCATTCAATATAGACCTCATGCCAGTAGAACTTGGAAGTTTCAATATTGTCATTGGTATGGATTGGTTATCTCAACATCATGCCAGAATCATCTGTGATGAAAAACTTGTTCATCTTCCTTATGATGGCGAAACATTGGTCATTCGCGGAGAACGCAGTGGGACTAGACTCAGCATCATTTCGTGCATTAAAACAGAGAAATACATAAAGAAGGGTTGTTATGCATTCTTGGCTCATATCACAGAAAAGAAGTCGGAAGAGAAGCGACTTGAGGATGTGCCAACAGTTAAAGATTTTCCAGAAGTCTTTCCAGAAGACTTACCAGGACTGCCACCTATTCGCCAAGTCGAATTTCAGATTGAATTAGTACCGGGAGCCACACCGATTGCTCGAGCACCTTATCGACTTGCACCTTCAGAAATGCAAGAGTTATCGAACCAATTGCAAGAGCTATTGGATAAAGAATTCATTAGGCCGAGCTCATCGCCTTGGGGAGCACCAGTTTTGTTTATAAAGAAGAAAGATGGATCTTTCAGGATGTGCATTGATTATCGAGAGCTAAACAAATTAAAGGTGAAGAATCGTTATCCACTTCCCAGGATCGACGATTTATTCGATCAGTTGCAAGGTTCCAGTTATTACTCCAAGATCGACTTGAGATCGGGTTACCATCAACTTAAGGTTCGGAAGGAGGATATCCCGAAGACAGCATTCAGAACACGCTATGGTCATTATGAATTTCAGGTAATGTCGTTCGGATTAACCAACGCACCAGCTGTGTTCATGGATCTCATGAACAGGGTGTGCAAGCCATATCTAGACAAGTTTGTAATCGTATTCATTGACGATATCTTGATCTACTCAAAGAGTGAAGAAGAGCATCGAGAACACCTCAGAACAATCTTAGAACTGCTCAAGAAAGAGAAACTGTATGCCAAATTTTCAAAGTGTGATTTTTGGATCAGAAGAGTCCAATTTCTTGGTCACGTCATTGATAGTCAAGGACTACATGTTGATCCCGTAAAGATTAAGGCAGTAAAAGATTGGGCAACGCCAAAAACTCCCACAGAAATTCGTCAATTCTTAGGACTTGCCGGACATTACAGAAGGTTCATTGAAGGGTTTTCCAAAATAGCTAAGCCACTGACCAAGTTGACACAAAAGAACCAGAAGTACGATTGGGGAGAGAAGCAAGAGACCGCTTTTCAGTTGTTGAAACTGAAACTTTGTAGCACGCCAATTTTGTCATTGCCATAAGGGATTGAAAAGTTCGTGGTATATTGCGATGCTTCACACAAAGGACTTGGGGCAGTGTTAATGCAAAACGAGAAGGTGATAGCTTATGCATCTCGTCAGCTTAAGAAGCATGAGAAGAACTACACTACTCACGATTTAGAGTTGGGTGTCACGGTTTTCGCACTCAAGATTTGGAGGCATTATCTTTATGGAACAAAGTGTGTAGTATTTACAGACCACAAAAGCTTACAGTACATTCTTGATCAGAAGGAACTTAACATGAGGCAACGTCGTTGGTTGGAACTACTTAGTGATTACGACTGTGAAATCAGATATCATCCAGGAAAAGCCAACGTTGTGGCAGATGCACTCAGTCAGAAAGAAAGACTCAAGCCTTTGAGAGTCAGATCATTGGGAATGACAATTATTTCACCATTACCATCAAAGATCCTAAAGGCTCAAGTAGAAGCACTCAAGGAAGAAAACCTACCAAGTGAAACACTTAAAGGAATGCAAGATAATGTAAACGGTTTAGTAAGGAGATCAGATGGAACGTTATGCTTCAAGGATAGAAGTTGGATACCTCTCTATGGTGGGATACGAGAGTTGATCATGCACGAATCACATAAGTGTTGGAGTATGCTCGTGTCATAATTAATAATTATATGGCTAGACATACGTGAGCCTATGGGGTCACACACTTATACACAGAGACATCATTTTATAGATTGTAATTATCGTATTTACAATATATAAATGACTACGTAACTCGGGATCTATAACGGGCCATTAAATACTATGTTAGACTTAGTGTTTTTGGATTGGACCAACAATGGGCAAGCCCATTGTGGGCCCACTTATGGCCGGCCATATACTAGGGGTTTGGAAGGACTTTTGAAGTGGATTAGGGTGCTAAGTGTAAGTGTAATGTGATAAGATCAATCAATATTGATTGTTATCAATTACAATTAATAATTACCACTAATCAAGGAGCTCTCTCCCTCCTCCTCCAATGAAACCTACGGCCAAAACAAAACACACCTTTTAGGGTTTGTGTTTTTGATCTCTTCTTTGATCATTCTATTGTAGATGCATCAAGGATCATTGTTACAAGGTCAAGACTAGCATCGGATGGTGATCGATGACGTGTAGTGTGGATATTCATAGAGGTGATCTCCATTGATCACTTGGGTTTCTCATTCAATTCATGTGGAGATATTGGTGGTGTTACCCGGATCACGCTACAAAGGTATAAAACATGTTTGTTTAATTTGTTTTATTTAGATTGATCATATGGCTATATGGATCCTTTTATGGTGATGTTTTCCGCTGTGCTTACTTTTTTAATATTTTATTTTATTATACATCACCTATAGTGGTATCACGAGCAATCATATGTTGTCATATGATCATCTAGTATGCGTAAAAATGGCTAAAAACATGTTTTTTCAATGGATTTAAAAATGGGATTTTAAAATAGCCCCTAGGGCTTATATATTATGAATATGTTGACTATAATAAGGTCTTAAAATCTGTACTTTTTGATCCTATGGCCATTTGTTATGCATACGTTGTTTGTTTACTTGATCGGTACCCGTAAAATGGCCTAAAAACGCGTTTTTTGGAAGATTTTTAACCCGATTTCAAATCAGCCCATGAGGCTTATTTTTCTGTGGTAAAATGGTGTTAATAAGGTCCTAAAATCAGTGGGGTTTGAGTCTTTGGCCATTTGTCACGCGTACCATTCGGGGTTTTAATTCTTGTTAATTATTTCTTCGATTCATTGGCTAACAATTTATTTCTTGTTATTTATTTTGTTATCCATGGAAAATACATGCATGTTTGTCCATGGAGTTAGCCAAAACCATGTAATAATCTTTATTTGAATGTATTATTATGTGTTCATATGCAAAGCCGATGAAAACCTAGACCACTTGTGCGTTGTGATTGTGATTGTTGGTTGTTTTTTCTTGTTTTGGGGTTTACCATTGTTTCGGCATTTTTGTAATGTAATTCATCTTTGATGTAGCCAATGTTTGGGCATTTTACAGTAGATACAAAGTAGATTAGTTGTATTTTACTTTATATGTATTGTAAACAAGAGCTTGGAAGCAAATGGCGAAAGATTGAAGAGTTGTAGACCGAAAGTTGCTGCTGGACACCTGTTGGGAAAACTAGATTTCCTGCTGATTGCTAAGGTATTTTTTTCTAAAATTTTTGGTACAGGTCCAAAAGACATAGGGCTACAACTTTGTCAACTGGGCCGAATCATGAGAAGGTGATCTTCCTGGGCATTTGGGCCTTGCAAAACATAAAAACTGGGCTGACAGAATCTGAAGTTCATGTGCATTATGGGCTTTTTACTTGCTCATGATTGTCTTGGAGCAAGTGGGAGCCCTCCATGTGGTTGTGATATATGTCCCTAGTTGACTCTTGGTTCTTGTGATGGCTCACAAGACCAAGCATAGGATTTTCATCGGTTGAGGCTTTCCATATTGTGCTTGAATGTTTGGTTTGTTGTTTTTATGTATGTTGTGACTGCATGTAAAACGAAAAATGTTTTCTTAAAACTTGAAACTAAACATAAACCATTTTGAACTAAGTCTTATGATATAGTTTAACTAAGTTTAAATATGATTTGAAACTTAAAAATCATTGTTTTCTAAATAAACAACACTTAAACCGGTTGAGATTGTTTGTTTATTTATTTATTTGTATTGTCCAAACTAAATAATAATCCACTTAGGATATATATTAGTCTTGAAATGGACAACTTGACACACATAAATTAAAACAATGATTAGACTTAAGTTAACAAAAGTTTTAAACTTGTGCTACGAAGAATGAATGCATGCTTCTTTCGTACACGTTTTTTATCCACATCAAAATATTTTACCCGTCAAAATTTAAGTCATGCCGTCCAATTGTTGAGAACATTTGCAATTACCTTTTGCCTATGCGTGGGACCTAGGTTGAATTGTAACCCAAGGTGACTATTCTCTATGCGTGGGACCTAGATATATTCTCACACGTTATCAAATTGGATGACTTAATCGAGTTAAGCGGTGAGACCTTGACACGAGGCAAAGATGGGACCAAACATGCCTACATGACACTAGTTGTTTGACACTAGATGCCATGAGTCCCATAAGGATCTAAGAGTTGTACATGTAATACAATTGGTGATCGTCGCCTACCAATTGAATCTACTATTGCTAGCAGATCAACTGATGTGATAGTAGAAGCACAATGTGAATCTTAGCCTTTTTGTAAATTAATTGTTTTAAATTTTAAACATGGGGTAGTTAATTTATAAAAGGATAATTATCGAAAATACTAATAATGAACTTTGTAAATTCAATTAATGTATTAATGCAACACAAGCCGTAAACAAGAGTTTGTTCCTTTCTTGTTAAAAGGACGAACTAAGTCAATCTTTCCTTGTAAGAAAGAGACTTATTCCTATCCTTTTTCTTTATGAGGAAAAGCCATAATAGGAATATTTGAATTTTCCTAATTCTAATCAAACTCAAAGAAAACCTACTCTAGAAATCGTGATGTCTTGTAAAAGTCAAAACGGTTAAGTATGGTTACACATCTTATTCCTTCAAGGTTGTTTTATAACCCTAGTTTCGGTTTTGAAACATTGAAAAAATATAAGATATTTGGATAACTAGAGAACACGTTTTCTATAGCTACCCAACAAAAATGAGTTTAAACAATTAGAAGACGAAAATATAAATAAACCGCAACGTGGTAAAGGCAATTACTAGCATGATTACCTAGCAGTTTGCCTTAACCCAATAAGCCCACTAAGGTCCTACATACCCTTGTGGAAAAGTAGACCAATAATGGAGGAAATGCATGCCTATTTTCAAGTTAAAATAGCAATGATGGCTAGCCCATCATCTATATGTTAGAACTTGATGCACTTCCTTGAATACCTAAGTACATGTTTACTAGTCAAAGTGACTCACATTAGCAATAATGTGTAGATATTCAATGAAAGAAGGAAAGTATCTAATCGCCGCTCACTCTCCACTGGTGACGAAACACATGTAATGTTGTCTAATCCAGTGGGAGCTAAGTGATTATATTATTGGTGACGAAACACATGTAATGTTGTCCAATCCAGTGGGAGTTGTAAGCTCTATTACCTTACAAGTTGCCCATATTATTTCCAGATTGTCTTGAAATAATTACTTTCCACATGATAAGCATCATAGTTTATATAAGAACCATTGCATAAATTTTATTAGATATCTTGTCGCGTTCCTGATGTTGCTTCCTGAAATATTATCTATAAAATTGTTATGCATGATTCATTATTAAAACGATAAAGTTCTACATTTCTATATTTTGATTTTACTTAAAATCATATGTTATCTTAGACATTGTCATATTACTCATACAAACAAACGAGTGACGTGTTGTTTATATACTCACATGATGTTGTGCCATGCACAAGTGGGAGAAATCTCAATTGTGTGCAAGGTACAACATATAACAATATGACTAATGATTTTTCTTGACTGCAATGTAAGAAACTAAGATTCTAGTAGGACTTCTACACATAAAATGTATGTTGCCCTAATTAGAACAAATATCAAGATAACATGAAAAGTTACTTCAACATATTCACTGAATTGTTTAGTAAATATGATTATGTTTTCTTGTAAAGTCATAATCATGAAGTATGAAATTAACTTGAATTTACTATTGAGGCCACGTGTAGGCGCTCGTAATTACTTTAGTTGAATATGTTTAGGTCTCTTGTAAAGACACAAACATCAACTCCGTTAATTGTTGAAAGACTTATAACGTAAAGTAAGACGTTAATTTGTTATGTCTTCCTGTTAAGACATGTACACTTACGACGTATAATAAATGTTTATGTTTTCTAGTCAAAACATGCACATGAAGTAAAGTATGCAGTAGGCTATAATTACTATTGATGCCATCTGGTTTGACTTGGTTGGCAGATATGTAAGCCAAAAAGTATAAGTTCATCAAATGAGTTGTGTGATAGTCTCACAATATCAGTCCTCATGGAATACCACGACCTTATGGTATGTCCATCATAGAAAATCAAACACTATTGATATTGTTTGATCTTTGATTACTTAAACTGTTTTACCTCCAAAGCCATCAAGGTTAGAAAATTGGATGTGCCATGTGTACACTCAATATGGTTCCAACCCAGAAGGAATTCAAGACACCATTGTATTATGGCATGGGATGAATCTCATTATGTCTTGATTGAAGTTCTGAATTTGTTAACTACCTAAGAGTAAGTAATTAACAAACTAGAGTCAAGAACTAACGGTGTATTTTGGATGTCCCACTTGAAAACAATTTATTGTTACTCAAGATGCTGAGTATCTAGAGATTAGTCTCTACATACAAAAGCAAATGGGAGCACCTTTAGACCTTGAAGTTATTCAAGAACTAAATACACAACCTTCTGAGTACACTTGCTAATATCATACTAAGGTTGAACATTGTTAAACCATAGATTGATATCTCTCATTCATAAATCTGCAAGGATTCCTTTTGCACCTGAATGATATAGTTTTTATATCAATGCTAAGGGATATAAGTTAGAGGATCATAGTGAGCCTGCTAACTACTGAGATGCATTATCAGATATTGTATCTGATGAGTAGCTCAAAACTATGAATGTTAAGATGCAGTCCTAGAAAGACAATCACTCATGGAGTTTGATTGATCTCTTACCAATCAGTTAGACTGTGAGGTCAAGAATGAGTTTCTTGAAGAGAAAACTCAAAAGGACAAACTTGTACACACATTTAATGCACGCGTAGTAAAAAGAGTTTACTCATACTCAGAATTTGACTATGATTAAATCTTCCTATCTACAAACATTAAATGTATAAAGATTAATTGTCATACTTGTTTTCATGTAAATGAAATATGACAATCGGATATCAAAACACCTTTCTTGTTGATTATCTTTGCGAGGACGATGAGTAATCAAAAGGGGTTTATGAATCCATATAATCTTTATTATGTATACAAGATAAAATAATCCATGTGTGGATTAGATCATGCATCTAGGAGCAAAGATCTTAAGTTAATTATAAAATCATTAATTTGATTTTGATTAATAAGATTACTCCTAAGTACACTAAGAGCAAGTTGGAGCACGGTATTTATTTTCTTAAATCTCATATGTCATTAACATATTAGAAACAATATTCCATCTAAGCTAGACTTTAATCCTTAGCTTGGAATGAAGTTTCTCTTGAGGGATTTATAAAATAAGACATACAACCTTGTTATGTATATGTTTATTAGAATAAACATAAGCGGTTATTAAGTCTAAACATAATATGACACGTTATTGAAGGGAGTCTCAATGATCAATCTCACTTGATGGAATTGAACACATGAATGTAAACCTTTAGTTCGACTAAAGGATTCATTGTGCAAGTCGTGTTATGCATTGGACTATGTATATATCATTTGCATGAATGCAAGATGATTTGATAACAACAAATATCTAAGTGAAAGTCATTAGATAATTGTTAAACGAACATTATTATGGACCTACAAAGGACCAAAGATATGTTCAAACGTTTACGGATATTTGAGGAGCTCTGTTTTGTTTGCATACGTTAATGCTTATTTAACTGAGATGATACTCAACCCCAGTCGTGGTCATCATGAATGATGACATTGATGACTAGATGTGCTCGACTGAGAGCATTAATGCGTTATACATTAAAAGAATAAGAATACTTTATAGTTTGAGAAACTATTCAGATGACTGTCTAAAGGAGGTGTCTTGCTAGCTTCAAACACCCTATGGAATGTATTGTTGCATCACTCGTCTTGTACTTGAATGCACACATACAGAGGACAATCATCATTCAAACCTTTCATAAGTTTTGAAATAAGTATTCTCAAAGTTTACTTAGATGACTACTTGTTGCCTTGTACAACATGATTCGATCATAGTGGGAACATCGGATTCTGACTTATGAGTAGTCTTATGCATATCTGTTTTAGTATTTGGATAATGGAACTGTAAACAGTTTATATTTATAATGAATTGATATAATGGTTATGATCGTTTTCATTCATATCAACTGTGTTCTATATTTGCATGTTTAATCCATGAATAATTTATTTATTCTAAAATTATCCATTGTCGGTTGACGATACGGGAGTATCATCAAATTAAGGCAAATGTGAGCGTGTTGGTGATTTATTTGCCAAACTCACATGTTGTTCATTGGGATGAACATTGGATTGACCCAACCTACGAGAATTCACTACATGGATCGTCGTCAATAGTGAATCTCGCAAGAGGTTATGTCTCTTATCCTTAGACTTGAGATGCAAGAAGGTCTTGCATGTGTGGAATTTTATTCCTTGATATGGTTAAACGCTGTCCTGAATAAGGTAGTTATAAAGGCCATTATCAGGAGTGATATGAAGCATGTGAATGACACGTGTAGTCAAAACAGGATTTGTTCCTCCACATGTTATGCAGTTAGATACTATTGGGCCCCTCGATGAATTGGACAGATGTTTGTATGGCCGTACCCAACTGGGATTAAGATGAATCTTAAATCCACTTGGTAATCTTGTTCAATATCTATATCGAGAAACATAATAGTTGAACTATTAGAATGACTTTTGATCCATGTCTAATGTTCAACACGGTATCTGAAACAAAAGGATAGATGACATATAAACCATCTAAAATGAGATGTTTATGAAACTTCCCTCACGTATTTCTAGGGGCATTGGCGTGTTGCTAGACGCTAACCATTGCTTGTATAATTACTTGATTATTATGACGTCGCAAGTGGGAGCTATTGGAGTATGCTCGTGTCATAATTAATAATTATATGGCTAGACATACGTGAGCCTATGGGGTCACACACTTATACACAGAGACATCATTTTATAGATTGTAATTATCGTATTTACAATATATAAATGACTACGTAACTCGGGATCTATAACGGGCCATTAAATACTAAGTTAGACTTAGTGTTTTTGGATTGGACCAACAATGGGCAAGCCCATTGTGGGCCCACTTATGGCCGGCCATATACTAGGGGTTTGGAAGGACTTTTGAAGTGGATTAGGGTGCTAAGTGTAAGTGTAATGTGATAAGATCAATCAATATTGATTGTTATCAATTACAATTAATAATTACCACTAATCAAAGAGCTCTCTCCCTCCTCCTCCAATGAAACCTATGGAAAAAACAAAACACACCATTTAGGGTTTGTGTTTTTGATCTCTTCTTTGATCATTCTATTGTAGATGCATCAAGGATCATTGTTACAAGGTCAAGACTAGCATCGGGTAGTGATCGATGACGTGTAGTGTGGATATTCATAGAGGTGATCTCCATTGATCACTTGGGTTTCTCATTCAATTCGTGTGGAGATATTGGTGGTGTTACCCGGATCACGCTACAAAGGTATAAAACATGTTTGTTTAATTTGTTTTATTTAGATTGATCATATGGCTATATGGATCCTTGTATGGTGATGTTTTCTGCTGTGCTTACTTGTTTAATATGTTATTTTATTACACATCACCTATAATAAGTCGAAGTACTCTATTCATCCAGGTTCTGATAAGATGTATCAGGATCTCAAGAAGCTTTATTTGTGGCCCAATATGAAAGCAGAGATAGCTACGTATGTCAGTAAATGCCTTACTTGTGCTAAAGTGAAAGCCGAGTACCAGAAACCATCAGGATTACTTCAACAACCAAAGATTCCCCAGTGGAAGTGGGAACGCATTACAATGGACTTTGTCACTAAACTTCCCAAAACATCAGGAGGTTTCGATGCTATTTGGGTAATAGTTGATCGTCTCACCAAGTCAGCTCATTTCATTCCAATCAAAGAGACTTACACTATGGATTAGCTCGCCAAACATTACGTCAAGGAAATTGTCTCAAGGCACGGTGCACCAATTTCCATCATTACCGACAGAGATAGTCGCTTTACTTCAAATTTTTGGGAATCATTGCAAGACTCATTTGGATCAAAGTTAGACATGAGTACCGCATATCATCCTCAGACCGATGGTCAGAGCGAGAGAACGATTCAGACATTGGAAGACATGCTCAGGGCATGTGTCATTGACTTTGGAAATGGTTGGGCCAACCATTTGCCATTGATCGAGTTCTCTTACAATAACAGTTATCATACGAGCATAAAAGTTGCACCATTCAAGGCACTCTACTGTCGTAAGTGCAGGTCCCCAATTTGTTGGGCCGAAGTTGGTGATGTACAGCTAACAGGTCCAGAGTTGGTCAGAGAGACAACCGAAAAGATAATTCAGATTCGAGAAAGACTCCAAATAGCCAGAAGTCGACAGAAAAGTTACGCCGATGTTCGACGTAAACCATTAGAATTTCAAGTTTGAGACAAAGTCATGTTGAAGGTCTCGCCTTGGAAGGGCGTGATACGATTCGGGAAGCGCGGTAAGTTGAACCCGAGATACATAGGACCATTCGAGATTCTAGAAAAGGTTGGTCCGGTAGCATACAGGCTGGAGCTTCCGTCAGAGCTCAGCAATGTACATAGCACGTTTCATGTCTCAAACCTCAAGAAATGTCTTTCAGACGAGCATTTCGTAATCCCATTGGAAGAAATTCAGATCGATGATAAGCTTAACTTTGTGGAAGAACCAGCAGAAATCATGGACCGAGAGGTCAAACAGTTGAAGCAAAGTCGAATTCCGATCGTCAAAGTTCGCTAGAATTCTCGCAGAGGTCCTGAGTTTACTTGGGAACGGAAGACCAGATGCGACTCAAATACCCACATCTTTTCAAAAAAACCACTCCAGAGAACAACATCAGCTGAATTCAGGGACTGAATTCCTTTTTAGGGTGGTCGACTGTCACAAGTCATAATTTCAGGTCATTTTCCAAACCTCGACAATTTACTATTTATGAGTTACTATTCATAAATCACTATTCACCGATCACTATTCATCATTTCACTATACATCGTTTTTGAAGCCAGTTTGAGACTTTGAGAAGTCATCAAAAATTTTACTATTCACATGACACTATTCATTCCCGGAGGGAAATCACTATTCATGGGCATCATTCATCATGTCGTAAACTAGGTTTACGAGTATTCAAATGCGAGTAACCAGTTAGGTTTAGCTGCGTATTCAAGCATCATCAGTAAGGACACATCATACAGACTAGAGTAGTCTGCATATCATCAGTAATATCAGTACCATATCAGTTCATGCATGTGTCTGTGTGATTTTCATTAACGTATGCATAATTGTTTAATTAACGTTACCACTCAGTCATTTCTACCAACAGTAAACCAAATACTTCAGACAATGATCCTAATACATTTTCAAGCTAATTATAATGATATAGAAATTATATTATTACTTTACCCGGTGTTTTTAAACCAATCGTTACATTTTTCATTTGACGCTTATAACTCCGTCGATTTACGAAATTTCAATCCGATTATCATTCTGACACCCGATTCTTGCAAGGAACATGATTTTACAATTTTTACAACTTCTTCATATCTCATTTCACCTCGTCACGAGTTATTTCTAGTTAACTCGGTACCCGATAACACTCAATGTATACACAAATCAACTAAATACTTACACTAATGGGACACTTGGCAAGATTTCATCAAACCCTTATTAAATACCCATGTGTGCCACCCCCCTTACCCCCCAATTTAGCTTAATACTTCCAAATTGCATTAATGGAATTAGTACACATTTATTTAGAAATCCACTAACACAAACACATACACCATAAACCATTTTAGTGAAAGAAAGATCAAACCTCTCCATCTTCATCACCCCAATCGGCCACATCAAGAACAAGAGGAGAAATGCATAGATTTTTCAAGAACAAGTCATAAACATACTCCATTTACTATCCTAGTTAAGGTCTTGTGATCAAAACCTCAAGTTATTGCACCTTTCTCATCAAATCACTCCAAGATTGTAAGTAAACTTTAAGAACATCATTTTGATCTTTTCATTCTTTCATTTACTTCATATGATCATGTATTTTCAAGGTTATACTAGTTACTTTTGCAAGTTACTTATGTTTTGATACCCTTTTGTTTATAAACTATCACAAACACTAGATCTAAAAGTTTCACTAATAACCACATGAGATCCACCAAGGTTGGTGATGTTTAGGACTCCATGACAGCTTAATAAGGTGTATGGTAGGATTTGCAAACTTGTGGAGTTGATTTGAGGTTGTATGATCAAGATTAGAACCATAGAAATGAGTTTTTAAAACGTATATATACCTACTGTCCAAAATCGTGTATACTGGAAAACTCAGTAATTTTTGGTATATTTTGGTCTTCATATTCAGAAAGTTCTTTCAAAAACAAAACCGTGGCCACAAGAATCACTAAAAACCGACTTATAACGAAGGAGATATGATCGTTCGAAGTTAGACGACGAAAACTAATTTTCTGAAAATAAGCGTGCTGTTAGCCGAACTTTAAAGGACCAAACGAGGCGTTAGACATGATCTAGGAGATCCAAACTGCTGAGATTATTTTAGTTCATGTTATGACGAATCCGTGGATATAAAGAACGTAGAAAACGAGCTTATAACGACCGAGATATACACGTTCGAAGCCGACGAACTCTATTCTATTTTGTCAACCCTAATAGAAAGTATTTTTCTAAGTATATACGTTAACATTTTTACAAGCCATTACATTGATAGCCAGTTTTCTATCTATTCAAGACGCTTATGATCAAAAGTCCAATAACACGACACGAAAAACTTGTAACAACGTTTTATTTTCAAAGACGTCAAATTCATTCACAACACTTAACGTGCACTAATTCGCGACTAGTTTTGCGAGGCCGTTTTGGATATATTTTCACAAGTATGAAAAGTATTGTTTTGCGACGAAAACATTATATTTGCCAATAGAACACCAAACAAGGATCATGGAGTGTAGTTTTAACATATTTACGCGAAATGTGGTTTATAACTTAACAAGACGTCAAAATGTATTTTTCGACGATAAACATTGTTTTCAAAACTTTCGAGTGGTATCGATAACATACGTGTTTGCATGAGTAACATCATTTCATTTGCTTACCTTAGATCATATCATTCATGATAGGTCGCGGTTAGGAACCGAGCCTCATCTCATCATATTCATTGTGATCATTGTTGCTATATCATATCAGGTGAGTTTTCATAGCCCCGTTTTAAATTGTTTATTGATTTCTAAACTCTCGGGGGAGAATACATTGCACCATTTTTATATGCGGACCAAAGTATACAAACTCATTACATTGCTTAAGTTACATCATTGCCCAGATTAAAGTCCCTTATATTATCATGAACCGTTAATTGTTAGTAAGCGAGAGTGAGTGGATAGATCTATTGAGGGTGACTCCTCTGTTCGGCTTGGTAGCACCAACTGGTCAAACGAACGCATTTCATTTCTGTCATATTTGAGTGATTGGCAAACACTCGGTTGGGGCATTTCATTCAGTCTAGCTTCGGGGTCATGAGCTTAGAGCTAATGTATCATTTTTATGTGGCATGGATTTGTCATACACTTTATACTTGTGGTTTCTGTACAATCATTCATTTACATAAACCTATGATCTCACCAACGTTTTTGTTGACCATTTTTAGCAATGTATTTTAAGGTAATTAAGGAATCGCAAGTTGGCTTGCATATGGACATCATGGAGTCGCGGAGTCGACGCGTCTCACTTTATATTTTATGCACCTATCCATCGTTCGAATTGTATGAACTTGTTTTCTGAAAACTTGTTTCACCTTTTGGGACCTAGCTTTATAACTCTAAATGTTGTTTAATGATCAAACGATGTATTTTCTAAACGACACTTTAGGTCATTCAATATAACTACAACTTTGGTGCTATGACCAGTCGTGCCCCTGAATGACTTATTCCGCTGCAAGTCACGAAATTTGGGGGTGTGACCGAAAGCCATCAAACCCAAGTTAGCTGGTTCCTCTTCTTCCTCCATAAAGCTCCAATCAAATCCAGCTCCATCTGCAGCTACCATAGCCTGGAAGAAGGCTCTTTAACATTAACTGTTCTCCTTGTTCCTTGCTGATGCTTAAACCCTTGACCCTGGTTGCTTTGTTGTCTTGGACCTCTACATTCCCTGGCAAAGTGCCCCATCTTGTGACAATTATAGCACTCCACCTTAGTCTTATCATACCCAGCAACATCTCTTCCATTAAAGGTAATCTTATTCCCAGTCCTTTGGTAATACTTTTTAGCCCTGATGCTTATCAAAGCTAACTGCCACTTTAAATCCATAGCTTCCAAATCATCTTCAGCAATTTGAAGAAGATCTTCATTAAAGATCTTACACCCACCAGATTGTTCTGACACAAATGCATATATGGTCTCTTCAGTCAAGCCAGCAGTACTAGTTTTTACACTAGCAGTGCTAACTGTTGGTTTAGCAGTACCAACTGCTTCTTCATCTTCATGATTCGAACTGTTTGAAGAAGATAAGAAAGCCATATTCCCTGAACTAGAACTGGTGCTACCACTCTTCTTCACCTTCTGCTCAACAATCTTAAGATTGTTGTAGAGCTCATTCATTGTCATTTTCTCCAGTTCTGGTTTATTGCTCCAAACCACAACATAAGTGTTCCATTCAACAGGTAAACTATAAAGAAACTTCATGTTGAGGTCTTCCTGTGGAATCACAATCTTTAACACAGTAAGTTAACTGATGATCTTTTGAAGCCTATTAAAGATATGGTCCAAAGTTTCATTGCTTGATGCAGTGAAGTTCTCATAACTTTGTTTAAGTAGGGTTTTCTGTGCCTTCTTGGTAGCTTCATTGCCACCAAATCTTTCCACCACTGCTTCAAAAAGAGTTTTAGCAGTCTCGTAATGGCTAAAATTCGGCACTTGATCATTAGGAATTGCCATTAGTAACAAATTCCTAGCCTTCTGATCATTCTTCTTTTTAATTCTCTCCTCGTTTGTAATTGGCTCGGTGTTAAGCTTTGTGGTCTTGGAACCATCAGCACGTGTTTCTTTAACAGGAATTGGTTTGAAGGAATCACCATTGATAATGATATCCCATAATGCATAGTCTTGCACCATGAAATATTGCTCTATTCTGAGCCGCCATAGGTTGTATTCATTCTGCTTCAGCATGGGAAGTTTAGCAAGGATAGAGGTTTGTGGTGTTTCCATGTCTATCTTTTTGGTTGCAAGAGAATAAGTACTTCTGGATCTTCTAAACTCAAAGTATCAGAAACCTGTCTCTGATACCACTTGACCGGATCTAAACACACGAGTTGTGTTGGGGATACTTTGAGTATATACTTGATAGCACGCGGAATTTACTACCAAGTACTTAGAAGAATATGTGTTTAGTGATTGTGTGATCGTATGAATGTAATAATAAGAGTAACAAGACAATTGTTTAGCCAAACACTTTGCTTCAATATATCGAACGATTACAATGAATAAACATGAAGCTCTTAGTAATGCTTATACGTATTGGATATCTGAATAATTTAAAACCCTAACTGAGGATCTCTTTTTATAGCACAAAGAGTCCTTTACAAGTAAACTATATTCGTATCAATCTATATAAATAAGATATACATCATATCAATTCCATATACGGTTTCATCCTAATCTTATAAGTAGTACGAACTTCTCTTATCAACAGTACCAACAGTTGATGTATTCTTCAGCAACTGTTCAACTGTACTAACTTATAAAGAACCGTACCAACTGCTTAATTTAATTCCCAACAGGGAATGATGGCCTCCCTCCCATATAACTCTCTAGCCGCCTCATTTGATCCCTGTGAAACAGCCTTTTCTCGATCCTCAAGATGAACTGATGGACTTCTCTTAACTGAGAGCCTGTCCACCTGCATGATTTGCGCAACTCCTGATCTCGAACTCGTATTACCAACACATCATGAACCTTCTTCAGCGTGTGATCGCAGAACTTATGAACTTCCTTGTACGACATGAAGCAGTTGATCGTCATATCGCTCTTGTAAATGAATCCGAAGGTTGGTTCCTTCTTCATGGTGTACTGAGGTTCATTGTTGATTTAAGGAAGTATTAGAACTAGTGCAGTTAGATTCAACTTCCTTTGGTAGCTCTCGACCCCAAGCTGTAGATCTTCTACACGTTCTTGTATGATCTTTCTTCTTATGAAGTGTAGTATGGCAGTGCTGAACGCATACTGTAGATCAGTTGAGAAGTGCTGCAACTTCCCTTGAATCTTGATAAGATACATGTCTTCAAGATCATTCATGTTCAAATCTGGGAAATCTGCTTCAGAAAATGTGTAGAGCTGTTGGTCGTGTCTTCTAACATTGATTTCTGTCAAGAAGGTGTAGTCATATCTCTTTTCACCCTTGTTAGTGCAAATATTACGATATTTAAACTAAACGATTTCTTCGGTTTTAATAATGACAAACATGTAAGTTGTAATGCATAACGTAAAATGTGCAAGTTACTTGTAAACATAAATCATCAATGCATACTTACATCAACATCTCTCGACGTCTCAAGTATGCTTCAACAGAGTCTTAGATTTTCATCCCGATGTAAATCATTCAAGGTATGAAAAAACAAATTTAAACTTGACGGATGATCAAAGAAATAAATTTTTTGTTCTAAACTTCATATTTTTATGAATGTGACAAAACATTTTTCAAAAATACATTTTTCAAATTATTTTTGAATAAGAAATAAATGTTTTAATTAGGATAATCATTTCAAAAATAGTAACAGCCATTTCTCCCCCCCCCCCCCAAAAAAAACAGCACCAAACATTCCCAAATAAACCTTCCCTACTAGAAACAAACAGAGGAGCATCCACGGTACCACTAAATTTAGTGGTGCCGTCTGACAATTAGTGGTGCCGTCCCTCTGTAACGGCTAGTTTTCTATTTGACTATAAATAGTGGACCATTTTACACTTCCAACTTGATTTTTCCAGTCAGTTTTCTCTGGTCTAATCCCTTCTTATTTTGATCACTTTCTTTGATCATTTAGAGAGTCTTAGTTTGTTTAAGAGTGATCCTTTCATCCAACCAAGAGATCACCTTCATTCCTCTTCTAGTGCAAGAGAAGAACACAAGGTATCAAAGAAGATACAAAGTGTTGTAGTTGTAGTTAGAGCGCTTGTAACACTTGTTACATACTTGTTGTATCTTGTATACATCAAGTTCATTTTTATTTTGAGAGTTTTTGAGAGAAGATCATTGTTATCTTATACAGATATTGAATATCTCTTGTACCTTGTGAGCTAGTGTGTTGATCAAGGGTATATAGGGTAGAATGAGTCAAATGAGGGTTGATATTGTGATCTTGTCGAGATCTTGGAGATCTCTTGAAGCTTGTGGGCTTGTGTGATTGATCAAGTAGATCAAGGGTAGATCGGGTAGATCGAGTCAAGTGGGAGTAGATCATTGTGATCTTGTTGAGATCTTGGAGATCTCTTGTAGCTTGTGGGCTTGTGTATTGATCAAGTGCATCAAGGGTAGATCGTGTGGATCATGGTAGATTGGTATTAGCTAAGATTATTACTCGACATTTAGCTTAATGTCGAAAATAAGGATAAGCGAGGTTGTACGGTTTTCTCCGCCTGAAGGAAGCTTGTTTATTAGTGAAGTAACTCTCGAGTTGGGTACTCGGGGAATGGAGTAGGGCGAAGAGGAGCTTTGTGGTCGAACCACTATAAATCATCGTGTCCGGTTTGCGCCTTCTTACTTATCTCTTTACTTTTATTTTATTCTTTATCGCTTTATATTTATATTTGCATTGCGTTTATGTTTGTGTGGTTTGTTGCTTACAATATGTTGATTATGGTTGTGTTATGGGTTGATTGTGTTTGTGTTGTAGTTTACCTTATACCATCTATAGATGTTGTATGATCTTTGTTGAAACTTTTCATATTACGTCACACTTGATCGGGTGCTCGATACAAAAAGTTTTTAAGCTTTTAATGGAAACGTATTCACCCCCTCTACAGTTTCCACAATTGGTACCAGAGCCACGTCACTCAAATTTTTAAAATGAATGGTTTTCAAAATTGAGTACGATCCATGTATCAAATTACCCATGAAGGTGATAAAATATGAAAATTATTTAGTTGCTTCATACTTACAGGTTTTGTTGTTAAGTATACTTTGTCACACTACTTTGAAGGTTTTCCTAAATTAATAAAAGTATATAGTTTGTAAGTGTTCAGTCATGTCTTTAGAAAGAGTCGTAAAGTCATGCGGTTTTGAAAGGAGTGTTTGGGACAAACCATTATTTTGTAGTAAAAGTATTATCGTAAATGTCTTTGTTATTCCTAAACGTGAAAATGATGCTTAATATATATTTTATATGTTTGGTATACAGTTTATTAAATTTTACAATTTTCCGTCGAGTCGCCGCACTAAAATAGTAAACTGAATCAGAAAACAGATCACGTTACCACAAAATATTGGACGGTACCATTATATTTAACGGTACCATGGGGTATTTAAAGGTACCATGACTCTGTCTGTCTGTTTTTAGTATTGTGTCATTTTCAGAAATTCATATAAAATCAACCATAAGTTTGTAGGAGTCACGTCACCCATCATTTTAAATGAAGTTGAGTCTACTTTCGTTTGAAAAATACTTTTATGAATTTGTTCTAAATGAAAGTATGTTAAAGTCCTTGATTTTCAACTAAAGGTCTTTTTGGTCATGCAGTTTGCGTAAAGTTTTGGTTAAACTGAAAAAGGATGTTTCGACTTTTAACCCTTGACGCATTTTCAAAGTGACTTGGTAAAAATCTTTGAAATGGGGAGGAAACCAATTAGTTTTCAAATAAAATCAAGCTTAGTATACATTGTTATACTTCATACACAGAATGACGATAAGTATTTTTGTGTGTTATGCTAAGTGACTATTTGTTTTTCTTTGCGCCCTAGTATTGTTAGTTAATATTTTTTTTTTGTGCTTATAGTTATCTTTAGTTAAGCTAATTATATCTATAATCACAAGCGTTTTACATGTCTTGTTGCTATTTGTTGATTATTAGTTTTTCGGCTTATGCGTCAATAGGACTTATACTAGACTTCTTGCACTAAGTTGCGTAAATTATTTTGCATTGCATATAGGCATAGACCACTTTTCTTGCATATGCGTTTTAGACATCTTGCAAGTCTTAAAATGTTTTAGTAACCTTCTTAGGAATAGAAACTAAGTTGATTGATCATGTGTGTCAAAAGATATTGTCTTACACAATTATGTTTTCAAAGATTTAAGTGTAAAAGCTATATCACCTCAAAATACTTAACACTCTCATAAAATCCATAACATGATCTCTAAAATATCACATCATTTTGTCTTGCTTGACCATGGGTTGTCTAAACAAGATAAAAGATCATATTAATACATTAGTATTTAAGTAAAAGAAAATGCATTAAACTTGCATTAATCTAACACACATACAAAATGTTTTGAACATTTAGTATTTTACATAGGTTGTATAAAAAATAGTTAAGATAATTATTTTTATACTAATGAGGTGTCGAAAAACTAAGAATATTATACTTAATAATATAAATAGTTTTTCGCAAATAAAAATAAATGACAATATTGAAGTAGTAACTTAATATGTCATTAACCTCACACATACAACTAGTATTAGAATAAATAGAACACATTCCCTAAATTTTTTTTTAAAGGGAGTGATCGTGAGTGGCAAGAAAGATTTAGAGTACATATCAATTCATTATTCAAATTATGATTGATATCATTATCGAATCTAATTGACAGGTTTTCGAGTATGGACATGAAATTAGAGGCATTATTTGTCTAGCTTCAAGATAACATCAAAATATAATGAAATATATTATCTTGAATCTACATACTCAATCACACTCAATTGTTATGAAAATAATGACGTCCTCTCAAGACGAAAATAATATGCATCAGATCATAACTCACACTTGTGTTGAAGATGTCATATTGAGTCTTCTTGTCCAATGGTTGTGTTCCAAACTTTAAACTAATATGTTTAAAAGATGCATAAAATACACAACTAAGTAGGATTGACAACTTGGATATTTCATCCGAAATATACAAGTAATTTACATTGCAATGCAATTAGTAAATGTGTCATTTTCGAAAAACCAAACACGAGCAAACAAACAACATATGTAAACTTTGCTCATGAACGAATCAACACTCAAAATCACATGTCTGGTAAAAGTGTCACACATAATATGTTATTAACTATTAGGTAAGTCATCAATCTTTGAGAATATCACATGTATTTCTCTTATCAAAAAATTGACAAAAGATTACTTATATCTTATGCATCTTATTTTCTTTGTAACACGAATGGTTATGTTACAAGAGAATACATTGCATCCTGTTAACAAAATATAGGATATTAGAGTTGAATAATAACCTAATACAACATGTGTCATTGCATAAACAAGTAAAATTGGTCATATACTAAAATACTTGTTTCACTAAGCATTCGGAAGAGTGATAAGTTTCCTCATAGAAAAGCATATTTGTTGAAATATACAATGTGTCTCATTTCATATATAATACTCACAAGATCTATTGAGGTAAATAACCTTTACTAGATTCTTTTCTCAAGATATGCAAAGGAGCATTCTTGAAACACTATCAATGTAGTAGATTCTACATTGTATCACATTAGAGCATCTCTTGGTTCTAGGAAACCAAATCATGTTAAAATAACATGTAACAACCCAACAAAAAAAGGTGTTATCCAAGAGATCATAAAATGCACCATCTCCACCAAATAACCTTTAAATCTCAAACACGATATTAAAACATTTTGCTTGCCTTTGTTAGGAGTTGTGTAAGACATGTCATCTTCTTAACCGACTTTCAAAATATGGTTAGTTGAGTCATTCTAGGCCATGTATTAGAGAAATAAGGTAATATCATCTTTGCTATACTTCGATAGGAAAATATAGGAATTTGAATTTTTCTAACATGAGAATGAATACTGGAGAACCTATCGCACTAGAAATTCAATTTGACCTAACAATTGAATTGCTTCCAAGAGAGAAGTTGGGTTCGTGGTATAACCCATAAAAATGGTCGTGTTCAGACTGAATTGAGCATCGCTAGTGATAGTCTCATACTCATTTTCTAACTTGAAAATTTTTTCATTCCTACATTTGGCTAACGATAGTTTACATCGGTGAACTTTATCTCCCGTTAGGATTTCATTTTGGACAAGTAGTAATTAGGATCCTCCTTAGCAAACCTAGATTGCTTGCATCCCACATATGTGTTTCAAAATGATCACATGTTCTCGTAAGATATGATTAAATGTCTTCATGATCTTAAATGCTAAATGATTATCATGTTTTGCATGATGTTTGCATTTATTCCTTATGTGCATTTTACATGATTTGCTTGTAAATTTTTCACCCACACTATGTCCTTTTAACACATTAGGAATTAGATATGCCTATCACTATGAACCCTTCGAAGTCATATAGTCATACACTAGTGTCAAAACCTATAAGTTAAAGTAGTCGCGAAGTTGTCCTAATTCCCTGGTCATCACTTCGCCTTCTTCCAAGTAATACACCCTTTTTTCATGGGAAGGTTAGATACAAACCTAGAAGAACTCGGAGTAGGTTTGACAAATTAAATATTTCATCCAAAATATTCAAGTAAGTTTAACTTGCGATCGCAATTGTTAAATGTCATATCCGAAACATCATATTCAAGCCTTTTAACAACATATGTTAAAACACTCATCCAAAAGGTAAAAGCTAACATCAACCGGCGGGTGACAAAGGACTCACGAGTTACTATATTAGTGATTATTAGTTCCTTTCATCCTCGTGTGAATATACACTTCTTAAGATCCCAAACTCTGCTGCAAATCAGCACCAAAAGCTTTGCTTTATGTCTTTCAAAACCCAGTGAAACACTCGTGTGCGAAGCACATCAAAATCCGTAAATCAACCAAACCTCTCAAACAAGAATCCTCTAATCATCTTCGTCTAGGTCTAGGAATGATAGAACCTATTCCATAAATCTTATGACTATTTAAATATTTCACTAGAAATATTAAAGTCATCCCTTGCACCCCTCTTATGACTACTTGAATATTTCATTGGAAATATTGTAGTCATCTCGTGCGTCTCGTCTCATGCCTCTTTAAATATTTCACAGGAAATATTGAGTCATTCTTCACATCTCTCGTATGATCACTTAAATATTTCACTGGAAATATTAAAGTCATCCCTTACGTCTCGTCTCGTGACTTTTTAAATATTTCACTGGAAATATTAAGTCATCCCTCATATCCCTCTTATGACTATCTGAATATTTCACTGGAAATATTGAAGTCATCTCTCATGTCTCGTCTCCTGACTTTTTCAATATTTCACTGAAACTATTAAGTCATTCTTCACATCCCTCTTATGACTACTTGAATATTTCACAGGAAATATTGAAGTCATATCTTGTGTCTCATCTCATGACTTTTTAAATATTTCACTGGAAATATTAAGTCATTCTCTACATCGCTCTTATGACTACTTGAATATTTCACTGGAAATATTGAAGTCATATCTTGTGTCTTGTCTCATAACTTTTTAAATATTTCACTGGAAATATTAAGTCATCCTTCACATCACTCTAATAACTACCTATGTATTTCCTTGGAAATATAAAAGTCATCTCTTCTCATTTAGTACCGTTCATCTCGTAAAAAGAATTTATTAGGTATAAATTCTCTCCTCGTGTCGAAAAGTCTCACTAAATCAGCAAGATTTATTTGTAAAATCCTCTTAAATTCCAATGACAACTTAAATATTTCATCCGAAATATTTAAAGTATATTTAATTTGCGAAATGCAATTAGATGTCATCTCTCGTTCTCGATCAACGTTCATCGAATCCCGTTGGATTCATTCATAAAAGAATTTATTTGGTATAAATTCCTTTAATCTAAAGTCAAGAAAAATCACAACATATGTGAAATTTCTTTGTTAAAAATCTAATTCTAGGTCAAAACTGACATCAGCAGGTCACGGTACCCTTAAATAGGGGACGATACCGCTAAATTTAACGGTACCGTCGGACCGTTGTCTGCTGAGACAGTTTATCTTGTTTTTAATTTTCACTATTTCAAAATCACTATCGAAACCCACTCGATATAGTCTTGAACCAGAACTGTCTCCTATCAGAATAGATTTTGTCCATCTTCTGATTCCTTAGCTTTTTCCCCTTTCACTTCCGCATGGTACTGAACACACCATATGTTTGGTTACTTCCGTATCCATTATCTTCTCAACTTATATACACTTTTCAACCTTTGTTCTACACTACCAATGCTTCCGCATCCCACTCATCTTCCACACACTTCAAGCGAAGAGCCGCTAGGATAAGTTGAGATAACCCTCTTTCATCAACATAGATAACCACACTAGAACCTTATCACTAACCCCACAACCTTGAAGATTTTATCTTCTTAACCCTTAGCATATTTCCACGTAATCACATGCCTCATCATATGAATGTTCTATGAATATTCACAATGATTGAGAAGAGCTACGTGACTTCAAAGGTGAAGTTTATTGTATGCTATCCACCACTTGTCATGACGTTACTAAGCTCATCGCTTCCGTCAACGTTTGTTTTCCTCTTTATTTTTTTAACACATCTTGTCCGGATGGTCATTGATTAAGGGGGAGCGAAAACACGCTCATAGAGTCTTTCAACAAACACTCTCAAGAACACACAAATGTGGTTCTTATTCCCTAGAAAACTTCCCTTTAGCTTCCCAGAACTAGGCTGCACAGGAAAATTCATGACTTCCAGGTCACGGTACCGTTAAATAGGCCATGGTACCGTACGGTATTTAGTGGTATCATGCCCTTGTTTGATGAATTTTCACTGTTTCCTCTAGATCCCTGAATCCCTAACCTCAAACCTGCAAAATTTTGCAAACTCACATACACCATAAGATTTCCTCACTACAACATAGGACACTACCACCAACTTTAAGTCAAATCCTACAACTCTTGCCTATATAAGGCCTCACCATTGCAAGCTTATCTTGCATCTCATCTTCACACTCAACCCTTATAACTAAACATCACTCTTGACAGTGATATTTAGTTTCAAAACCTTCAACCCTTATATCAATCCCACTCAAACCTTTTAGCTACACTTCACTCTTGACAGTGATAGTTAGTCTAAGAAGCTTCAACCCATCGATCATTACACTCAAACCTTACAACTATTCCTCACTTTGGATAGTGATAGTTAGTTCAATAACCTTCAATCCTTACAATCACACGAAACCCTTCATGCACCAAATTATCTCTAACACACAGCTTGGATCATCCAAACTAGAAATCTAGAACTTCGTCACATCAACCCCGTTAGCGATATCCACCTACAATCTTGTTAGGATCACATGCACATTTTCCTTTTCCCTTTTGAAATATATCATGCATCTCATTGTCAGTGCAAACGATATATTAATCTAAACCATCTTTTCCCACCTTTCCTCAAAGGTCAAATCCAACACTTCCCATCTCATGGAATCATTTCCATTCGAATATTAGTGCGTGTTGTTCTCATTCTTATATTTTTTATTCTATCGAGTCTACTTTATGGCATGACTTGTCATAATAGTAATCATTTAGAGTCTGTCTTATCAACAAACCATCCTTAACACCAATCATCTTAGGCAGATGATTTTCTCATTCAAAAGGTTTGTTAGAACTCGCCTTCCTAATGACAACTTGGAAGAAGTCATTTTGTATGTCAGTCAATGAACGAATCTTGTTCTTGATTAGTGTGATTGATTTAACAATTACACCTTAGGTTGTTGGTCGGGTTGTGACACTCAAGTGTCTTTGAATTGCAATATGCATTCATCTTTTTGTGTCGTTCAACTTTCTTGGGCTTTCTTTTTGGTCTTTATTCTTGCTATGCGTATTCTATCCCTATAATGTTGCTACTATTCTTTTATATATTATGTTGCACGAAGCTAACCTTTGATGTAAGAAAAGCCTTTGTAAGAATTTGATCCATGGATCCACTAGATACTAAGGTGAATAAACAAGGCGATTAAATTACCATAGGGGAGCATTGAGCTAGGGGGAGCTCGGGGGTATTTGAATACATAGCATGGAGTCGTGTTCACAAGTGGTGATAGAAGACTTCACTGGGATGATGCAAGCTTGCCTTTCTGGGAAAAAAGGATAGTAGTGTAATAAGGGGTAGTAAAGAGTGAATTCAAGGGAGTGCTCGAGGCAACTACCTTTTTGCTTCGGCAAAAAGGGGAGAAGGGAGTGTAAACAGGTAACTTTTATATTTTACTATGTGTTACGGTTTTCATATTTATTATCATCAAAAAGGGGAAGATTGTTAGTGCAAATATTACGATATTTAAACTAAACAATTTCTTTGGTTTTAATAATGACAAACATGTAACTTGTAATGCATAACGTAAAATGTGCAAGTTACTTGTAAACACAAATCATCAATGCATACTTACATCAACATCTCTCGATGTCTCAAGTATGCTTCAACAGAGTCATAGATTTTCATCCCGACGTAAATCACTCAAGGTATGAACAAACAAATTTAAACTTGACTGATGATCAAATAAATAAATTTTTTGTTCTAACCTTCACATTTTTATGAATGTGACAAAACATATTTCAGAAATACATTTTACAAATTATTTTTGAATTAGAAAGAAATGTTTTATTTGGGATAATCATTTCAAAAAATAGTAAGAGCTATTTTCCCCCCCAAACAAATCCAAAAATTCCCAAATAAACCTTCCTTACTAAAAACAAACGGAGGAGCGTCCACGGTACCACTAAAGTACCGACGGTACCACTAAATTTAGTGGTGCCGTCTCACAATTAGTGGTGTCGTCCCTCTGTAATGGCTAGTTTTCTCTTTGCCTATATATAGTGGACCATTTTACACTTCCAACTTGATTTTTCCAGTCAGTTTTCTCTAGTCTAATCCCTTCTTATTTAGATCACTTTCTTTGATCATTTAGAGAGTCTTAGTTTGTTTAAGAGTGATCCTTTCATCAAACCAAGAGATCACCTTCATTCCTCTTCTAGTGCAAGAGAAGAACACAAGGTATCAAAGAAGATACAAAGTGTTGTAGTTGTAGTTAGAGCACTTGTTGCATACTTGTTGTATCTTGTATAGATCAAGTTCATTTTTCTTTTGAGAGTTTGTGAGAGAAGATCATTGTGATCTTATAGAGATATTGAATATCTCTTGTAGCTTGTGAGCTAGTGTGTTGATCAAGTTGATCAAGGGTAGATAGGGTAGATTGAGTCAAGTGAGGGTTGATCATTGTGATCTTGTCGAGATCTTGGAGATCTCTTGAAGCTTGTGGGCTTTTGTGATTGATCAAGTAGATCAAGGGTAGATCGGGTAGATCGTGTCAAGTGGGAGTAGATCATTGTGATCTTGTTGAGATCTTGGAGATCTCTTGTAGCCTGTGGGCTTATGTATTGATCAAGTGGATCAAGGGTAGATCGGGTAGATCGTGAGTAGATCGTGTGGATCGTGGTAGATTGGTACTAGCTAAGATTAGTACTCGAGATTTAGCTTAGTGTCAGAAATATGGATAAGCGACGTTGTACGGTTTTCTCAGCCTGAAGGGAGCTTGTTGATTAGTGAAGTAAGTCTTGAGTTGGTTACTCAAGGAGTGGAGTAGGGCGAAGAGGAGCTTCATGACCGAACCACTATAAATCATCGTGTCCGGTTTGCGCCTTCTTACTTATCTCTTTACTTTTATTTTATTCTTTATCGCTTTATAATTATATTTGCATTGCGTTTATGTTTGTGTGGTTTGTTGCTTATAATATGTTGATTATGCTTGTATCATGGTTTGATTATGTTTGTGTTGTAGTTTACTTTATACCATTTATAGATGTCGTATGATCTTTGTTGACACTTTTCATATTACGTCACACTTGATCGGGTGCTTGATACAAAAAGTTTTTAAGCTTTTAATGGAAACGTATTAACCCCCCTCTACGGTTTCCACAACCCTCTAGACTGACCACAACAAGAATCCTTAGGTCACTTTTCACCAGAGTAGAAGACTTCTTCGTAAGTTTACTCTTGTACCACGTCTTCCTCTTCTCAAACTAGTGATAAATGCCTAGCTGCGCATCTTGGTCATACTGCACTTTCTTTGAAATGAAGAGATTTGTAGGAGTTTCCTCGATGGCCGGTTGAGTGTAACTTGCTGCAGGAATCAAAGTTATTGAGGTTGTGTATTTTGGTTGACATTTGATGCCACGTACGAGCAGTTCAAGATCGTTGTTGAAGAAGAACTGGTAAGGAATAGTAGGCTGATCGGAGACTCGAATCACTGGTAATGGCTTCGTCCAATCTGTGATATATGGTTGGTTGGTTCTAGAAATGCTTCCAACCATTACCACATCTGGACTTGTCCAGCTGAACTCACTGGACATTGCTCGGCCAATGTTTTCAAGATGATACTCGAGCTCAACTACACTGGATGACCTATCCTTGAGCAGATTGAATGCATTGTTCTTGATGCGATGAAGTTCCCTTTTGGTCATTTTCTTCATTCGTTGGTTACGTTTGAGTCTTTGTGTGAACTCAAACGTGCTATCTTCGATTACTGAATCTTCGTCCACCTGTGTTTGAGCACTTGCAAGCAGATCAAACAACTCATTTCCCTATGTTGTATCTTCATCCAGCCAGGAGACAATAGTAGGTCTGTTGGACGTCTTCTTGCTGGATTTAGATGAAGTAGCTTTGGTCTTGGGAAGTGAATATGGGTGATCCTAGTGTTGTTGAAATTCCATTTCTTTAGTTGTAGTGTGCTCAAAGTGATGTTCTATTTCTGTAGGTCCTGATCCCGAAGCCTTTGGTGGTTGAGTAGCTGTTGTTGACGGACCGACGGGTTCTTTAAGTTGTGAGCCAGATCCTTCGACACCCTTTTGTTTCTTTGCTTGGGTGTTTGGATCTTGGTCTTCGTCCTCTCTTGGACGTTTACCCTTATCAGCCTCAACTTTACACGACTCCTTCTCAAGATTAGCTTTTATAGCCTCAGTGAGGGCTATATCTTCTTGAGCTGGAGAGGTGATGCTTACGAGTCTCGTCAGGAGTTGGAGTTTGAGTTCTTCAGGAGTTGGTTCCTTAGGCTGTGTTGGTTGGGTTGTGAAGACAAGAGGAACCGAGGCTACAATGTTTTTGACTATGCCTTCGATATTGGGATTGATATACTCTTCTATTTTCTGAGATACAACCGTGGGCAAATACTTCTTTACATACGCCTTGGTATTGCCCTTGACTGTTTTGAGCAATCGATCTTCGATATCGTCTTCAAGAAATTCGTCCATATGAACTTTGGTCTCTTGCACCTCGTTTACTTGTGAGACAACGTCGTTGACCATATCGATTAAGTTTTTGACTTGATCACTGAGCTGGTTTTCCTACTTTGCACATGCCAACTTTGCGGCCTTCTTCACCTTTTCAGATGCTGGTGAGATTACTTCAACCCGTTTTAGCCTAGTGATCTTCTTAGTTTTCTTGCTTTGCATGATTGTTTTTCCTTTAGATTCTTTTGTTGTTGCTTCAGTAGCTTGTGATGGTTGTGGTGGTGAGGGGTGTGTCGATCATGCTGGAGGTGTTTGATATTTGAGAGGTGATGCATGCTGAGATACTGGTGGATGTATTTATCTGCTTCCTTTTCAGCCAAATTTTTCCTCTTCTTGCTTCTTCATTTCTGATTCTAGTTCTTCAGCAGCTTTAGTTATCCCCTCCTCATCAGTCAACTTATCTGTTTCTTTCCTTCATCAAAGTCTTTCATGTGTTCGTCTTCATTCTTTTCTTCATCTGTTGACACCTTTTCAGTTTCTTCCCCTTCATCCATAGCAAATTCATTCACCTGTTCATGTTCTTTCTGTTCCTCATCATTACCGGGTTGATTAACCAGATTTGACTGAGGTGGGATAGTTTCTTTCTCAAGCTCAGACCTACCGGGTTGATTAACTGGATTAGTCTGAGGTGAAGTAATGTCTTTAACAGCACCAGACCCACCGGGTCGATTAACCGGATCGTCATCGGTCTGGGTTTCACCAAAATCCTTGGCCAATTGTTCAAATCTCATTTGCTCTTCTAGCCTTAACTGCGCCCACCTTTCTTGATCAGCCTTGAGTGACTTACGACTTTCTTCTAGTGCTATCTGAGTAGCAAGATCTTCTTTATAGATTAGAGATTCTTCATCGGTCTCTGTTTCTGAATCAGATCCCTCTTCTTCAACAATCTTTCCTTCCTCATGTTCTGGCTTAGCTACCGCAACCGGAATTCATCTTTTAACGATTTTATGAGCTGACGGTTTCATTTTCTTTGACAAACTAGAAGTACTTTCTGACTTGCTGCTATCCTTTGATCGAGTCCTTGTTGATGCAGACTCATCATCATATTTGCAAAACCCGACATGACCTTCATTGAAAGCTCTATCATATTCTCTGTAAGCTTTAGTTTTCTTGACCTTTTCTGTCAACAGAGATTCAGGTAGTCTAATCCCTTGCTTTCGTGTGCTGCTTTTGGGAATGTAGACTGAACTGATAGTCTTGTCCATTTTGAGTAGATGCATTTCTCGGTCTTTAAGTCGTGCATAGATATCAGCGTTGTCGTTAATTAGATTGGCGATGAGAAGCTTGGTGAAATGAACAAATGGGATTTTGGTTAAGGGATTTAGAGATGTAGGTTTTGAATTTGATAGACCAGATCATCCCAGATAGGTTGAGCAAAGTCAATCTCTTTCTGATTAACTATTCCCCAGAAGATTTGAAGATGAGGTAGACGGGGGTTCTCGTGACCACTTTCCCTTCTTGAAACAGATCGGGCCAGGATGTAGTAGATCGTTCTCCAGGGTTGTGGGATGAACTTGGCTTCAACCCTTGAGATCTTTGTTAATGGTTTTTCAGGATGTAAATCGTACCTAATCTCTTCAAGAAAATCAAGAACTTCTTCTTCTGTAGGTGTTGGGTAGAATTTATTGTTGGGTTGAGGAGCTTCTGGAAGTAACAAGGCCTTGTGAAGGTAGTGTCTGTCAATAGTTACTTCCTTTCGGTCAACCGTGAATGTAAAATATTCTTCTCTTAAGTCTAGCTGTAGAGTGTTCCACATTTGATGAATGTAGAGTTCTGGAACACTAGCTGAGTTTTCCAGCATACTCATGCACGAGTGTTGCTTGAGAACCTTTATAGCAATCTGACAGGTTGGTTCAGCACACTTGATCTTATGAAATTCCACCCTTGCATTGTTCTTGCCAATCTCAATGTCGTAGCCTTCTAAAACATCAATCAAGAACAGATTTGCAGGATACATGAAAGTTAGCAAATAGTTAAATTTGTTATCATTCATGTCACCTTTAAGTTGCTTAATTTTGATATTACATGTTTAAGTATAGCAATTAACATCTTTGGACATCTTGTTAAGTGTTAGTTAAATTTGAACTCCTTTGGCCAAATTCGACAACTTGTGATTTATCAGAATTTCAAAAGTTGAATTGCGAAAAATATCTAATAGAGATAGCTTTGGCCAAATTCGACAATTTTACAAATTCCGACAAATTAATGGTCCAATTTCGACAACTTTTGAATTTCGACAACTCTTGACCGATTCCAATAAAAATCTTAATTGCGATAAGTTTTGTTGAATTGTGATGGAAATCTAGAATTTCGATAAATTTGTCTAATTGCGATAAAAAAATGTTGAATTTCGACAAGTTTTAGGCAATTGTGACAATTTTATCCAATTTCGACAGATTTTGTAATTCCGACAAAACTTATCCAATTTCGAAGGATTTTGCAATTTCGATTACATTGACCAATTTAGATGGAAAATCCTGAATTGCGATACGTTATGTTGAATTGCGATGGAAATCTAGAATTTCGATAAATTTGTCCAATTACAACAAAAAATTTGAAATTCGATAAGTTTTGGGCAATTGCGACAACTTTAGCCAATTTCGATAGATTTTGCAATTCCAACAAAACTTATCCAATTTCGACAAGTTTGGCAATTTCGACAATTTCTTATACAAGAAATTTCGATAACTACTATAGACGTACATTATTTTTGGTTCTTTGTCGAAGTTTGTTTGCCTGTTTCAACAAATCAATTCACAAGTCATTATTAACTCAATTAATCCTTGTTCTATCAACTTAACACACAATAGTACACAATTCAGACAAATTGATGTTAATTACTATTATGAATTAAGCTACCTAGATTAACCACTAATAAGCCCTAGATCTAGAGAGAGAAAGTTAGAGAGAGAAAGAGTGTGGAAGATGATTAACAATAATATGGAAATATTTAGTGCATTCATCAACCAACCCTCTCCCTAAGGTGGGAGGGGGTATTTATAGTTTTACATGAGTATGGGCTTGTAGCCCTAATTATCTTACATAAACATACTTAAATAAATAAACGACACAACCCAAGGGCCTTCTACACAGACTGGGCCTAATAACAAACCTAAAGGCCAAAGCAACCTATTACAATATGATCAATACTTGAATTAAAACAAAACGTGTTCCCAACAATCTCCCCCTAAGTATTAGTCATCAAGGTTGCTTGACGTCGTCTTTGCTTCTTGTGGCTTTGACGTCTTCTGAATCTTTGTTCCTTGTTCTTGATAGTCATGTGATATGATATGGTACTGATCTGCCGTTCTCCAATGGTCTCTGCTTCTGGTGTCTTTACGCCTTCTCCACCATGCTCATATGTCTTTTGACTTTGGCTCTTCAACTTGTTCTCACTTCTTCAATCTTTAACTTGTGAAAGGTTGTAGTGCTTGAACTTTGACTTTTCTTTAACATATTCTGAACTTTTGATATTTCTGAGTCTTTATGAGAACTTATCTTCAGGATATGAGCATGATGGAGTCTTGATGGTGGTTGAACTCCAGGTCTTCAAGCTCCTCCGCAGCAGCAGCAGCAACTCGAACCAACCGGCACTTACAGGCTCAGACTTCGAGATCATCAACAGCATAGTGTGAGGACTTTCTCTAATCCTTGCCCAGACCGTTCTGAACCGGATACCCCCGAAAGGGCTAACACGGACATACCGAATTGCACCCACGATTCAGTGAGCTGTTAGAGATCACCCCACGACTGTAGACCGTTTTGGAGCAAACACTAAGTGTAACCCACAAGGAGTTACCGAAGTGACCTGCTGTCAGGGCTGTTTGATGTTGACCCTGGCAGGATTTCCATTCTATCACTGAGAATCACAATTGTGAGTTCTCTCAAGAATGTTCTCGGCAGATTGCTAAGATCTGCGTAGGACACTTCCTAATTTACAACTGCTGCCCATGATGTAGAACAACAGTGTAATACTAAGTGTTCCTAAGAGATCTTTGATGAATCTCATGGCTCTAGACTCGATTAGTGCACATTTGTTTGGTCGTCGGAGGCATGGAGCTGAGTGCCTCCTTTTCAATATCAACACATCTCGTAGTGAGAGGTCGATAGATGATGAAGGGTTCTCCGTGTGAAATGAAACAAGTGTCTTTTGAGAGACACCTGAGTGGCTTAGAACCCGGTGTCTGCCCTAAGGTTGAACAAATGGAGGGCTATTTCTTTTCACCCTTTTCTTTGCTTTTCTTTTTAATTCTTCAACCCCTTCTTTCTCCTTTCATTTCATTTCTCCTTTTTTTTTCAATCATACCTAGGACTTTCTAGTTCTAAACTATTGGTATTGTCCTTGGGTAGATCCCTCCGGCTCTGGCGGATCATAGGACGGTTATTCCTAACCTTAGTCACCTTATAACTCCATGACTATCCTATTGATGCCATAAACCAAACCATTGAAAATCTCTCAAAGTGTCGATGATTGTGAAAAACATTTTATTTACACCATGAGAGTTTTGCGTTTTTCTGAAAGACTCCCCCTTAACATGTGCTCATATATAGTTAAAGTAAATTTGCACATGCTAGGAAGAGTTGGCACTTTTGAATTGATTGATTTTCAATGAACATGATCGTTGCGAGACACGCTTACATCACCAGATGAGCTGGCTTGAAATTATTACCCGTCCAGATCACATTCAAGGAAAATCGCTCGAAATTGGTACATTCTACTCAGACACGTCCTTTGCGAGACACGTTTACATCACCAGATGAACTGGCTTGAAATTATTACCCGTCCGGGACATGTCTTTTCGACTACTGACTTTTCCTTTGGTCAATTCGAGGGTCAATTCTGAGTCGAGCACTTATGAGATTCCATCTTTTTTTTACCATATTTTAATCATCAGTTATTCTCCCCCTCAAAAATAGCATACTCATGATGTTTTTGAAAAAACTTTATGATTAAAATATGCTGTTTTTGAGTTTTAGGGAAGAATTTCAAGAACTTTTGTTTTTCAGAACAAAGATTATTTTTCAAATACTCCCCCTTGACGAGGGAATACTTGTCCTTATGAGCAGAATGTTTTGAAAAACTTAGAAAACATTCAGGTTTCATTCTACTCATAAGAAAGAAGCTTTCGCTCCTTTGATCAGGATTGAGGCACTGAAGCGTACCTCAGGGTCCTTTCTTTACAGGTACGGGTTGTGCACTGTTATGTGTACACAAACCATAGTCGTCGCATCTGCATCCGGAACTTGATCTTATTGTCAATCCTTTTCACGAACTTCACCGCTTGCTTAGCATCATTCTTGCTCCATTTTATGACTCGTGACCATCTTGTTAACAACCCCTTGCTCCGTTTTTCCAAAATATCCTCAAGTTCAGTTTTGACCATTAGAAGAGTTTCGTCACTGAACTTGCCGAGTTCTTCAAAACCCATGAATCTTGGTAACGATCTGTCCCTTGTATAATACACCCCAAACGGTCTATCCCCAAACGTGTACGGCTTCTTGTCAAGATGTCCTTGAGGTTTGAAATCTGGCTTGACGAGATTCAACTGTGTTTGGTAGCTTTCTACCCCAAGATGGACATCCTCAACCCGCGTTCTGATTACTATGCTGCGGATGTAGATGAGAATCGAGTTGATGATATCGTACTGAAGGCGTCCAGGGAGATGTTCAAGTTTCCCCCGAACTTTTAGTAGATACATATCTTCGATATCATTGAGGTTCAGGTAGGGATAGTCAGCTTCACTGAAGGTGTACTCTTGATCATCCGATCTTCTCACAGTGATCTTCTTCAGAAAGTTGTACCCAAACATTGATTCGGTTTCTGCACTGGTGATTGACAAAATCCTATTCTTGCTCCAAACATCAGTTTTAGTTGTTCTTTTGGTGATCATAAACTTGTAGAACAACCTTCGCAGATTTGGCCAATGGTAGACCCCAAGAGCAGCATCTTCAATGTATTCTTGAACTTTGTCGATCCATAGACTGCCAACTTGTTGTTCTAAGCCTTCTATGGCATATGAGGCTGCTAGATATTTGGTAATTGATGTTGCATATCATTTCTCAGGATTCGTGTTTCCATAGATGAGATAGGCTAAATCATTGTTGAAGAAGTATGCTTTAGGTAACTTGGGATTGTTTGGATGACCAATGAGTGGTAAGGGATGGGTGTAATCATGGAGATGTAATTGTTCTTTTGGATTGGAGGCTTGTGCATCTTCCCAGTTGATGTTTTCTCCCAGAGCTCTTGCAACTTGTTCAATGTTGTATTCAAACTCCAGCTCTATAGTTGTAATTGTCATGAACTCTGTGAATCCACTCTTGCGAACTCGGATGATGTCAGGTAACCCCAACTTCTGGACTTTAATTGCCTTCTTCAACCGTTTTGTAAAGTCCACAATCGATCCTTCAACAGGTTCATCATTGTCATCTTCAGGATATGCATCAACCATCTTCTCAAACCAATCGAACTTTGGAGCTGATGGATTGACCCATTCAGGTAGTGGTACGGCTTTTTCAGTAGCAGATGAAGCATTGACTTTTTGAACTTTTGTTGGAGCAATTGGAACTTCATGATCAGAACTTACATCATCATAAGATTCAGGTTCCTCGAATGCGCCGCCTTCAAGAGGGATGAATACCGGTTGACTTGATTGTTTAGTTGTGCCAGAAGAATGTGTCGTGGAAGCACGGCCAGTTGAAGAAGAATGTCTCCTCCTTTTCTTCCCTTGATCCTCTGGGTCTTCCCGATGGCGCTTGACTGGTTTGTCGGACTTGCACCCTTCTTTTGGAAGATTGACTTCCTTGTCATCCTCTTTCATGGATTTGAATAGTACTTCTTGAAGTTCTTGTTCTTTTGGATCATCCATGATTTCTTCTAGTAATAACCCTTTGAGGTCAGATCTGGATGGTTTAGGTGGCATGGTTCGAATAGTGATTGGTGTTGTTTGCATTATTTTGGCCACCATTTTTTCCAGATTTCTTTGGACAAATGTGTTGAGAATTCCTTGAAGATTGTCATGAAGATATTGAGTGACCTCTTGAGTAACTTGAGAACTGACTGTCTACGGGACATGAGTTTTCAAATATTCTTCAGCTATTTTTTCTAAGTCGAAGTTATTAAACTGGGAAATTTGGTTATCCACCTTCTTTTCCACATTTTTGATCTGTTCTTTTATCTCTGTGTGCTCTTGTTCCTCTGCTTTGAATTTCTCTGACACATGCTCTTGAAGTAACCTTCTCCTTGAGTTCACTATATTCATTTGTGGATTGACCAACAGATGACGGTTGTGGTGATGGTGATTTGTCATCCTGTTTGTCCTCTGACTTATCTTTTTCTTCATCATCCTCATTATTACTTTCATCTTCATCATTTTTACTTTCATCTTCATCACTTTCACTTTCTCCTTCTCCTACTTCATTGTCATCTTCATCTTTATTACTTTCAGATTCTTCAGACCCAGACCCAGATACTGATTCATTCTCAGACTTTCCAGATTCACTCTCTGATTCACCAAGTGTTTCAGACCTTGCAGGTTCAGACTCCTCCTGTTCTTCCTCAGGAATTGATGTTGTACCTTCACCTCTTCTTATTTTCTCACGTCTTTTTCCATCTTCTTTATGTTTCAATAAGCTTTCTTTTGAGGCTTGCTTCATCTGTTCTCTTTCTTCTTTGTCAGTCAATGGTGGTTCAATTGGTGAAAATTGTATATCTGAAAACTTGATCTGCTTTCCTTTGCCTGGTTTCAATCCCTTGTCTGATTCTGACAATGTAGATTTGAACTTCTCAATATCTTTCTTATTCTTGCCTTTCCCGAGGTCTACATTTTCACCTTCCTCCTCCTCACTTGATTCATAATGAAGTTGCATTGCTGATGAGGCTTTGGGAACCACTTTTCTTTTCTCAACTGTAGTGGCTTTCTTTGAACGAGAAATAGTGGCTCGAGCTGGGATTGATTTACTCTTTCCTTTTGATGATTTTGCCCCTTTGGGTACAATTCTTACCTTTTTGGCTTTCATAGCTTCGTAATACTTCTGATATGACTCAGTATCCATCAGTTCTTCAGATAACAAATTTTGTGGAGTTCTGGCACCTTGCTTTTCTGTGTGAGACTGTTGTGTTCTGATTCTAGTATGAATGTAGTCTTTGTCTTCAGTGTGCATTTTCTCATTTACGGGTCGATTGAGTTCAGAATGTTTTTGCATGAAACGTGAGATCAGGAGTTTGGTGAAGCAGGGAAAAGGTATTTTGTAATCTTTATTTTGATGAAATTTGGTACTTAGAAAGATCATGTCTTTCCAGATGTATTTGGCGAAATCTAGATGTTTTAGGTTGATAACACCACAGAAGAATTGAAGGTGCTCTTGTCGAGGGTGTTCCAGTCCAGTGGTTTTTCCAGTTATGCAATGAATGATGATTGAGTACATGGTTTGCCATGGTTGTGGAAAGTACTTTCTTTCGACTTTGTAGAGTGACGTGAGTGGTTCTGTTTCATCATACCCCAGAAGCTAAAGTGTTTTGGCCATATCTTCAAATGTTGGGTCATCGTGAAACTTCGTTAGTTTTCCCGTTACTTCTTTTGGAAGTTGCAATACATTCCTTAGTGTTTCAACCTTGAACGTGATCTCTGTATTATCCAAAGTGATGGTCATGCTCTCTTCGTCTTCACTAATGATCAGAGAATGCCAGAACTGGTTGAGATATATTTCAGGTACACTTGCTGTGTTTGTCAAAGTAGGTCTGATGAAATGTCTGTCAAGGATTTCCACAATGATCTGGCAAGTTTCATGACATCGTAACTTCTTGAAGTCTACTCTTGAGTTAGAGTGGCCGATCTTTCGTTCATCCCCTTCTGGAATGATTTTTTTTCAGGTAACAGATGCTTGAGACATGGTTCAAGACATGGTTCACCTGATCATCGTAAACACCAACAACAATACACAATGGACACAGTATATATATGTTAGTGAATGACAATGGTTTCATCAAATTATCCTTCATAATATGATGCATCACATTGAACAGAAATCTCATGAGGGGCATACACATTTCATTCAATCAAATCATTTTCTAAACAAATCAGATTTTATAAATAATTTTATTTCATGTTCAAGTTTGTAAAGATTTTAAGTTTGATACAAGTTTTATAAGTTTGTTAAACTTGAAAAACATTGAAACAAACTTAGAGGTTTTAGAAACTTGATAACATGAGATCATCTTTATAAAAACTAGATAAGTTTAAGAAAAATGATTAGATCAGTAACTAGATCAGCATAGAACCTTAATTAACATAGTTACTCGATTAGCATAGAACCACGACTATCATAGTTACTCGATCATCTTATTCTTTTAGAAACTAGATCAGCTTACTCGACTAGAATAGTTACTCGATTAGCATACTCGACTAGAATAGTTACTCAATTAGAATAGAACCACGACTATCACAGTTACTCGATTATCTTATTCTCTTAGAAACTCGATCAGCTTACTCGACTAGAATAGTTACTCAACTAGAGGAGTTGCTCGACTAGTGGAGTTGCTCGACTAGTGGAGTTGCTCGACTAGAGGAGTTGCTCGACTAGTGGAGTTGCTCGAATAGAGGAGTTGCTCGACTAGTAGAGTTTCTCGACTAGAGGATTTAGTCGACTAGAGGAGTTGCTCGACTAGAGGAGTTGCTCGACTAGTGGAGTTGCTCGACTAGAGGAGTTGCTCGACTAGAGGAGTTTCTCGACTAGTGGAGTTGCTCGACTAGAGGAGTTGCTCGACTAGTGGAGTTGCTCGAGTAGTAAGTTGCTCGACTAGTGGAGTTGCTCGACTAGTTTGACTGTTGTCTCCTAACTCGGAGACAAAGTCGATCATCTTGCACCAACTCGATCACCATAACATCCTTGAGTAATATGCTCGATCATCTTAACAAACTTGATTAAGTTACAACCAGCAAGAAACATGATATGAACCTCGATTAAACACTCAGATACATGGTTTTCAAAATGTTATGCATATATGAGTATCTAACATTTATCTCATGATCTAGCATTGAAAAACATGCATACAACAACACTCAAATAATCACAACACATTACTGTTCTTCACAGTCTCATCAATGTGACTGCCATAAACCTAAAAACATCCAATCAGTCCTACTGGGGTTATGAATCTAATTAAACATGTGAAATATCTACTTAAACATATAGTAAATCGATTACACATACACAATTAGATCAAATAACTTCCAACAAGAAACGCCCAAATCGGTTCTATAAACCCTAATTCACAAATCTTAAAATTCAATCACAGAAGCAACCACAAAATGATTATAGTGCTTAAAGGATTAAATTAAAAACTTACAAATTATCAGAAACTAAAAATCTTTAATTCTTGAGACTTACGCGTTTTTTGGCGGGCTGGGAGGATTTTAGAGTGAGTGTGAATAACTGTGTGTGTTGTGTGTTTGACTAAAGTCAATCCGTTTCTTTTATTTAAGTTTGTTTGTCCTTTTGATAATTGTGGTCCTCAAACTTATGTCCAAATATATCTCAAGTCCTCAAGAAAATAATACTTCACATTATGACATGTTTAATCCTTTGCTTGAATCCTGGTTCACTTATGGTCCTTTTGATACATCTTTTAACAACATGACACTTTCAGTCCTTTGATTTTTATGATGAAGATATTGATGAAGATAAGAGAAGGATAAATGTGCAAAAATTTCTCCCCCTCAAAATATGTTCGTGATTTGAAATTAATAAAAATTTGAAAGGACGAGAACATATTTTGATTCGGATTCACTTTTGCACACTTACAAAAAAAAAATTCTTTTTTTTTTTATGGAAAAAAATGAAAAATCTTTTTGTGTTTTTCAATAATTATTTACAAAGATAGTTTGATGTTTGACTCTTTTTAATTTTGAAGAAGAAAAGTATTTAAGTCATCCGGAGTCAAACACCTCATGCCAATTTGGTGAACCAGTTCCATAAATCTTGCATGGGGCAAGGCTTTGGTGAACAAGTCCACCAATTGGTGTTCAGTACCCACAAAGTATAATTCAATAGTACCCATTTCCCCATGCTCCTTGATGAAATGATAGCGTAGAGCAATATGCTTGGACTTGGAATGTTGGACCGTGTTGCAGGAAATAGCGATGGCACTCTTGGAATCACAGTACATGGGAATCTTGTTGAAGACGTATCCATAGTCCATCAGCTGAGATCGCATCCAAATGACTTGAGCGCAGCATGCTGACATGGTGACATATTCCGATTCTGTAGATGACAGTGATGTGCAGTCTTGCTTCTTTGATTGCCAAGAGACGAGCTTGTCACCCAAAAACTGGACTCCCCCTGATGTACTTTTGCGTGTGTCTAAGCACCCTGCATGGTCAGCGTCTGAAAATGCAACAAGTTCAAATCCAGAATCCTTTGGATACCAGATCCCCAAATTAATGGTTCCCTTTATTTATCTAAGGATTCTTTTAACGGCTGACAAATGCCGCTCAGTTGGTCTTGACTGATATCGGGAGCAAAGGTACGTGGCAAATACAACATCCGGTCTGCTAGCGGTGAGATACATGATCGACCCAATCATACTATGATATTTTGTAGGATCAATGGGTGTCCCATGTATGTCAGCATCTAGCTTCGGGGATGAGGAAGACATAGGGGTGTTATAGGTGTCACAGCTGGTCATACCATGCTTTTTCAGGATTTCCTGAGCATACTTGGACTGACTAAGGAATATACCACGGGGTGATTGATGAACTTGCAGTCCTAAGAAGAACTTCAGTTCACCCATCATGGACATCTCAAAGTTATTTTTCATTAGTTTTGCGAAAGCATTTGAGTACTTTTTATGAGTTGATCCAAAAATAATATCATCTACATAAATTTGTACGATGAGAATGTCCTCCCCGTGTTTTTGTATAAACAAAGTCGTGTCCACAGTTCCTTTAGTAAAATGGTTTGCAAGTAAGAAAGCAGATAACTTGTCGTACCAGGCCCTTGGGGCTTGTTTAAGGCCGTAAAGGGCTTTCTTTAGCCGATATATGTGATTCGGATGTTCTTGGAGCACGAAGCCTTCTGGTTGAGAAACGTACACCTCTTCCCGGAGTTGGCCGTTGAGAAATGCAGTCTTGACATCCATTTGGTAGACAGTAATGTTCTTGTGAGCCGCGTAAGCCAGGAACATGCGAACAGCCTCAAGCCGTGCGACTGGAGCAAACTATTCTTCGAAGTCGATTCCCTCTTCTTGACTGAATCCTTTTGCGACTAGCCGGGACTTGTTACGAATGACAGTACCATCTGCATCTAACTTGTTTTTCCAGATCCACTTAAATCCAACGACATAAACCCCATCTGGTCTCTCTACCAGTTCCCAAACTTCTAACTGCTTGAATTGTTCCAATTCCTCTTGCATGGATTCAATCCAGTTGTCATAGGTAAGGGCTTCCTTAATGTTTTTGGGTTCGGCTTGACAAACGGTGAGTGCATAAATGCAGGTTTCACCTTCTGTATGGAGTCTTTGTCTTGTCATGACGGGGTTTTCTGGATTACCAATGATGTTAACTAAGGGATGGTCCTTTGTACATTTATGAGTGGATGGATAGTGTTGATAATTATGGTGCAGGTTTGACGGTTCCAAATTGTGTGTAGAAGATTCTGAAATATCAGGAAAGGTTGGTGCAGGAGCAAATGGATTAAAGAATGCATCTCTGTCATAACCTGATGGTGTGGGTACCTCAACAGAGTTGTGAGGGGAATCTTCAGCTGTGGGTGTAGAAGTGGAAGGTATTTGATTTACTGATGATGATGGTTCTAGTTGAGGTGCGTCGTCAGCAACTGCTGTGGAAGTAGTTGCTGGTGTATCAGGTGCTTGATTGTTTAGGGTTTGAGCAGCGGAATTGGTGGATACAGCAGAGGCACGATTAACTAGAGAGTCATCGAACAGAGGAGCAAACAAGTCTTCTATATCCTTTCTGTTGAACGGTAATGGTTCAGCTGAAGATTCAGGAAAGTTGAGACGGTTATGTGCGGGTTCTAAGCTGTTTTTCTCAGAAGCCATTTCTGTGAGCTCATCAAAATTAGCATGGATTGTCTCTTGAATTTCCCGAGTACGGCGATTCCAAATTCTGAATCCTTTCGAATTCTCACAATAGCCAACAAATACTCCTATGTCTGCTTTGGCTTTCAGTTTACCAAGATCATCACGATCGTTCTTTGGATAACAGAGAGCTCCAAAGACATGAAAATAATTGATATTTGGTTTTCGACCATGAATAAGCTTCATATGGTGTTTTGTCATGGCGTTTGCTGATCATGCATCGGTTTTGGGTATAACAAGCAGTTGAGACAGCTTCAGCCCATAGGTAGTCTGGTAATTGGGCATTAATCAACATAGTTCTTGCTGCCTCCACTAACGTACGGTTGCGTCTTTCGACTACTCCATTTTGTTCAGGGGTGCGAGCAATTGACGTTTGATGAACAATACCTTTTTTCTCAGTGTACTCCCGAAGAGTTTGATTCATGAATTCAGTGCCATTGTCTGTTCTGATGATTCTTACGATGTTTCGAACCTGAACTTGAATCTTTGTGAGAAAAGTAATGATAATCGAAGGGGCTTGGTCTTTGGTACGAAGAAAGTAGACCCGAGTCCACCTCGAGTAATCATCCACTATTACCAAGATGTACCGTTTCCCGTTGATGGTTTGAACACGCATAGGACCACACAAATCCATATGAAGCAGTTGTAGGACATGATCGGTGCTGTGATCTGCTTTTGGAGGAAAGCGGGCACGATGACTCTTTCCTTGTTCGCAAGCAGGACACAAGTGATCTTTGGCATATCTGAATTTGGGAAGACCGTCGACCAACTTTTTCTTAGCAAGATCGGTCATCGTCTTGAAGTTCAAATGAGAGATCCGTTTGTGCCATAGCCATGCCTTTGTGGGATGTTCCCTTGAAAGTAAGCATATGGGAGAGGAAGCTGTCATGCCTTCAAAAGAAATGGTATATAGACTAGTGTCACATTTTCCTTTCATCAGATCATTTCCTTGAAGATCCCGAATAAAAAAAGTTTTCTCTCTGAATGCCACCTCCAAATCACCATCACAAAATTATCCAACTAAGAAGAGATTGTGACCTAGGCCCTCAACGTAATAAACCCTACTAATTTCGATGTTCCCATTTACGTAGTCTCCATAACCCATAATAGCAACGAAGTGATCATTCCCGAATCTGACCGTTCCAATGAACTTTGCAACAAAGTTTACAAGAAGCTTGAGATTGCCAGTCATATGTCGGGAACACCCGCTATCAACAATCCAGAGAACAATTTGGATCACCTGCATCACCAGAAGTTGACACAGAGGAAAGTTTGGTAACGGTGGATCCCGTTTGGTTAGTAACACATGTATTAAGCATTTTAGATATCCATTTAAAGCTAGATGTGTTTTGCAACCAACGCTGCCACATCCAACTAGTCTCAGTCTTTCTCCTAATAAATGCACTTGGTGTTTTGTTTGTACTAGATGTATCTATGGGTTTGGGAAAAGATTTTTCAGAAACTACTAGTGGTGGTTTTCCTAATATGGACTTGGCAGCAGTAGTAGGCCTAGAGGAAATGCCACTAGATCGTTTCTTTTTGTGATTCAACAGAGTTTTAGCAATACATTTCTCATGATTTCCAGATAATATGCTAGTATGACAAAATACACAACTTGCATCAACCATAATATCATTCATAACATGCAACGATTTAGCATTCATTACATCATCTATAGAACTAGACTTAGACAAGTTTGATTCTACTTTTGACATATCATGCATTTTATTCAAATTGCTAACATTAACTACTACTTCTTCAGTCTTAGATACTCCACTCTTAGGGTGCCAGATTCTAAACTTCCTTGGTCTCTTGGTGTTTCTTGATCTGCTAGCCTTAGAGTTGTTTCATAGTCCTGTGGAAGTGGAAGTATTCACATTAGTGGTTTGATTTGATTCTTGCTTAGTTGGCTTGTCTTCTGTGTACATTCCTGGGGCAATCACAGCTTTTCCTTTTTCTAAAACTCTGAGTTTCTTTTTCAAATCAACAATGATGTGTTGGAGTTCTTGATTTTTTGAATCCAAAATTCTGTTAACCGGACAGTGTCATTTCTGTTTTGAGAAACTTCATCTATGTCTTTCTCATATTCAAACAGTTGATGTCGCAAGACATCAATTTCATTTTTATTCTGACTTTCTGAAGCATGACTGTTTTGGAATGATAAAGACGTTTTTAGATTTTTGTACTTTAACTCAAACTCAACACTTTGATTTTGACACCATTCTAGTCTTTTGTTAAGTTTGAAAATTTCTTTCTCACACTTATTTTCCACATCAAAGTTGATCTGTCTAAGACTCTCATTCTCTTTTACCAAATTATCAATCTCAATTTGCAACATTCCAACATTCACAGTATGATCATCAACAAGCATTGCATGACAAGATTCAAAAATAGAATTCATAATCACAGAAATCACATCATCACACAAAACACGTTCCAAGAGTCGATCAACCTCTTTTTCTAAAGCTTTCTTTTGACACTTTTGTTTTGCAATTTTGTCATCTTTAGCTTTAAAAATACTTATCATTGATCCAACTTCAGTCTGTAGTTCTTGTTCCCACATTGTTGCACAAAGTCTCAGGTGTTTAACATGTGGTAAGAATTGATTCTGAAAATTTTCTCTCTTTTCTTTCTCAGCAGGAGAAAATAAAGAAGAGATTTTGATTTCAGAATTAAATTCTATCACTTTTTCCAAAAGTTTAATGTCATCCATAAATGTCTTAAAATATCAAAGAATTCGACATTGTTGAGGCATTTGTGGATCTACAGTAGCGTTTGGACCATTGATTTGTGTAACAGGAGTGGAAACAGGAGCAACTTCAGAAGAAGGATTTGTTTCAGTTATAGACAGTGTTTGTTCTGGTTTGTCCTTAGGAGGAACAAAAGATTTACTGATGTGAGGTCTTGCTGAATAATCATATGGAACTCTTGAAAATTCTTTGTCTGACTTTGATCGACTCTCAATCTTATGTTTAAGATATTCAGTTTCTTCATCATTACTAACCACAACAACACGTTGAAAAGTATCATCAAACAGAAGTTCTGCATTGTATAACTTAGGATCATTTTTGAGTGCTTTGTGTAAAAAACGTGGTTGGTCACTTCCAAGTGCAAAACCAAATCCTTTAGGACTCGGTTTCACAGTTAGTCTTTGAATTTGTGTCACTGAATTACCCGTTTTATATACAACATTCTGAAATTCTTTGAGCTTGGATTCCAAGTCCACAATCTCCTCAAGATATGAGTCAACTCGTTTCCTAGTGGCTTGCTTTTCTTCAAGAAGATCATTTTGAGATGTTGAAAGCTCTGTTTGAGTTTTTAACAGCTCATAATTCAAGATGTCAATTTGTTTTTTGAATTCAAATTGCTCTTGTTCTTTTTGAGAAAGCAAATCAGCCTTGGAAACAATTAGCTCACGAACTTGATGCTCTAAATCCTTGACCTGAACGTATGTCTTTTGGAATGCAACCTCAAAGCCTTTCTCACGTTGTGCTTGTTTTTCATAACTTGAAAGTTGTATTTTATAGCACTCATTGTCCTTTGTTAACATTGCAATTTTAGCTTTTAAGTTCTGGTTAATCTCATTGCATTTGTCAATCTGTGACTTTTGTGCATTCAATTGTGATTGGTTGGTCAGCAATAAGGTCATAAGCTCTGGATCTTGATCAGGCATAAGATCATCTTGTTCAATAGGATCATGATTTTCATCATCAACAGGATCATCAAATGAACATTGTTGTTATCATCATCGAATGAAACAACAGTGTTTATTTGATCATCTCCTTGAGACGAGAATGATGAATCATTTTGAACAAGATTTTCTTGAGAAGATGAAGATGCAGATGGTGAAGCAATCTCATGAATAAGGTATTCTGATTCAAGTACTTGAGATAAGCCATCGGTATCATATACCGGGCCTGTCTCATTCACTTTCATCTCCTGCAAGTTGGCCATTAGCATCAATGCAGCATTGGTGTAACACCCCAACCCGACAAGGGCAAAGATGTCACAAATACATGGTTTCCTATCAGATACAAGCATTCAAGAAATAAAATGGCGGAAGCCTTAACATTAAATTTCAAAGGAAAATAAGTCAACACGACTTATATCAAGTGCAAGACTGGAATAACGGAGTACAAAACAGAATCCAACATGCCCAAACAATGGCATAACAGAAATAATATCCAAATGGTCATACTAGAATGACAAGGTCTAAACTTCACACAAGTTGCTCTCATCCCAAGCTAAAACCCAGCTCCTAGCTTAAATGTACCTGCCGCAGGAAAAGAAATGCGGCTGAGCTACGAGAGCTCAGTGAACAGATATAACGGAAACAAAGCAGTAGTAACGGAAATATAAAGTAAAAGAAATAATACCAGGAGTAACAAGAGTCAGGAAAAGGAATACAAGAGTTATGCAGACATACCAGGAATTAAGGATGGTTACAATGGTAGGTGCAAATGAAACCAGAACCCACCACAATCCCAAGTCAAAATCAAGACAAGTCCAATGTCAGGTCAAGTATCAGGTCAAGTAACAGGTCATAAGGTTACAAGGTTTCAGGTAAACAGAAATCCACTACGAGCCCGAACTCAAAGTCAATCTCAAAGTCAAACCATATCAAGTCACATATCAGGGTGTATGGAGGGGTGACCTCAGCATACCAGGAAACAGGGTGAGGGGATACCTCTCAGGGTTGGAGTCATGAGCTCCCAGGGGTGTGAAAGGCATGTATCGCACACAGTACCCGACACCAGACAATACAAACAAATCAGGACAGGTCTAGGATGCATCCATGCGCCCCCGCAGGCCACAGGGTCTTCCTCTACATAACAAATCAAATCAGGTCGGGGACGGTGTAACCAAATCACTAGGGCTACACACTAGTCATGCCGGTGGTGCATCACAGACATGGACATGAAACCCTCATGCCTAGTGGATGGCTCGTAGTCTCAAACTGTGGGTCAAGGTCAAGTATCAAGTCTCGGTGTCAGGTGTCAAGTCTCAGGTATCAAATGTCAGGTATCATATCAGGGTTCATATCAGGATTCAAGACAGGAGATAAATGCAGGGGTTCGTTATCAGGAGGTCCATAACAGAAAGGTCAAATACTGGAAGGTTCATAATAGTTTATTATAAGAAAATCCTTTTTACATGGTTTTAATAATATGGTCCTTAGAACAGTTTCATAATAAAAGTCCTTTAAAGAAATGTTTCAAAACCTCTTCATATATATCTAAAAAGTAGTTGTAAAATCCTATGAACCTTCAAGTACCCAAGGTCTTAATTATCCAGGTTATCAGGGTTCAATAAGTCATGTCAAGTATCGGAAGAACATAGCAGGGTTCAAGTCAAAGGTTCAAGTCAAATGGTTCATATCAAGTGTATCAAGGTTCAAGTTCAGGTTCATGACAAGGTTCAAGACAAAGGTTAAGGCCAAGGTTCAAATCTACGGTTCACAATACAGGGAAAACATAGTAATGAATCAGGAATCAGAAATGAGACGAAGGCTCTTTACAAGAAGAGCAGAATATTTGTACCTTATTCAAATAGCAAGCACAAACAAAAGAGTAGCTGACAGGGATCAAGATCACTCCCTCCTTGAACCTAAAGGAGTAGAAGACAGAAATACGAAAGGGGTTCAGTTATCTTCCCATTATAAGTAACTTCTATTTTTAGTAACTTTCTATTTTTAGCAGGTTTCCATAATTAGTAAGTTACCATATTTAGCAAGATTCAAGTGATATAATTCAAGTCAAATCTTTAATTAGCTTATTATGGAAGTAACATTCATTTTAACAAGTTACACACGTTCAGGGTTAATTATGACAAGTTTTCATAGTTCAGGGTTATAAACGTAACTTTACCAAAGTTCAAGGTTTAAAATAGAAATCTCATAATTTACCATTCGAATACTTTATTTTCCAGAATTACACTTTTAGCCTCCAAGTTTCCAATATTTACAAATTACACCCCTTTACTTTATTAATTTACAAATTAATCTTATACTTACATAATTTACAATCTAACCTTTACAATATTCATATTACACATCAAGTCCCTTTTATTTCTTCAAATTACAGAAATTAACCTTCAATATAATTAAGTTACAAACAGCCCTCAACTTTCGGTAATTTACACATTTGGTCCTTTTACTTATTTAAAATTCAATTCGATTTACATAATTTGCCATAATTACATATTAAGCCCATAAATACTCAAATTCACACATTTCACCATTTATATTATTATTTACTTCGTGACCCTTCCATTTTCCAGAAATTACACATTTAGTCCCTCATTTTTATTTCTTTTCAATTCGATTTAACAAATATATATATTTATCAAATAAACCCTTTATATGCAAAATTAACACATGAGACCCTCCTTTTATATTTTATTCGAATTATAGCAGGTCTAAAATGATTTACAAAATTATCCCTTAAGTTTTAAAAATTACAAAACACACCCTTCTATTTTAATTATCAAATCGGTAAACATAAAACTATAACAAAATCAAACCCTAAAAATCCCAATCATTATGAAATAATTTTATCATCATTAGGTCACCTTTATTTCCAGATTTCATCCAATAAAAACCCTAGGTCGATTGGTTCCATATTTGTTCCACGATTTTCAATTTTTATTCAAAAATCCGATATAACCATAATTCCATAAATCATGAATTCCACTCAAACAAATCAATACACCATTTTTCTCATGTTATATGAAGCATATAGAACCCATGAAAAATAAGTACACACCTCAGAAAAATCGCATACATGATTTATAGATTTATTTCGATTTTAGGGTTTATAACACATAATTTTCCATACGATTAATATATAGTACATGGCTTGTTTTTATCATTTTTCCCACATTATAATGATTAGGAGAGGGTTAAAAAAATACCAGAAAAATTATAGATCAAGGGATTCACACGCTATGGATTATTGTTACTCGGTTAGGGTTTTTCGACCCAATTAATTCACCACGACCAAAAGATCGACTCCAGGACCTTGTGGCTATTTTTCCCACCTTCTTGGCACTATGAAGAACTCCAGAAAAATGCCTCTTTGCTTCAGAAAATTCGGATGTGGTGTGGGTGATTTTTAAGAGTGGCGGCTAAATGTTTTTAGGGTTTAATGGGTGAATAAAAATTATGGGATTGGTATAAATGGTGTTGACCGGATTTTTGGGGATGATAAAAGGCTAAAGAACTGGCCTTCATCATGGCCCAATTTAATTTACCATTTTTATTTCATTTTTCCTTAATTAATCTTGTAATTTAAATGGTTTTTAATTAATAATAATTGTGTATTTAAATTTTCGGTATACACAAGGGTATTTTGGTCATTTCACAACTTGTATAAATATTAATCGAAGTCGTCAAAATTATTTTGTATCAAATCCTGTTCGTTTCCAGAAGTTTGGGATCGATTCGGAGCTTTAATTAAGCTTTAATTAAATTTTAAAGTTTTCAGGGGCATTTTGGTAATTTTGCATGTTTTAAATTTTCGGGTTTTACAATTGGCCTCCAAGTCTTCCATCTCATCATCGAAGTAAGCATTGGCTATAAAGCTTTGCTCGTTCTGAGTCAACATTCCTTCAGCTTTTTCATCCTTGAGAGCCATCAGAAGAGCTTCTTTATGAAATGCACTTCCCATTGTTCGAGGCTTAGGGCATGCATTAGCCATGTGCCCATTTCCACCACAATTGTAGCAAGTGATTGACGTGTTAGCAATGCCTCTTTTTCGAGTGCCAACATTATGAATTCCCCTCTATGCATTCTCCATATTGTTTCTACTTCCCTCAGATGTGTTGAACCTCTGTCCCCCTGAGTTTAACCTTGTACCAGAATTTCCCATGTTTCTTGACCCAAATCTACCAGAAGATCGATTCTGAATCTCAACTCGTCCATCATTAACGACTGCTTGGTTCCTGGTGTTTGATGACGAACGAAGACGGTTGTTTGACTTGTTAGAGAATTTGTTGAATGCTCTTGCAATTAATGCAAATCCTTCATTGAGAGAGTTGAACACATCGTCTTCTTCATCATAATCAGCATTGGAATAGAACGTGGAATCGGTATTGTTGTATGGGACCAGTTGGTTATCAGAATTTTGAGATGGTGCTTCATATGGAACAATTTGATTGTTTGGTTGTGGTTGGAAACTTGGTTGAGAAGGTTGTGGAACAAATTCTTGATTTGATGGTGGAAAGTATGATTGAGCTATCAAAGCAAGAGAGTTTGAATTTGGGGCCTGTGAATAACCCCCTCTTGCTGCAATGTCCTTGTCTACCTGATTTTGTTCAAATTATAGTCCAAGGAATTGCAAAGGAAATATGCAAAACCCGAGTCGTTTGTCCCGACGAAGATTGAATGGAATTGTGATTCGGGATCGTGATTCGTGAAGTGAATGTGAATAAGAGTGATTGATTTGGTGATTTTATACTACGAATAATGAAATTATAAAAGAAAACAACTAATTAAACTAAAGGAAAAATTATACTAAGCCTACTAATCTAAAAACGAAAATTGGGATTAAAAACGTACGCGACGAAATTTAAAAACGCGAATAAAAGTGAAATGCTAAAATTTTAAGTCCTACAATTATGAAAATAATTTTCCTATATTCTAAATGATAAAAGAAAATTTTGAGAAAAAGAAAAATATTTTTTTGACTTTTTAATTATTGTTTATGAATTAAAAACTGATTTAAATTATTTAAATGATTTAAAAATATTAAAACAAGTGAGAAAAATCTGGAAAATTTTGAGTAAATCTAAAATTTAATTACTAATCTATGAAAAATAATTTCAGAGCTTAATTCAGCTTAAATAAGCTGAACAGTTACAATAAGCACTTGGAAATAAGCTAAAAATAAGCTAAAGTGAACAAAAATCTATCAAAAGCTCAGGGACTGAAGATCATACTACTGGAAACTTAAAACAACTGAAAGTGATCAGAAAAGCACATAGATTATTCATAAAAAGCACTATGTTCAGCTGCACATTAAAAGTAAAACAGAGGCTGTAAGGCAGTTTTGCAGCTGATTAATAAGCTAAGTAGAAGCTTGAATGGGAAATCCAGAAGTACAAACTAAAAGCCCATAGATCAGACTACATAATACCCAAAAATGCCCAAATTTAGACTACTATTGCTACCCTAATTATAGCCTAGATCAGATGGGATTAGAACACAAAAATTGATGCATGCACTGAACAGCTCTAAGGGGACTATTGCAGACCAAAAAATAAGCTATCTAATAAGCTTCAAAGTGAAATACCAGCTTAGTTCCTAAAAGCCACTACTATAAGCTACTAATAAACCCAAAATTCGGATTCTAAAAAGCTACAGATAAGCAGAAATAATGCTGAGAAGATGGTCTATTTGGCAGATTTAAGGGCTACTAAGCAGTCTGTGTTGCAGACTTGACTTTTTTATTGTGAAGCAACTTTGACTAAATTGAGTTTCCACTGACCAAAGCTTACTCTAAATGATATAATGAGCTTGTTTAAATATTGTTTAACCTATGTAACACTAATTTGAACCTATATCCATGTTTGCAGCCAACAAAACAGAAACTTAAGCATAGAAGATGGACTACGATCTAATATTGACTCTAAACTAAACAACCTACCATTTTTATGGCTATTCTGATTTTAAAATACCCTATGTAATATATTTAGGCTAAACAGACCACAAGCAAACAGCTAAAACACAGAGAACACCACTGATCCAAACAACCCTTAATCAAACAGTTACACTAACTTTTGAAGAATCAAGCCTTAAACTACCAAACCAATGCCTCAACTGATTAACTTAACTATATTAAAAGCCCTTAGAACAGTAAAAACCAGCAACTAACAATTAGATTAACAAAAAGCATTTTAAGCAGAATCAAAACAGTACCATACTCAAATCAAACAGAAATTCAAGACAAACATAAAATAAGCTATTACTAGTTAAAACAAGCTGAGATAAGCTGAGATTGAGAGAATAAGCAGTACCAGAAGCAGAGATAAGCAGAGGAACATATGTTTGACCAAAGTTTGACTTGCATTAAAATACCAAAATGAGAGTACAATCTGAGAACTGTAAAGAAGAAATTACAAAATAAGCAGAACCATAAGCTATAACTACATTAAAAGCTACTCCTAATTAACCCTAGACCTAACCCTAATAATCTAACTAGCTAACATCTCAAATTCGTGAATGAGTGGGCTATTTATAGCCTTTCCCAGAAGGTTCCAGGAGCTTGAGAAGCTTGATCTTGGCCCTCCAATCTATGCTTCAATCATAAGCAATCTTTACAGCCCTTGGATCAATTGTGTGAGGTGGCACATCCAATTACTAGCTCCCACGTGTCATTCTTGGTTGTCAGGAGCTTCTGGAAGCTCCAATCATTAGGTAATTATGAGGTATTGGGGTAATTAGAGTGTACGGTAAAACTAGGGTTCGTGAAATAGTAACTTTTGGGGAAAAATGAAAAAGGCGCGCGTGTGTTTTTTTTTTTTTTTTTTTTTTTTTTTTTTTTTTTTTATTTGACTCGGGGTTGATATAACGTTGACCGGGTGTGGGAGTTGGGTCGGATCTGTGGGTTTGGGTTATGATAGTGGGTTGGATGGTTTAATTGATGGGCTGGATTGTTTAATTGATGGGCTGGATTGTGTGTTTAATAAATCCGGTTGGATTTATTTTTGTATTTTAAGTATAGATTTGATAAGGACCTATATTGTAAAATCTGAAATTCTAGGGACTAGTCCTGCCATTATCCAAATTTGATCCAAGGGTTATTTTTTTGAAAATATTTGATTCTTGAGGGTTGACTTTGACTTTTTGAGCATAGATATCTTCTCCGGCTCCGGCTTTTGACACTCTTTCCAAATCTCGTGCTTGGTTTTTCCGGTTTTGACTTTATTTTGTCCGTTTTTCTCGATATCCGTCCCTGCACAATCATAAACACAAAAACACGAAATATTTGGCATAATTGGTTAGTTTTTGGTCTATTTGGGTCCGATTTTGGTCAAGAAAAGGTATGTGTTTAAGCACATACCAAAATCCCCCAGACTAAGATATTGATGTGTCCTCACGCAATGTTATAAAAACACGTTTTCAAAACCAAAAATTTTCAATATCTTTTTACTAACTTTGAGAAGTAGCAAAATTTTCAAAAGAGATCAAGAAATCTTAAGTTCTAAAAACTCCCCGATTTTCCTTTTATTCTATTTTTGTATTTTCTTAATATCAAGTGACGGTTTTGTTGACAATCATTATTTATCAATAATTTTTAGGGTCTTCGAGTAGGAAACACGACTCATGAAGAAGAGACCATACGGATAAAATTCGTCGTCCCCGATTTTCACGAGTCCCCAAACTAAGCTTAAAAACAAAATCATTGTCATTTACAAGTTAGATTGCCGACACTACTCATAAAAGCTAATTGTGTATTACCTCTTGTTTCCAAATTCCTATTTTCCTCTATTTATTTTATTTTTGGTGAGAAATGAATTTCTTCATACTCTCGTTTCGATAAGTTTTGGTCCGATAAAGATACCTAGTTTAGACGCTAAGTAGTTTCCAAGCCTTCCCTCGAAAACCGTTGCATACAAAAATGAGGTCCACATCAAAGTCTCTGATTTAACACGATTTTGAGGACATCCCTTTTATATACGACCGAAACAACTCATCTACGAGTCCAGAGACAGAAGCTTTTATTAGGATATCCCCGGAGTCGAAGTTTGGCATTATAACATTTTATCTACATATTCAAGCACATTAACGTATATAATCCTTGGCCCTTTATAACAATCACAACATCGGTTGCGAGCCGGCAAGATGTGATAGTCTATTATGACCTTGGAAATTTTCCTCTGCCTTTATTAGAAGTCTACAACATCGGCTGCGAACCGGCAAGATGTAGAAAACTTTTTATGGCTTTGGATTATTATTATACATTATCATATTCATTAATTATTTGTGTTGCCAAACCCCAAGTCCTACGGCTTTTATAACAATCCCAACATCGGTTGCGAGCCGGCAAGATGGAATAGTCTATTACACCGTAACACTGACAGTACCTTGATGTGTACCCAACTTTCATAAGCAAGAATTCTCTAAGGAAGAAATAAAAACTAATTATCGCCAAAACTAAAATAGCTTTAATTATTCCTAGATTTCTATTTTTTGGGTGAAACAAGTTTATGGGAACAAAAAGCCACAAATAACTTTGATGAGCTCTAAAGAGAACCAACTACTCCACGTTTAGCAATCTAACTTATAAACAACTCTATCATTTCTCGTTCTTCGCAAATTTAAAATCTTAAATAATAAGATCCGCGAATGCTTAGCCTTATAATCAAGCCATGCATATATAAAGTCAATACGGGAACTTGCAAACTCTTAAAAAAAAATTCGCATTTTATAGCTCCTTGTGTAAAAGACTAGCACAAGCTTATAGATTATAAATGGTTAAGGGGACAAGCTAGGGCTCAACAAGCCCAGTCAAGTCAGAATTTTATTCCTACTCTCTCCAGCGGAAAGTCAACAAAATGTCAAAACTTATTATATTTTTGCAAAAAAATTTTAAATTTTTCTCATTTTTTTTTTGGATTTTTTCAATTTTTGGAGGAAAAACGGAGTTGCATGAATAAACGGCAAAAAATCGAATCGAAAGATCACCCCCCCCCCCCCGACTAAAACGAGACATTGTCCCCAATGTCTTAAAGGTAAGGGTTCTCCTACATAAATCTAAGGCCGTTTATGAATTATGCCAAAGATAAACGTAAAACGATAAGATTTAGGATATCGGATAAGCAACGGATGATGAATACTCGAGTGGAGAGAAGTAAACAACGAGCACGAGAGTCTTCAATCATCGGGCAATCCTGGACACATCACATAAAACACGAAACACAAGATATGGAAGAGGAAGCCCTCCTCACGTCACTTATTAGAAAAGAGATAAGAAGATAGAAGGATATGCATGGGGTGCCTCCCACGAAGCGCTTGTTTTTTAACGAGTCGTATAGCTTAGACTCGCCCCGAATTTATTTGTCCTTGGGGGAGCATGTGGAAAAGATAATCTCAATCGGACTTTCGTTCAAGATGTTTGGATAAACATTGAAGCACACGAAAGTTCCACTCCGATGAGATACCCACGGCCTAAAAGAATGAGAAATGCCGGGGTCAAAGATTGTGTCTTCACTCCCGAAGGAGTGAATAAGAGGAGAAGTCACCGGGTAGGTGAAGAAAGGGAGAAGGATCTTAATCACAATGAAGATCCATTCTTCATCCTCAAGATTACCATTTTTCTGATCTTGAATATCAACATTGAAGCTCTTATGGTTATAATCAACAAAGACCTCGGGCGGGAGGGTCGGGAGGATATCATCGACAAGTAAACTCTCATGATAGAGTACATCTCCCCCCGGGTCAGGATCTTCCTCAAATATATAGAAATCATACTCCGGAGGAGGTATGATATGAGTGAGTTCACCGGAGAACTCCTCATGAAGAGATTCAAGCATACGAGGAGAATCTGTGAGTCCCGGTTCCGTCACGGTCTCATCAAGATTAGAATCAATAGTGTCCCCGTCCTCAACGTTCTCTAACACCCCATCAAAAAGTGGATTAACGGCACAAAAAGTGTACTCGTCACTATATTCAAAGAGGGGGTTAGAGAAAATTCCGGAAGTAACCTCGGAAACGTCAAGAGAATCTCCACAAGATTGCAAATCACAAACACCGTCAAATATTTCCTCGGACTCACTTGGGATTGGGACGAGGTTCTCAGCACTGGAATTTACGAATTCGTCTGATTCCTTTTCAGGAATAGTGCCAAGATGCTCGTCCCCCATTTTTAGAGAGTCCTCGGTTTCAACGGTAGAAAAGACGAGTGCAATTGCAGGGAAAACGTTTAACGAAACAAGTCTCTCCTCGTCAGCACAGTACTGTAAGGTCTTCCGAAATCTAGCCTCTTTTTCCTCGGCAAGTAATTCTTCCATATACTTCTCATGACGATAAGCCAAAAGTTGATTAACCGCTTGCTCTTGATTTCGAACCGTTTCGACAACGTCTCCCAAAGATTTTACAATTTCGCGCACTCTATCTTGATAATTGACGGGAGTTTGTGGGGGTTGGTCAAAACCATGAGAATTGTAACACAAATTTGGCTCATAATGAAAATTTTCAAACGATCCCCCACAATTTTCAAAATTTGGTGTATTTTGGAATGATGTATTATTGAAATACGGTTCTTGCTCATAAAAGTTTTGAGGAGGGTGATTGAAATTATTTTGAGGATAATCGGAAATGTTCGGATTAAAATCATAAGTGTATGAATTTTCAGCTTCCGAAGCACAAAACGAAAAAAATCCAATGATCAAATTACTACCACACCTCTCGCAAGTGCACCGTTGACAATAAGTTGATGTCGGATCTAACGGATTTCCACATCCATCGCAATAACATTGATTGAACGATGAGAAATCGAGCTGTGGTGGATAGTCGGAAAAATTTGAGGAGTTGGTGAACGAATTCGGATTTGGATCATAACATGAATTACTTGAACCACAAAATAAACAACGTCCGTCCCGAATATCATTACCACACCGTTCGCACGTACACCACCGACACGGTGAACCGAAGAGCGGCTCTCCACAACCGACGCAGGGGATAAACGATTCCATCAGAATTAAAAATATAGAGGATTAAGAAGATAAGAATTAAACATTTAAGAGGATTTAAGAAGAATATTTTTGGGTTTTTAAGTTTAAAAACATAGAAAATAACAAAAGAAAAATGGAAAATAATTTTGAAGAGAAAATCTTTTTGGATTTTTAATTAAGGAAAAATTAGAATTATTATCTTTTTGGGTTTTATAAGAAGAAAATATTTACAAATGGAAATGATAACTCTCGGGGAAGGGTCTTCAAAACACGAATCGAAAAACGGAATCACGAACTCACTTCAACCTTCCCCGGCAGCGGCGCCAAAAATTGATTTTGTTCGAATTATAGTCCAAGGAATTGCAAAGGAAATATGCAAAACCCGAGTCGTTTGTCCCGACGAAGATTGAATGGAATTGTGATTCGGGATCGTAATTCGTGAAGTGAATGTGAATAAGAGTGATTGATTTGGTGAATTTATACTACGAATAATGAAATTATAAAAGAAAACAACTAATTAAACTAAAGGAACAATTATACTAAGCCTACTAATCTAAAAACGAAAATTGGTATTAAAAACGTACGCGACGAAATTTAAAAACGCAAATAAAAGTGAAATGCTAAAATTTTAAGTCCTACAATTATGAAAATAATTTTCCTATATTCTAAATGATAAAAAAAAATTTTGAGAAAAAGAAAAATATTTTTTTGACTTTTTAATTATTTTTTATGAATTAAAAACTGATTTAAACTATTTAAATGATTTAAAAATATTAAAACAAGTGAGAAAAATCTGGAAAATTTTGAGTAAATCTAAAATTTAATTACTAATCTATGAAAAATAATTTCAGAGCTTAATTCAGCTTAAATAAGCTGAACAGTTACAATAAGCACTTGGAAATAAGCTAGAAATAAGCTAAAGTGAACAAAAATTTATCAAAAGCTCAGGGACTGAAGAACATACTACTGGAAACTTAAGACAACTGAAAGTGATCAGAAAAGCACACAGATTATTCATAAAAAGCACTATGTTCAGCTGCACATTAAAAGTAAAACAGAGGCTGTAAGGCAGTTTTGCAGCTGATTAATAAGCTAAGTAGAAGCTTGAATGGGAAATCCAGAAGTACAAACTAAAAGCCCATAGATCAGACTACATAATACCCAAAAATTCCCAAATTTAGACTACTATTGCTACCCTAATTATAGCCTAGATCAGATGGCTTTTGAAAATGAATATTGATGCAGGCACTGAACAGCTCTAAGGGGACTATTACAGACCAAAAAATAAGCTATCTAATAAGCTTCAAAGTGAAATACCAGCTTAGTTCCTAAAAGCCACTACTATAAGCTACTAATAAACCCAAAATTCGAATTCTAAAAAGCTACAGATAAGCAGAAATAATGCTGAGAAGATGGTCTATTTGGCAGATTTAAGGGCTGCTAAGCAGTCTGTGTTGCAGACTTGACTTTTTTATTGTGAAGCAACTTTGACTAAATTGAGTTTCCACTGACCAAAGCTTACTCTAAATGATATAATGAGCTTGTTTAAATCTTGTTTAACCTATGTAACACTAATTTGAACCTATATCTATGTTTGCAGCCAACAAAACAGAAACTTAAGCATAGAAGATGGACTAAGATCTAATATTGACTCTACACTAAACAACGTACCATTTTTATGACTATTCTGATTTTAAAATACCCTATGTAATATATTTAGGCTAAACAGACTACAAGCAAACAGCTAAAACACAGAGAACACCACTGATCCAAACAACCCTTAATCAAACAGTTACACTAACTTTTGAAGAATCAAGCCTTAAACTACCAAACCAATGCCTCAACTGATTAACTTAACTATATTAAAAGCCCTTAGAACAGTAAAAACCAGCAACTAACAACTAGATTAACAAAAAGCAGTTTAAGCAGAATCAGAACAGTACCATACTCAAATCAAACAGAAATTCAAGACAATCATAAAATAAGCTATTACTAGTTAAAACAAGCTGAGATAAGCTGAGATTGAGAGAATAAGCAGTACCAGAAGCTGAGATAAGCAGAGGAACATATGTTTGACCAAAGTTTGACTTGCATTAAAATACCAAAATGAGAGTACAATCTGAGAACTGTAAAGAAGAAATTACAAAATAAGCAGAACCATAAGCTATAACTACATTAAAAGCTACTCCTAATTAACCCTAGACCTAACCCTAATAATCTAACTAGCTAACATCTCAATTCATGACTGACTGGGCTATTTATAGCCTTTCCCAGAAGGTTCCAGGAGCTTGAGAAGCTTGATCTTGACCCTCCAATCTATGCTTCAATCATAAGCAATCTTTACAGCCCTTGGATCAATTGTGTGAGGTGGCACACCCAATTACTAGCTCCCACGTGTCATTCTTGGTTGTCAGGAGCTTCTGGAAGCTCCAATCATTAGGTAATTATGAGGTATTGGGGTAATTAGAGTGTACGGTAAAACTAGGGTTCGTGAAATAGTAACTTTTGGGGAAAAATGAAAAAGGCGCGCGTGTGTTTTTTTTTTTTTTTTTTTTTTTTTTTTTTTTATTTGACCCGGGGTTGATATAACGTTGACCGGGTGTGGGAGTTGGGTCGGATCTGTGGGTTTGGGTTATGATAGTGGGTTGGATGGTTTAATTGATGGGCTGGATTGTGTGTTTAATAAATCCGGTTGGATTTATTTTGGGATTTTAAGTATAGATTTGATAAGGACCTATATTGTAAAATCTGAAATTCTAGGGACTAGTCCTGCCATTATCCAAATTTGATCCAAGGGTTATTTTTTTGACAATCTTTGATTCTTGAGGGTTGACTTTGACTTTTGAGCATAGATATCTTCTCCGGCTCCGGCTTTTGACACTATTTCCAAATCTCGTGCTCGGTTTTTCCTGTTTTGACTTTATTTTGTCCGTTTTTCTCGATATCCGTCCCTGCACAATCATAAACACAAAAACACGAAATATTTGGCATAATTGGTTAGTTTTTGGTCTATTTGGGTCCGGTTTTGGTCAAGAAAAGGTATGTGTATAAGCACATACCACTACCTCAGTTTGATGTTGCTTTAGATAATCATACAAAAGCCCATATGAAACTTGATTAATCTTTTTGGCTTGCCTCACGAATGTCACATACTTCTGCCAGTCTGGTCCAAGACATCCTAGAAATTTGGAGTTGATAGCAATCTTTGGTAGAGGTATGTTATGACGTTCCAGATCATTGACAACATTGGTGAAGCGGTGATAGTATGATTCTAAGGATTCCCCTGGTTCAATCATGAAGTTATTGTATTCCATGTAGAGCTTGGATTCCAGATCCTCTTGGTTCAATTATGTGCCTTGCATCAGAAGATGCACATGCTCCCACATGTCCTTGGCTGTTTTCTGAGCATCAATACTCCTGAAGATTGGGTTAGGAATTCCCTGGAGTATGTAAGCCATGGCCATCTCATTAGCTTCTTGCTGTAAAGTTTGTTCATTGGTATATTGAGCTACTGGAACGGGATTTGTGGATGCTTCTCATGGAGGTATAGCAGTTGGATCACCCGGAACCACTGTTGAAGGAATTGGATAAGGTCCTTCCATGATGACCTTTTTGAGATATGGACCATGAGGTTTTCTTAGTTCAACAAATCTAATAAACTGACTAGACCATTGCACATAGTTTCCTAGTGTCAGCATTGGTGGAGTTTCAAATGATCCTGCTTCATGTCTAGATTGCTGACTACTGATAGCTTCACACATCTTCGTAAACCAGTGAGGTTCTCTTGATGAAGGTTGGTAGTTTTACATTTGAGGTTGTGGCATGAATTGCTGCCGAGGTGTTGTTTGTTGAGGGAAAAACTGATGTTGTTGCACAAAATCATGTTGCTGTTGATATTGAGGATGAAATTGTTGTTGTTGCTGATGATATTGTTGTTGTTGATGATGTTGTTGTTGTGGATGTTTTTTTGTTGATAATAGAAATAGGGATTGTATGGTGGTTGAGACATTGTGAAGTAACTTGTGATGATTTAAGGATCTTTAAAGGATAATAACGGTTGTTGTTGTAGATTAGATTGTTTAACGGTGAAAAACGAAAAGAAACTATGAGGATTTTACTCTAGAAACTCGGAGATTTCAATTGTTGAAACTCGGAGGATTTTACACTAGAAACTCGATTAGTCTCTTAAGAAATGCAGAAACTCGATCACCTTAAAAATTACTCGATCAACTTAAAGTTACTCGATGATGATAGTTACTCGATCAACTTACTTATTAGCTCGACTAACCTAGTTACTCGATGAAGTTACTCGACTAAGGTAAAGTAACTTGACTAGGTTAAGTTGCTCGATCAAGGGAAAGTAACTCGACTAAGTTGCTCGATCAGGTTACTCAGTAGCTCGATCAAGTGAACACCAAATAGTCTAACTCGACTATGTTGCTCGACTATGTTTCTCGACTAACTTAAGTAATAGTCTAACTCGACTACCTTAAGTTGCTCGATCAATAAAAGTTGCTCGATCATTGTAAGAAGTCCGATCAACCTAAGATGTTCGATCAATCTAAGAAGTTCGATCAAGGTAAGATGTTCGATCAATCTTAGAAGCTCGATTACCTTAGCAATCTCGACTACTTGATCTAACTCGATGAAGTAGTTACTCGATGTATTGCTCGATGAAACCAGTTAGTCGATCAATGTTACTCGACTAGACCAGATGTTCGACTAACCTAGTTACTCGATCAATGAATAGTAACTTATTGGATGAACAGTACGTGAACAGTAACTTATCGGATTTTTTTGATTTTTTCTTAGATCTAATCTTGGAACAACCTAAATTACCCCTAGGCGAAAGATACCACTTGATGTTACTTACTATTATGAATTAAGCTACCTAGATTAAGCACTAATAAGCCCTAGATCTAGAGAGAGAAAGTTAGAGAGAGAAAGAGTGTGGAAGATGATTAACAATAATATGGAAATGTTTAGTGCATTCATCAACCAACCCTCTCCCTAAGGTGGGAGGGGGTATTTATAGTTTTACATGAGTATGGGCTTGTAGCCCTAATTATCTTACATAAACATACTTAAATAAATAAACGACACAGCCCATGGGCCTTCTACACAGGCTGGGCCTAATAACAAACCTAAAGGCCAAAGCAACCTATTACAATATGATCAATACTTGAATTAATACAAAACTTGTTCCCAACATAAATCCTGTTCAACAGATTATCGAAATTCCTCAAAACTTGTTAAAAGTGTGTTTGATTTGTTCTAATAGTTTCACATGATGTTCCTGAGTCTTTTGGTCTAAATCTTAACACTTTTTAACAACAAAATAGACAGATAGCACTCATACGAGTTCTCCTTAAACCCTAATCTTCTAAATTGCTTCAATTATGTTTCTGGGTTCGATTCAAGAGTTAAATCATGTAATTCGACACATCTAAATAATATCTCAACAACGAAATTACACTACAACACACATATACGATTTTCCCCAATTCGACGTATGAACCCTAAATTCAAACATGCATCAATCGCGTATTTGGGTTCGATTAAAGGCTCATAACATGTTAAGGGACTAATTCCGATCAAATCCCAACTATCAATTACATCTCAAACACATAAAATCATGAAATCCGATTAAGCATAAACCCTAGAATTTTAAAAACTCGATTATGTAAAATTGAACCGTTGGATCTTGAAATCCTTCAAAACCGTTTCTTAAAATCATATAAACAATGCATATAAATTCACGGATTAGAAGGATCTTGATCAGATTTGCAGGTTGAATTCTAGTCGTGAATTGTGGAAGGTTAAAGTAACAAGTGCGGTTGGTGAAAAATTATGACACTAGCCGAGAAGAAGTTAATGCCTTATTACTTTGTTTTTGTAAAATTTTCACCTTTCCAACTTGGTCACATTTAGTCCCTAAACCATGTTGTTTCACAATCAAAGTCCTAACTCACAACTTATGACTTAAACTTGACATGTTTTTTGCAAGAACAACTTTAATACTCCCCCTCGACTTACGATTACTTGAAAACATTTTTAAGATCAAGGAGGATATTATACAGATGATATAACCACCATTTTGTGAAGCAACAGTTTTAAATAGAATATGCAAGTACAAATTTTAATGAAAATTTTAAAATTTGAATTTCTTTCTCCCCCTCAACACTTGTTCAGTTAAAAATTGGTAATGTTTTGAAATGAACCAAGTGTTGATGGAAGTTTTGTACTTGCATACATGTTCTATTTTTTATTATTTTTTTTTAACGATATAAAATCTTTTTGTGTTTTTCATAAAATATTTACAAAGATAGTGTTGGTGTTTGACTTTCCTTAATTGTTTATAAGAAATTTGTTTAAATCATCAAGAGTCAAACACCCCATACCAATCTGGTGAACTAATTTCACAAATCTTGCATGAGGCAAGGCTTTGGTGAATAAGTCTGCCAGTTGGTATTCTGTACCCAGAAAGTAAAGTTCAATTGTACCATGTTCCACATGCTCCTTTATGAAGTGATACTGAAGTGAAATGTGCTCGGACTTCGAATGCTGAACGATGTTGCACGAGATAGCAATGGCACTCTTGGAGTCACAATACATTGGAATCTTGTTGAATATATAACCATAGTCCATCAATTGTGATCTTATCTAGATGACTTGAGCACAACATGCTCACATGGCTACGTATTCAGATTCTGTTGATGACAGTGATGCACAATCTTGCTTCTTTGACTGTTAAGAGACAAGTTTGTCTCCAAGGAACTGCACTCCTCAAGACGTACTTTTACGAGTATCTAAGCAACCTTCATGATCAGCATCTGAAAACGCAATTAGTTCAAAGCCATAATCCTTCGGATACCAAATCCCCAAATGAATGGTTCCCTTTATGTATCAAAGGATTCTCTTAACCTCAGAGAGGTGTCTTTCAGTTGGTCTAGATTGATAGCGTGAGCAAAGATAGGTTGCAAATACTATATCTGGTCTGCTGGCTATTAGATACATGAGTGACCCAACCATACTACGGTATTTGGTCGGGTCAATTGGTGTCCCATGTAAATCAGCATCCAGCTTGGGAGATGATGCAGACATCGGGGTATTATAAGTTTCACAACTTGTCATGCCATGCTTTTTCAAAATTTCTTGAGCATATTTGGACTGGTTTAAGAAAATACCACGGGGTGATTAATGAACTTGCAGTCCTGAGAAGAACTTCAGTTCACCCATCATGGACATCTCAAAGTTTTCTTTCATTAATTTTGCAAAAGCATTTGAGTACTTTTAATGGGTTGACCCAAAAGTGGTGTCATCCACATAAATTTGGACTATTAAGGTTTCCTCCCCGTGTTTTTGTATAAACAAAGTAGGATCAACAGATCCTTTGGTGAAATGATTAGCAATTAGAAATGCAGACAGCTTATCGTACCATGCCCTCGGGGCTTGTTTAAAGCCATAGAGGGCTTTCTTTAGCCGGTACACGTGGTTCGGATGTTCTGGGTCGACGAAGCCCTCTAGTTGTGTGACATATACTTCTTCACGGAGTTGTCCATTCAGAAATGCCGTCTTCACGTCCAATTGATATACAGTGATATTCTTGTGAGCAGCGTATGCCAGGAACATTCGAACGTCCTCAAGTCTTGCCACTGGTGCGAAAGATTCCTCAAAGTCGATACCTTCTTCTTGACTGAAACCTTTAGCAACCAACCGAGATTTATTACAAATAACCGTGCCATCAGCATCCAAATTGTTCTTCAAGATCCATTTCAGTCTGACAATGTATACTCCATATGGTCTTTCTACCAATTCCCAAACCTCTAGACGCTTGAATTGATCAAGTTCTTCTTGTATTGACTCAATCCAATTTTCGTAGGTTAGGGCTTCTTTAATGTTTTTCGGTTCTGCTTTACAAACGGTGAGTGCATAAATGCAAGTTTCACCGTCTGTGTGGAGTCTTTTTCATGTCATGACCGGTTTTTCTGGATTACCTATCACGTTCACTAAAGGGTGATCCTTGGTTCATTTGTGAGTAGAAGGGTAGTGTTGAAAATTTTGGTGCATATTTGACGGATCTAAATTGCTCGTGGACGACTCTGCAATATCTGGAATGGTGGGAGCCGGAGCAAATGGATTGAAAAAAGAATTTTTATCATAATTTGCGGGTGTGGGTACTTCAGGAGATAGGAGAGGATCTTCAGCTGCAGTCGCAGTATTAGAAGCTGTTTGTTCTACTCATGATGATGTTTCTGTTGGAGGTGCATCTTCAGCAACTGCTATTGTTGTAGTTACTATTGTATCTTGTACTTGAATCTGGACAAGTTGTGCAGCGGAACTGGTGGATACAGTTGAAGCACGACTAACGAGAGAGTCATCGAACAGTGGAGCAAACAAATCTTCTAAGTCCTTGCGGTTGAGTGGGAGAGGTGCAGCTGAATGATCAGGGAAGTTAAAATGGTTAGAATCGGGTACTAAGCTGTTTTGCTCAGAAGCCATATCCGTGAGTTCATCAAATGAGAGCGTATGGTCTCTTGAATTTCTCGGGTTCGACGGTTCCAGATATGAAATCCTTTAGAATTCTCATAGTATCCAAAAAAGATTCCAATATCCGCTTTGGCTTTTAACTTTCCAAGGTCATCACGATCATCATATGGGGTTTTGTTGTGCCTTTTGGTGATCATACAACGGTTTTGGGTGTAACAAACAGTTGAGACAGCCTCAGCCCAGAGGTAATCAAGTAATTGAGCATTTATCAACATCGTCCTTGTGGCTTCCACTAACGTCCGATTTTGTCTTTTGACTACTCCACTTTGTTTTGGGCTGCGTGCAATAGATGTTTGGTGTTCAATCCCTACTTTCTCAAAATACTCACGGAGAGTGTAATTCTTAAATTCGATTCCGTTGTCAGTTCTGACTTTTCTAGCGATTTTGCGGAGCTAAACTTGAATTTTGGTGAGAAAGGTGATGATCATAGAAAGAGCTTGATCTTTAGTTCGAAGAAAGTAGACCCAAGTCCATCTTGAAAAATCATCAACGATTACCAATATGTGTCGCTTCCCATTGATTGTTTGAACTGGCATCGGGCCACACAAATCCATATGTAGAAGTCGGAGTACATGATCCGTATTGTGCTCGATTTTAGGAGGAAAATGAGCACGAGTACTCTTCCCTTGTTCACAAGCCGGACAAAGGTGGTCTTTGGCATACCGAAATCTGGGAAGATCGTCGACTAACTTATGACGTGCATGTTCTGTCATTGTTTTGAAATTCAAATGAGACAAATGTTTATGCCATAGCCATGCATTTGTAGAGTGTACCTTAGAGAGTAAGCAAATCGGAGAAGAAACGATCATGTGTAGGATCGAGTACTTCGAGCTTGATTGAGCTTGGTTAAACGAGAATCTCTAGGAGTAAGACTTGCGTTTATGCGAAAACTAAACAACAAGAATGAAAGAAGAAAATATCTAAGAAGACAATGATCCTCTATGGATCAGTTATGAACTAAGAAATTAGGTTATTGAATATTATAATGTCATACCAAAGGTGTCTTAAACTCATAGACGGGATGTTTCTTTTATAATGATAAGAAACCCTAACCCTAACCCGTCATACAAGAAGACGTGTGAAGAGATAAACATGATCTCTTCTAAAAATAAATCTAACAAACTTTCTAAACATACGGATAACAAACAATAATATCCGCAGGAATAAACACTATCAGCAGAAACAAAAATAAACTATCGGCAGGAACCAACTGCAGCAGCAACAGATAACTATCAGCAGAAACGAAAATAAACTATCGGCAGCAATAAGAAAACTTTATTTCTCAGAGATCCTAACAATCCTCCCCTAATCTTGAGGTTGACTAGGTTAACCTGCAAGATTCCCTAAGTAATAGAGCGTTAATTTCTCAGGCTTGAGGATTGCGATTGAGCAGCAGCAATAATAAGTAACCAGCAGTAACATTTGTAACTTCCAGCAGCAACTTCGATAGTTCAGCAGCAATAGGAATTCATCTTCAAAAGAATAAGCTGATCACCATGTCATTTATTCGAGCTTGACTGCTACTATGACAATATGTACATCAAATCACTTAAGTTTCATACTATTCTCATCACATCCAGGTGTGTTAACTCCTGTGAGAGGTGAATCATTGAAAATTAATGGATTTGATGTCTCTTTACCAATAGCCATCGCTACTGGAGTAGCCAATGTTTAGGTGTGTTAGACCATGGTACATTGATAACCATCTGATTTTTAGCAAATCAGCAACTATAAACGGATTTGACTTGTCTTTACCTGTAGCCGTTTGCTCAGGACTAGTCAATTCTTGGGTTACAGCAAACCTTGGTGAATTGAATACCAAATATGGATACCAAGTATCTTTACCACAAACCATACTTTTGTGGACTAGCCAATTCTTTGGATCCCAGAAAGGGTTACATCCATGGTGAATTGAGAACCATTTCAACTCTCAGGAATGAACCATGGGTGAGTTGAAGTACCCTATAGCTTTGAGCAAGCTATTACAGCTATCAACGGATTTGACTATCACACCAGAGCCGTACCCTCATGGTGAATCAACTCTTTCTTGTCTATGAGACATGGTGAGTTGAATACCATTTGTTGTGTAGGTGTAAACACCAACACTGTACCTGCAAGGTGTTGCTCAAAACCAACTTATTAGCACACAAAATATACATAATTTTTTTTTTTTTTTAAACTAAGAAAAAAAAACAAACAGAAAAGAAAGAAAACCAAAGAAAAAAAAATATACTCTACAACATAAAGCCTCCCCTTAAGCTTCGACCTCCCCTCAAACTCAGTATCTAGGGATTTACCATCCCAATATGAACCACCAAATGTTTAAACCTTGGTCCATCAAAGGCCTTAGTCAGCAGATCAGCCATATTGTCATCAGTATGAATCTTAATCACCTGAATAAGGTGCTTCTCATAAGCATCTCTTATGAAATGGTGTCGAATCTCAATATGCTTTGCCCTTTGATGATAGACAGGATTTTTAACAATGCACATAGTGCTTTGGTTATCAATAAAGATCTTAGTGTTCATGAAGTTGAACCCATAATCCAACAGCTGATTTTGCATCCAAAGAACCTGTCCACAGCAACTAGCAGCAGCAACATACTCTGCCTCAGTAGAAGATGTAGCCACTATAGTCTGCTTCTTGCACTGCCAAGAAACCAACCTTCTACCCAGAAACTGACAACCTCCAGTAGTTGACTTTCTATCAAAGTTAGCCCCAGCATAATCACTGTCACTATAAGCTTCCAACACAAAAGGAGAATCTTTTGGGTACCAAAGTCCCAACTTAGGCTTTCCTTTCAAATACTTGAAGATCCTCTTAACTGCATTTAAGTTAGAAGTCAAGGGTGTAACCTGATGTCTAGCACATGCACTGACAGCAAACATGATATCAGGTCTAGAAGCTGTCAAATACATGAGTGATCCAATCATGGACCTGTATAGATGAACATTAACAGCAGCATCAGGTTCATTATTGAATTTAGGCTTTGGAGGTTCAAAAGGAGTTGTTGCAGTTTTCACATTTTCCATATCAAACTTCTTAAGTATGTCATAAACATACTTCTCCTGGCAGATAAAGATCCCATATGGTTTCTGCTTAACCTGAAGACCCAAGAAGAAAGTCATTTCACCTATAGCACTCATCTCAAATTCACTCTTCATCAATTCTTCAAATTCCCTGCACCAGGCTTCATTAGTGGAACCAAAGATGATATCATCTACATAAACTTGTACCAGAATGATATCTTTGAAGTTCTTCCTGATAAAAATTGTTTTATCTATAGCCCCTCTTCTGTAACCATCTTTTAGCAAAAAGGCAGATAACCTTGCATACTAAGCCCTTGGTGCTTGATGAAGACCATAAAGTGCTTTAACCACTTTGTAAACCAAATCAGGATTCTGAGGATCCACAAATCCCTTTGGTTTAGTAACATATACCTCTTCTTCAATCCTTCCATACAAAAATGCACTTTTTACATCCATCTGATATACTACAAACCCCATGAAAGAGGCAAAGGCTAAGAACAGTCTGATAGCTTCAACTCTTGCCACTGGTGCAAACACTTCATCATAATCAATCCCCTCTTCTTGTCTATGTCCTTGAGCTACCAACCTAGCTTTATTTCGAACCACAATTCCCCTAGCATCCCTTTTATTCTTTAGAATCCATTTAGTTCCAATAGCATGCTTTCCTGCAGGCAAAGGTACCAACATCCATACTTCCTGATTCTGGAACTGCTGCATTTCCTCCTGCATAGCCTCAACCCAATCATCATTATCAAGAGCTTGAGCGATACTGCTTGGTTCAATTTGAGATATGAAACAAGCATAGAGGCAATGTAGGTAATCAGTATGATTGCTCCTTAATTGATCCTGGATATAACTGAGAAAAGCAGATTCTCCAAACTTGGGTTGGTGTAGCTTACTTCTTGTCTGAACAGGGGAATTTAGATCTCCAAGGATCAAGGACTGAGGATGAACTGTATTGATCCTCTTGGTAACAATGGGATTGACATCAATTGAGGATGCCTGATTAGTAATGGAGGGGTTGAAGTCATCATCATATGAGGAAGAAGTGAAAATGCCTGTTCTAGATTGATGATGAGGATCTTCCAGCTTATCTCTTGAAGAGACAGAATTTCCAAGATCAGAAGGGATTGAAAATCTTTCAGGGGAGTTATCAATACCCAGAGAGTCAATAGGTGGAGAAGACACAGGAACATCAGCAGGAATGGAGACATCAGCAGGAACAGATCCACTACCAGCAGAAATGGTAGCAGCAGGAATAGGAATACCACCAGCAGAATTCAGTTGCCTTCTAACTTCAGCTTCAGCATTTCTCAGAATCTCCTCTGTCTCTTTAGAAAACCCAGAACCAAACATTTCAGCAGCTTTCTTGGCATTATACTCTTGTCTTTGAAGCCTAGCAAGATCTTCTGCAAAACTAGAATCACCTCCAGCCATATCAGAAGAATCTTTGAGCTTTGAACCTGAGATGTTGTTAGAGGGAAAAGAAGGAACAACTATAGGTCGTTCATCACTCTCTGCATCAGAATCATCATGTGAGGTACCTACATTATTAGTTTGAGAAACATGTGTACCAACAGATTGATTTGCTTTGAATCTATTATAACCTAAAGTGTCTGGTCAGATAATCTAGATCAAAGTACCATTCTGGACCTGCACCCAGCAAATTAGGTTTATCCTCAAGATATCTTAAGTTGAGAGTCTCTTCTATTCTCTTAGAAGACAGATTATAAACCCTATAGGCTTTACTATGAGCAGAATACTCAACAATAAACCCTTCATCAGCCTTCCCATCAAACTTGCCTAGGTAATCACTAGTGTTTAATATAGTGACATGACATCCAAAAGGTTTAAGGTAACTAATGTTTGGAACATTCCCAGACAAAAGTTCATAAGGTGTTTTATTATGAGGACGAGTAATAGATACCCTATTCAACACATAACAAGCAGTACAGACTGCTTCAGTCCAAAACATAGTGGGCATCTTAGATTCAGCTAACATAGACCTAGCTGCTTCTATTAGGGTCCTATTTTTCCTTTCTGCAACCCCATTTTGTTGTGGGGTTCTGGCATTACTATAGTCCCTTTTTATCCCCTTACTCCCACAGAGTTCTATTAGATTAGAATGATTAAACTCTGTACCATTATCACACCTTATAGACTTAACCTTTTTACTTAGCTGATTTTCTATTAAGGTAATAAAATCCGTAATAACTGGAAAAGTTTCATCTTTAGTACCCAAAAAGAAAGTCCAAGAAAACCTGCTAAAATCATCTGTAATCACCAGGCAGTAGTACTTGTGGTCAATACTTCTGATAGAAGTAGGACCAAAGAGATCCATATGAAGAAGCTGCAGAGGCTCAATGATGGTACTCACAGCTGTGATTGCCTTGTATGAAGCTTTGTGTTGCTTTCCTTTGTTGCAGGCAACACAATTGTGCTCATTAGAGAATATCTTGAGAGGAAGCCCTTGAACCAAACCATTTTTAGCCAGCTTGTTAATGGTCTTCAAATTCACATGAGCCATTCTTCTGTGCCATTTAATAGATTCATCCACAGAAGCTTTTGCCACCAGACAAGCAAGTGAACCCTCAGGCTGAACATCACTAAGATTGAAACTGTAAAGGTTGTAAGTCCTTGGAACTTTAAGTTCAATCTGACTTTCATCAGGCAGCTGGAAGTCCTTGGACAGCACAAAGCAATCAGTCTCAGTGAAGAGAACACTGTTCTTCTTGTCACAAATTTGTGAGACAAAGAACAGGTTGAAGTTTTGGAGTTCCTTCACATAAAGTACATCTTCAAAGTCCAGCTTAGTAGTTTTGATAGTTCCCTTCCAAGAAATTATGCCATCTCCTCCTCCAAATGTCACAGTTCCTCCATTCAAAGGCACAAAATCATGCAATCTCTCTAAATTTCCTGTCATACTCCTGGAACATCCACTGTCAACAATGCCAACATCTTTACTTTTAAAAAGAAGTTCCTGAAACAAAGAATACATATACAACATTAGATACAAGAGAGACTCAAGCCATTGCTGACTTAAGCCTGCCTAGTGGATCAATAAGTATTAAACCATGGAGATTGATGAGATCCACCATTGATCTTGGACCCCATTCTCATAAATTGGTTATTGTTTCTCCAACAACAACCTACTGAGGACTTAACAGCAGTTTTCCATCTTGCCCTTACCATGTGCATGGTGTCAAAATAAATAGGTCTTATATCATTTTGAAAGTAAGTGCTAGTAGGTCTGCAGAAAGGTCTAGAAGCATTGCTTCTCCAACCAGCAGGATTGATCCTACCAACTGGAACTGGATTACCAGTAGCAACAGACTTATCGGTAGGAATGGACTTGTCAGCAGCAACAGGCTTACCAGTAGAAACTGGCTTGCCAGCAGCAACCGATATTCTACCAGAGTTTATTCTTGCTGCTTGTGGTATATAAGGGGGAATATCATTGACATTTTTCCATACAGACCTATTTTGACAAGCATATATACCCATCTGTTTTTCGTAATAGTCACAATCTTTAATAAGATGATCATAACTACGACACACAAAGCATGATTTCTTTCTAGGGGACTTTTTCTTACCAATAATTTTCTCATTGCAAATAGAATAATTCAAACCAACACATGAAACAAAATTATCCTAAACAAAATTAACATCACAACCATAATTGTTTGAAACAAAACCACAACTAGAAACATTATTGTTTTTAACACTATCAAAAGAAATATCTTCAAATGCAGCTGTCTTTGATTGAGATTCATCAGTAGCTACTTCTGAGGAGAGATCTTCTGATTTTATTGAAGCTGACTTGTCACTTGATCCACATGTGGCATAGTCATTAGTCTTGATTTCTGAAGATTTGTCACTGTAAGAACAAGAGACAAATTCATTAGAGTCATAATCAAGATCAGGCAAGTTCTTTGCCTTTTTGCCATAAGACATTTGTGAATCATCAGAGTCAACAAAAGGATCAGCAGGTTTAAATGTTCCAGTTATGGGTGGAGGAACAGCATTCATACCACCCTCCTTTACATACTTTAAAGGTTTTCTATAATCTACAGGTTCAGGGTCAAAAACACTATACTCATTAGGGTCATAAAATTGATTTGGCCCTATCAGGTCACCATACCCTAAACCTCTTTTAGTTTTTGTAGACATCGAACTATCAATTAGCTTGTGAAGGTTTTTAGATGACTCCTTCCATTTATCAAATCTAGCCAAGGAATTATCTAGCTTAGACTGTAAATCCTGTTTTTCTAACATCACCTTAGCTTTTTCTCTTTCAGAATGTTTAAACTCATTAGTGGCGTTTTTTAAATCTCTTTCCAAAACCTTTATTTTTTCCTCATATGCTAACTGTTGTTTTTGATACCATACCTTTTGTTGTTCTAATGTTTTCACAGCATTTTTATGAGCCTTAAGTTGTATAAAGTTATCCTTATATTCACTTTCTTTATCATCAAATTCTTGTTTCAGTTTAGCATATATAGGTTTACAACCAAATGGGCAGTTTTGTACCTGAGATGGATGACCCATCATTCAAAATTGACCAGCCACTTGTTTCTTCTCACCATATCCAGCTATCATCCCATAGACCTTCTCTGCTCCACTTGCAATAGCTTTCTCATGATGTTCCCAGTCCACCATCGAATCCACAGATACCAAGGCCTTGGGGTCCTCTGATTCCAACTCTTGAATTTTGAAAGCAGAATACCTGGCTTTATCATCCACCTTTTTGTCTGTACATTCCCTTGCAAAATGTCCTGGTTGAGAGCATCTATAACACCTCACCTTCCTTCTGTCCAATCTGGCAGGCTCCTGTCCATCAAAGTTGACCCTTCTTCCTGCCTTCTTTTCAAACCTATCCATTTTCAATGATATCAGAGCCACCTGCCATCTAATGTCCATCTCTTCCAGATCCAATTCATCCACCTGATTGAAATCTTCATAAACAATCTGCTGTTGTGGTGTACTCTCAGCAACAAATGAATGAAGCACCTCCTCTAGGATATTATCAGATCTTGTCTGAGCTTTTGGTGTGGCAGGTGAGTAGGAAATTGATGAAGATGATGGTGTCAGACTCTTTTCATATGATGCTTTATTAGCACCAGAGGTACTAACAAAAGCAGTATGGGTTGGAGTTTGAGGTGAATAGGTGGAATACCCTTTGATATGAATTTCAAGGGTTTTCAGCTTGTTGTACAGATCATCAAAACTCATATAGTCCAGTCCACCTTTGGCCTTGAGTGTTATGGAAACCTGAGACCAGGATAGAGGCAAGGCCCTGAGAAACTTGGTGTTGCAATCTTCATCGTCCGGCCTAGCTTTCAACTGGTTGAGTTGGCTCAGGATCTTGTGAAACCTGTCATACCCTTTGTGAATTCCCTCAGCCTCTAAGATCTTAAATTCCTGGAACTCTTGCTTGAGCATAGACTTTCTCATTTTTCTGGATTCATCATTCCCTCCAAATCTGGCTTTTACAGCATGCCAGATCTTTCTAGCATCATCTAGGTGATGGAAATCACTCATATGATCCTCTGGAATAGCTTGAAGTAAAAGGGTTCTTTCCTTGGTTTCCCTTTGTACAGCAAGGTGTTCTTCTGCTGTAACAGGTGGCTCTATATAGATGTTGCCATCATTATCCCTTCCAGTATTCTTCTTGCTGTTTCCCTTAAGAATCACATTCCACAGATTGTAATCACTGTTCGTGATCCAATATTCCATTCTCATGGCCCAGATTTCATCCTCATCTTTCTTTAGGTATGGGAATTTAGCATTGTTGTTGGACATAGTGGTGACAATTTGTGTTTGGACTTGTGAGGTTTCAGGTTTGGGTTGATGTTCTTCCTGGTTAATGACATTGATTTGAGGGGTTTCGCCTTCCATTGAGAGAGGGTTAAGAGATTTGAAAAAGAACTTTTTCTTCTTTATCAGAGATCCTCACCAGGCTCTGATACCACTTGTAGGATCGAGTACATCGAGTTTGATTGAGCTTGGTTAAACGAGAATCTTTAGGAGTAAGACTTGCGTTTATGCGGAAACTAAACAACAAGAATGAAAGGAAGAAAATATCTAAGAAGACAATGATCCTCTATGGATCAGTTATGAACTAAGAAATTGTGTTATTGAATATTATAATGTCGTACCAAAGGTGTCTTAAACTCATAGACGGGATGTTTCTTTTATAATGATAAGAAACCCTAACCCTAACCCGTCATACAAGAAGACGTGTGAAGAGATAAACATGATCTCTTCTAAAAATAAATCTAACAAACTTTCTAAACATACGGATAACAAACAATAATATCCACAGGAATAAACACTATCAGCAGAAATGAAAATAAACTATCGGCAGGAACCAACTGCAGCAGCAACAGATAACTATCAGCAGAAACAAAAATAAACTATCGGCAGCAATAAGAAAACTTTATTTCTCAGAGATCTTAACATCATGTCTGACAAGGAAATGGTGTAAAGACTCGTTCCACATTTTCCTGTCATAAGGTCGTTTCCATGTGGGTCTTGAACAAAACAGGTTTTCTCCCTAAATGCAACTTCCAAGTCACCATCACAAAACTGCCCTACAGAGAAAAGATTATCTCCAAGGCCTTCAACGTAGTATACACGGCTTATTTCGATGTTTCCGTTGACATAGTCCCCATAGCCCATGATAGCGGCAAAGTGGTCATTCCCGAATCTGATAGTTCCTATGAACTTTGTAACAAATTTTACTAGAAGTTTTAGGTTGCCTGTCATGTGTCGGGAACACCCGCTATCAACAATCCATAGTATAATCTGAATCACCTGAGACAAGCCATCGGTATCATAAACCGGGCCTGTTTCACCCATGTGCATCTCTTGCATATTAGCCATCAACATTACGGCTGCATTGGCCTCCGGATCTTTCATATCATCATCCGAGTATGCATTAGCCATAAAGTTGTGCTCCTTTTCTGTCAGGGTGCCACCAGCTTTGTAACATCTTTAAGAGCAAGAAGAAGAGCTTCCTTGTGGTACATACTCCCTCTGGTCCTTGGCTTGGGGCAAGCATTAGCTATGTGACCTTTCCCTCCATAGTTATAACATTTCACCATTGTGTTACCAATCCCAGTATTCCATGTATCAACAATTTCTGCCCTCCTCTGTGTGTTTCCAACGTTGTTCCTACTACCTCCAGCTGAATTAAACCTCTGCCCACCTGAATTTCCCATATAGCTACCCGAACCCTATCTACCAGAAGCTCTGTTTTGAATTTCAACTCTGCCATCATGACCAACTGCCTTATTTTGAGTGTTGGAAGAAGACCTAAGACGGTTGTTAGATTTGTTTGAAAATTTGCTGAAAGCTCTAGCAATTAAAGCAAATCCTTCGTTCAACAAGTTGAAAGCATCGTCTTCATCACTGTTGACGTTTGAATAAATCATAGAATCGGTGTTTTCATATGAAACCAATTGATTATCAGCTTGTTGCGATGATGCTTCGTATGGAACGATTTGGTTTGATGAAGTTTGTGAGGGATAATTTGAAGGATGTTGTGGTAGAACAAAACTCTGATTTGGTTGTGGAGCAAAGTGAGACTGAGCAATCAAAGCAAGTGAATTTTGAGTTGATGATGGTGAATAACCTCCACGAGCTGCTCTGTCTTTATCAACCTCTAATTGGTGATGCTTCAAGTAATCATACAGCAACCCATATGAGGCGTTGTGTAGATTCTTAGCTTGTTGAAAAAAAGTTACATACTTCTGCCAATCAGGTCCAAGACAACTTAGGAACTTAGTATTCACAGCAATCCTTAGCAGTACGATGTTGTGACGGTCCAAGTCATTGATGATATTGGTAAACCTATGGTAATAAGACTCTAAAGATTCCCCAGCTTCAATCATATACATGGTGTATTCCAGATAGAGCTTAGATTCCATATCCTCTTGGTTTAACTCTGTTCCTTCCATGAGAAGGTGTACATGTTCCCACATGTCCTTAGTAGTCTTTTGTGCATCAATACTTCAAAAGATTGGATTGGGAATTCCTTGAAAGATATAAGACATTGCTAGTTCATTTGCTTCTTGTTGTAGTACTTGTTCTGTTGTGAGCTGAGCAACAGGAACATAAGTAACAGTTACTTCTCGTGGAGGAATGGCATTGGGATCGCCAGGAACCGTTGTGGTAGGTACTGGATATGGTCCTTCAATAATTACCTTTTTCAAGTACTTTCCATGGGGTTTCTTAAGTTCAATAAACCGAAGAAATCGACTTGACCACTGAACGTAATTACCCAGAGTTAGCATTGGAGGTGTGTCTAAGGATCCTTCTTCGTCTCTGGACTGCTGACTGTTGATTGCTTTGCACATATGATCACACCAGTGAGGTTGTTTAGGTGAAAGTTGGTAAATCTGCATTGGTTGTTGTGGATATTGTTGTTGTTGAGGGACTTGTTGTTGAGGGAAAAACTGATGTTTTTGCATGAAAGCTTGTTGTTGAGGATATTGAGGATATTGTGGTTGTTGATGATATTGTTGTTGCTGATGATACTGTTGTTGTTGATTGTAGAAATAGTTGTTGTTCGGTGGTTGAGACATTCTTGTGTTTTTGTGGATCTTGTAGACAATTAAGATGTGTGTTATGAGTTATGAAGTTTGGTTTTGGTTAAGTGCTAATTTAGATGTTTTTTTTCTTGCTCAATTCCGACAATTACTGTTCACTACCAATTCCGATAAAACACTGTTCACCATTGCCAATTTTGATAAGGTCACTGAATTCTGATAAGGTAATGAAATGCGATGAGTAATCTGAATTCCAATGAAATTGTATAATTGAGATAGGTTTATCTAAATTCCGACGAAATTGTTGAATTCCAATGAAATTGTTGAATTGCGATGAGTTTATCTAAATTCCGACAAAATTGTTGAATTCCGATAGACTAGTGAATTTCGATGAATCTGAGAATTGCGATGGACTTTGCAATTGCGACAGAAATTGACAATTCCGATAACATATCTAAATTGCGATAGAACTGGTAATTCCGAAAGCTTATCTAAATTACAATTCCGATAACTTTCTCACTACCTTATACAAGATAAGAGTTTTATCTCAAAGTCGAAGTATTTTCACAAGCTTATACAAGCGAGGAAATTCCTAAACATCAATTCCGATAAACCCTTAAGTCCGTAATTCCGATAAACCTTTGCTGACGAATTCCGACAAACCCTAGCGTCACTTCCGATAAACCCTCAAAAGCAATTCCGACAAACCCTCTTTTCACCAATTCCGATAAAACGCCAAATTTTTCAGATCACTTTTACGACTAAAAAACGATGTTTTAACAGAATTTTTTCGGTTCAAAATGTTTAATAACATGCAAATATTAGGAAAGTTTCAACCTTTAACGTCTAAACCAAAATTTGGTGAATTTCGACAATATGCAACTTATGAAAACTAGTGAAAAACGAAAATAAATCGAACAAGAACTAGACTTTCGACTACAAATCTGATCTCTACTCACTATAATGATCTTTACACTTTACAAGTGAGAAGAAAAGTGAAAGAAATGAGACTTTTATGTCGAATTAAGCACAAAATAACTCGTTAAAGCTTCTAAACCAAACGTATAACTATAATAACGATCTAATCTACTAAAAAACACACGATCTAATTATCTTCTGGCGAATGATACCACTTGTTAGGTCCTATTTAAGCTCAACACAAGATCTAGTAACCACGTAAAACTAATGACAATAACTATAAACGATATAATAATAGAGAACGAGAGATGAAATAGAAGAAGAGAATGTTGATATATTCCACGCGTAAACTTGGAAAAAGCTTCGGCACAATAGAGAATAAACCAACAAAGAAAAATGATACATGTGCATCCAATTTATAGGAAAATGTTAGGGCAACATTTGCCTAATGTATCTAGAAGCTTAAACACTAATCTACACGGTCCATGGACTCCTTATAGGCCGTAGGCTTTGTTTCCAACATAGAGTCCAAAAACTTAAGCAAACTTTTATATTAAAATGACCAAGACTTGGAATAATACAAAACGTGTTCCCAACATTTCACCCTCCCAACTGTTACTTCAAGATGTTACAATGAATTAGAAAAATTACGAAAATATATATAGATTTACACTTGTGATGGCGTAACGTTATGGGTTGTGACGCCGTCAGCCCGCCGTCATTAGGGTTTCGTCTTTGCATAATCGCGGTTGTGACGGCGTCGCTCTTTGTCTTTTGACGCCGTCAGGACTTGTGACGTCGTCGCCTTATAATTGTTCTGAGCCTTCGCGTGTTAAATTTGCACTGAATCTTGGTCATCAAATACAAGTGACGGCGTCAGGTTGTAGGTTGTGACGCCGTCAGATCCCCATGTCTGACAGATTCGTGACTTGGTTGATTTTCTTCGTTTCTTCATCCAATTTGGTCCAAAACACGTTGGTTTTCATCTTTCTCGTCCCAAGTACCTAAAATGCAAAAAGAAACGATTTATGGAATATTTGATCATATTCATACGACTTTTAGGACTAAATGACCCTTTAAATAGGTACCAAATAAATCCTTATCAAATATCCCTACACTTGGGATTTTCTTGTCCTCAACCAAATGTGCTTTTATCCTAATCATTCTACAAGTTAGGGGTCATTTAGCATTAGTTCAAAAGTAATTACAGCAAACATTTGTTCCACAATAGTCCTAACAAGAACATAAATTATATACTAGCGCCTCACAATAAGTGTTTGGATTCTCACATCTCTCGAGAGTATAAGTTGTATAACATGTATGGAAATGGGAAAATAAAACACTCTCTACCTGTTATAGCACATAGATTACCATAGGCTTGAGAACGGATCAAACCTACACCACTTTGGCGTAAGCACCTAGGATAAACTATCAAAGAGGGATTTTAAAGAGTTGTAACGTTAGGTGTAAGGGTATGGAAAACACGGTTTTGTTAGATAAAGGGAATTTTTACTGGTGGCAAGTCAATCATCTAAGTCAATCACATGTACAAGGTGGCGTTGCTAAGCCAAGACTCGACTTGACTCGCTAACTACTAACTCTTTTTGTATTTTTCAAGACACTATTTTGACTGAAACAAAAATAAAGGCGGGATGGTAGTCCATATGTTTTTCTTCTCTCTTTTTTTCTCTTTTTTTTATCTTTTTCTTTTTTTTTTTCTTTTTTTTTTCATACACTTTTGCCCTGCCATCCGCAAAATAATACATCATTACAAGGGATTTATAATTGCATCCCTACACTTGAACTTTTAAATACATAAACACTAACTAATGACCCGAATTGCAAAGATCAAAACACGTGGAGTACTTTAAAACATTTAACATCCCAAAAATAGTACTTAAACCCATGAGTCCCAATCGTCCCAAAACTGTATTTACAAGATATGACTCGACTTAGCAACCATGTAATCAATTAGACAATTAACAAAGGGTTTAACATAAATGTTTTCACAATAATGCACTAAAGATGAGTGCATACAAGGTAGGCTAAGGCAATTTGGGTGTACATTTGGGTGTGGATTGTAAACAATGCTCTTCATTAATATTTCAGAATCCACAAAAATATCACGAGAACCACGAAAAGGGTAGGCTCTGAGAGGTGTACTAGGGGTATCTTGTACTAAAAATGAGTACATATCAAGGGTGTGGGAGAATTACTTGACCAATGTAGCCAACGTAATTATAAAACAGGTTAAAAACAAGGGTTATCCTAGTGCCTCTTATCATTTAGTCAATCCTAACTACACGAACGTAGTCTAACTAGCTATCTCGGGATGCATCACAAAAGCAAGTTCTAGAATCTATATACTACTGGTACACTCATAAGCATTAAAGGTGAATGCTTTTTTCTAACAATCTAAAGGCGAACCTCACATTTTGGGGGTGGAAATTTTTTAGTGGTAGGGTTTTTGTGCTAGCTATATAATTCATATCCATGAGACGTTCGTTAAAAATAAAGTTTCACTCCTATATGTCATAAAAAAATTTAAATTAAGTGCTAAAATCACCTTCACAAGTATCTCTTTTGGTTTATTTCACAATTACTCTAAAACAAAACAAATATCAAGCGAGTTCTAGTTTCTAAGGTATCCCACTTTACCCTCCCTACACTTATATTGAACATTTTCCCCAATGTTCTTGAAAAGTATGAAAGTTGTGATAACGGGAAAAATAAAAGAGATGAGAGAAACTAACACTCCCTTGATTTGCTCGACATGGACGATGTGAAATATGGTTAACTCCTCCTCCTAGAAAATGAACATCAAGAAGTGCACATCACATATCATCTTTATCTTCTTGTTTGTAACACCCCCTAAATTTTGAATTAACAGCGGAAGACTAATAGGGGTATTACTGGTAGGATCACAGTCATAATTATAGAAAATGACTCAAAGAGACGTTTTGAAAGATATTTGTCATTTATTTAGAAATATAGATGTAAAAAGGAAATTTTAATACTTTAATATTTCTCCAAAGTGAGTTTTGACATAAATGACAGAATTTATTTTACACAAGAAATCCTTGGTTTAATGCCCTCTCCGTGCCTTGAATGCTCCATAATATACCTGAGATAAATATGCTAAAAAGTGTCAACACAAAGGTTGGTGAGTTCATAGAGTTTATAAATAAAATGGTTGATTTCAATAGTTTCATGCTTAAAAGTAATGAAATAAATAGTGGTTTCGTTGTTATATGACATAGTTCATAATTGACCTAACCGGGTCAAAAGTTGAGAAAAATCCATAAAATTGATAATCATAATAGTTAACACAAGTTTCAAGTTTAAATGAAAATGGGTTACGTTTCCACAAGCCCGGTAGTATCGTATCATGACTACGCTACTTTTTATAATTCAGTATATTGCCCTAAGTCTCATAACACTCAAACTTTAACATGTACCGCACAAATGGTCAGAACAATCCAAATTAATGGCATGAGTTATGGCCCTCTATAGGAATATTGCCAACTTCCTATTTTAAATTCAAATAAAGTGTATCTGAACCTATCTAGCTAGCAACTAAGGCCACCTTCTAGAGAGTTCAAACAGGCAGTCAGCCTTCACAGATCTGTTCACTATATTCGCGTCCCCCTTAGTGGTTAATGGCTCATGATGGGAGGGACTTTAAATAAAGGCAATAATCCATAACTTAGGCAATATAAAGCAAGTTCAGCATACATAAAATATTACTTGTGTTCATGTTTTATAATATGCATCCTCCGAAGAGATAGAAAAAATTTATAAAGATAGGCATACGAACTCATAGAAATTCATAAAAGTTTATGGTACTTAAGCATGTAAAGCAAGAATTTTGTTTTAATAGCAAATAGAATGAAGTAACAACTGAGTAAAATCTTTAAGGTAAAACGAGTAATTCCATTAGTAGAACGAGCATGTATCTCTCCCAAAGAGTTTATAAAGTTATTTAAACAGGTAAAAGTGGGGCTATGACTCACCTTGAATGTAACTGGTAAAGATGAAATATGAAATCAAATGTTTTTAACGGAATGGCTCCAACACACGACCTGGATAATAATAAGGACGTCTGAGATTTTGGCGGTTTTGGCCTTATACAGATAATGATTGAAAAGGTATCGAATGACGAAGTGGTTTGTGATGAGAGTGAATGATATGCTTAAAATGCTTAAAGTTTAAAAATAATATTATATATTATATTATCTTGTTTTTATGTTATTAAAACCATAAATATCTTTTCCTCGAATGTAGTTAGAATAAAACATTAAGTTAAATCGTTTAAAATCCGTTTTATATAAATATAAACGTTATAAGTTAAATATTAACCGAAACGTAAAAATGCACGTGAATGAAATGAGAATACGTAAATATGAAATGAAAATGGAAATAAAATAAAGTTACAGTTGGTCCTTGAACTTATACTAATTTTACATTTTTAACCCTAACGGTGTAACATTTGCACTGTTAGTCCCTAGTTATATATTTAGTCTAAAAAGGTCATATATTACATTTTAAACCTCCTAGTTATTTTTTTATCCTTTTATACCCATAAGAAACAGAAAAGACAGTTTATATCGAATGACGAAGTGGTGTGTGATGAGAGTGAATGATATGCTTAAAATGCTTAAAGTTCAAAAATAATATTATATATTATATTATCTTGTTTTTATGTTATTAAAATCATAAATATCTTTTCCTCGAAAGTAGTTTGAATAAAACGTTAAGTTAAATCGTTTAAAATCCGTTTTATATAAATATATACGTTATAAGTTAAATATTAAACGAAACGTAAAAATGCACGTGAATGAAATGAGAATACGTAAAATATGAAATGGAAATGGAAATAAAATAAAGTTACTGTTGGTCCTTGAACTTATACTAATTTTACATTTTTAACCCTTTTTCCAAAAGTTACACTTTTTACCCCTAATTCGAGAGTTTCTATAAGTTAATAAAGCTTATTTAAGTGCTTTTCAACTGCTTATTATACAAATTGCTTATTATTTCACTTAATGGGCTTTTAATGTTCGAAAATAAAGTCCATTAACACAAAATGATTCGTGGGCTTTTAGAAATAAATGGGTTTGGTTTTTGGCTTATATTATAAGTTTAAAAATGATACAAAAAGGCTTAGGTCGACTGCTTATTCGAATAAGCTAAAAACAGCTTATTGGGCTTTTTAGCCCACTCGTAAAATATAAAAGGTTTTTAAAGAGTTTCGAGTGGCGTTTAATTTGATGATTTTAAAGAGCTTTTAAGGGCTTGTGAGAGAAATCTCAAAACACGAAATTGGTACATTAGCTTATAAAGAAACGGGTTGGTCTATAAAAATAATATGTCGCATATAAGTATTTGGATTTTATAGGTTCATTTCTAGTCGAGTTTAATATGAACAATAAATATTGAAATGACAAATAATATGAAATGCGATTCGATATAAGGTAAAAAGGAATTCGAAATGGAATGAAATGAACATGTAAATGAAATATAAAGTGTAAAATGTGATTCTAGCCATTCCATGAAGAAGGCACTATATATAAACGTAAAAATAAATAAATGTAATGTGTAAATATGTATAAAAGAATTATGCGTTCGAAGTAAATGGAAAAAATGCATGATAAGGTATAAATCGAATGGAAAGGACTTAATAAGGATTTGGAAGACCCACCACACCAAGATGGTGGGGTTTACTCTTTCGAATGATCAACAAAGGTATCCAAATGAGGTTTCTACGTGTGATAATGAACTCGAAAGGATAGCAATCGGTCTTGGCTTACTTTGAAAGACTTGGCAGGAGTTTTAAAAGTTTGAGAGAGTGTGTTTGAGTGTATTATGCAAGTGCGAAAGAGTTATACATATGGGTTGATATATATGCATGCACGTGGTTCTACTTATAGTTTTTAAATTGTGCAAGTGGGTGAGATTCGAATGTAGCAGGAGATGGATAGGATAATGGGAATAATGTCAGTTACCTAGTAGCTTAGGAGAGGGTTATAGGGATGTTTTAATATGAGATTCGGTCTTGTGCCAAGTTGGGTACATATATGGTTCGAACGAATTGCTTCAATGGGTCAAAAATGGTTTGTAACGTGTGATATCGTAGAACAAGGTGAGAAATGTAGTTATAACCTCAAAATAAATATTATGAAGTCAAATGAACTAGCCAAAGTCAGTTTAAAATCGAATTGGATCAAAAAGAAAAAATGTCAAACAGGTTAGTAACTGTTTCGAGTTGCATTTACTTTGGATCTCGTTGAGCAAGCAAATGATTAAGATAGATGATAATATTCGACATACTAATAGTTGGAAGTATAGAGATTCGAGTGAGGTCAAAATTGAGATAGCTTGTGTGTTGTATTTGAAAATAAATTAGGCAAAGCAATCGGGTTCTAGTCGAATAAGAATAAGAATTATAAAACTTATAAATTAAATGGGTTGGGCTTTGTGAATAGTGATAGGCTAAGTATTGGGCTACTGAATAGTATAAGAATTCGTTTGGTTTATAATGATTGTGTTGGGTTACTTGTGGTCCGTGTGTGAGCTTGTTCCAATGTTTTGAGATCAATGTAACATAATAAACAAAATTTTAAATTTTGCTCGTAAAAATGGTTAACTGAACTGTAAATGATAATTATTACTAGATTAATGTTTACAAATCACTGGGAATTTTATAGGTTGCTACATTGTCCAATATAACCTGTAAATCACTAAGAAAACGAAACACGAAACCTCGCATAAAATTGGCGGTAAATACTATATATATTAAAAAAATCCTAGAAAGAAAATCAGATATAATGCTTTAAAATAAATGTTTACATAATCCTGTAAATTTAAAAATTTTGCAAATTTTCAAAAATTAAGTTTCGACAGTAAAACAAAAATGTGGAAAAACTGTTGCTACAGTGCCTAACGCCGTCAGGATAGACCGACAGTATTTTACGCTTTGTTCCTGGAAAATTTCTGGAAAAATCTAATTATTAAAACCTGAAACTTCTGTAAAACATTCATTGTGACTCGATACAAGCATTTGACTCTAGCAAACACACAAATATATGCTAATCATTAATTGTTAACTCTCATGTTCGACTTCGTTCTTTTAAACAAATATGATCTTCCCTACACTTATCTTTTTGTAAAATACCTTTATATGCAATCAAGACGAGCTTAAAAACAAAATAAAGCATCTTCACAAATTTACTCGAAACATGAAAAATTAAACAATCATGATGAAGCATATATATGACACAAACAAAATAAAAACAAACAAACAAACAATCAAAAATTTTGGGTTGCCTCCCAAGAAGCGCTTTTCTTTATTTACGAGTCTTGTAGCTAGAATCAAAGTCATGGCCTATTACGTGACTCCATCCTCCGTCACGTTCTCAAGGTCATCTTCTGCCTTGGTTTTATATTCCGGACCTAATTGTAAACATTCTTTGTAAAAACCAAGTATTTTCTTCATCACATAGTCTACACCACTTCTGTTATCCTCTTCATTCCTATAGTAGAACGATCGCTTATATTCCTTCTCTGGCCTAGATAGTAGTCGGTATTGTTCTATCTTATAGGGTATTTGGTAGGCAATCTCGTCGGTTTCATCCTTAAACCTAACTAAACCTAAGGACGAGTCATCAGTCATCTTAGAAACCTCTACGAATGGTTTTCCTAATACTACGTTAGAAAAATAAATATCGACCTCCGGGCTAATATCTTCCACAATCAAGAAATCTATCACATAGGTAAAATTTCCTACGTAAATGGGCATTCCCTTAACTCTCCCCACAAAATTACTTATCTTGCCTGTTTTAGGATCTCTTCTAGGTACCAATTTCTTTTTCATAACCCAATTATAGAATATCCTAGTCATAATATTTATGGGGGACTTAACGTCAGTATAAGCTTTCCACACATGCATATGTCCAATATTTCATGGTATATTAATGTTGGATGGGTTACCCGCTTTGATGATCGGTAAATTCTTGTAATACGGTGGATTAGGATCATCTAATAGATTCTTGTGGTACGCAAGTTCATCCTTTATGGGAAACTCATTGAAGTAATCATCTAATTCTTTCCTGTTTTTATCCTCAACATCCTTAGTGTTAATTGGTTCATCATTCAACATCTCACTTCCTTGATCCTTGTCACTCTTGTGTGGTGGCACTAAAGTGATGGCGTTGAAAAAGTGAACATGTTTAGATGAGGAAGGATCTTTGATTTTGCTACCCCCACTTATGTTTCTAGTGACCTTACTTAGACGGGTTATCACTTGATTGTTGAGAGCCTTTAACAAGTTGTCAATTTTGTTTGTCATCTCTCTTTGTTGTTGCTTGAAATCGGCTTCAAACTTTGACAAAACGAGCTTCTTGAGATGACATAAAATTAGACACCAATCCTTCAAGATTGTTTGAATTGTTGGAACCAGAAGGATTATTAAAGGGGCAATTCGAGGATGAACCGCTTGGTTGAAAACGATAGGTGGATTTGAAAAATCGTTTTGAGAAGAATTTTGGTTTTGTTTCCACCTAAACTTTGGGTTATTTTTCCAAGAAGGGTTATAAGAATTACCAAGAGTGTTTTGCTCGGGTTTGAAAGTGAACAACTTTTCTCCCGCTCCATCGATATTAAAGTGATGGGGACCACTACATAATTCACACGAAGAAGTGATTTTGTTCACTTGACGTGAAGGTTTAGGAGCTTTGTAGGATTTCATTAGAAACTTGAACTAGTCTTGAAGTTCCATGATCCTATGATCGGGAATACTTGAGTTATTTGAAGGCAATGATATTGCCTTGACCATTTTTCTCAACTCGCGAGGGTCATTCCAACATTCGTTGTCATAGAGAGCAAGATATTATGTGATTCCCCACGATTCTTCCGCATTCTTGTCACGTAGTTTACCACTGGTCGCTTGGTTAATGGTTTGCCTTGTGTAGTGATTGATATGGTCAAAGAAAATTTGGACTTGGAGCCAAAGATCAATGCCATGATGAGGAAATTTTTGGAGTAAGTCCTTGAAACGAGTCCACGCTTCGTAAAGAGTTTCACCTTGACGTTATTGGAACATCAAAATTTCATTACTTAGCTTGGCAGTTCTCCTCGATGGGAAAGAATGAGCAAGGAAATGAGAGGTAAGATCATCTTAAGATGAGATAGGTCCTACGGGTAGACGCTTAAGCCAATTACTAGCTTGGTCTCGTAGAGAGAATCGGAAGAGACACAGGCGCATCGTCTCCTGAGAAGCAACATCAAGGTCAATGGAATCAACGATTTTAGGGAAATCCTTGAGATGTTGGTTTGGATCTTCAGAATGAAGTCCATGGAACGCACATCCATTTTGCACCAATTGAATGGTGTCGGATCGCAGGGGAGACACATTGACTCTTTGGGGGAGCTCAATGGTGTTTCGATAGCCTTGGGGATTGGTTTGGAGTACTCACTTACAGTACGGGCCCGAGGTGGTTCGGGTGGGTCTTGGTTATTTGGTGGGTCATGGTTAATTGGGTGTTCTTGGTGTGGTTGGTGCTTGTTAATGCAAATAATGTTCTAAAAACATAATTTATATCTTTCGATAACTTCACGTTTTGAGGATGACAAAATGTGAAAACACGTTACGTTAAAATTAACGTAAACAAGTTTTTAGTCGAAAGATCTCATTTCTATGCCAATCACTCTAGGTATGCACAACAAATTTACAACTTAACAAATTATCAAAGAAGTGAATTTGTGTTTAAAACTTCACATTTTTAATGTGACAAAACATTTTTTCAAAAATATATTTTACAAGTTATTTTTGAATAATTAAGAAATGTTTTATTGGAAAAATAAGTTTAAATATCATAACAGCTATTTTCCCCCCCAAAATTAGCTCCAAACTTCCCCAAATAAATTTTCACCACTAAAGACAAAAAGAGGAGCCTTTTTGTCTGGCACGGTACCACGGTACGACTAAATTTAGTGGTACCGTAGGTGATTTAGTGGTACCGTGTACCTGTAACGGCCAGATTTTTTCTGCCTATAAATACCAGCCCTCTTCACAGTTTTTGGGCATCCTTTTTCACACAGAACTTACTGAGCTCAATACCCTTATCACATTTTCTCTTCTTGATCTTTTAGTTTAATTTTCTTTTTTTTAAAGAGTGATCCAATCATCCAACCAAATGATCACCTTCATTCCTCTTCAAGTGCAAGAGAAGAACACAAAGTATCAAAGAAGATACAAAGTGTTGTAGTTGTAGTTAGAGCACTTGTAACACTTATTACATACTTGTTGTATCTTTGTATACATCAAGTTCATTTTTCTTTTGAGAGTTTGTGAGAGAAGATCATTGTGATCTTATAGAGATATTGAATATCTCTTGTAGCTTGTGAGCTAGTGTGTTGATCAAGTTGATCAAGGGTAGATAGGGTAGATTGAGTCAAGTGAGAGTTGATCATTGTGATCTTGTGAGATCTTGGAGATCTCTTGAAGCTTGTGGGCTTGTGTCATTGATCAAGTGGATCAAGTGTAGATCGGGTAGATCGAGTCTAGGGTGTTGATTGTATGAAGTAGAAAGGATCAAGTGTATCGTGGTAGATTGGTGCTAGCTAAGATTAGCACTCGACATCTAGCTTAGTGTCGGAAATAGGATAAGCGACGTTGTACGGTTTTCTCCGCCTCAAAGGAGGTTTGTTGATATATTGGTTCAAACTCTCGAGTGTGGTACTCGGGGAGTGGAGTAGGGCGAAGAAGAGCTTCGTGACCGAACCACTATAAATCCCTTTGTCCCGGTTAGATCTTTCCATTTCTTTTCTTACATTCATTGTTTATATCAGTCAGTATAGTGTAGTGTTCATATTGTGTTGATTGATTACACATAAGATTCGAATCAAGGTTTTCACAATAGTAAAGTTTTTAAGAATATCTAAAAACTGGTAAAACTATTCAACCCTCCCCCCTTCTATTTTTCCACAATTGGTACCAGAGCCACGTCAGTCAAGATTTTAAAGTAAATTGTATTTTAAAAGTTGAATCGATCAATGGATTCCGACAAATGCCAAGAAGGGCAATCTATGCAAAGACCACCACTTTTCGAAACCGATTGTTTTATGTATTAGAAAACAAGATTCGAAACATATGTGAAATCAAAAGACATTATTCTTTGGCATATTATTACCGAGGGTGACTTTCAACCGATTCAAAAGAATCCGGAAACAAAAAGGGATGAAATAGTTCCTTATAGTAAACAAAGTGATGAACTTAAAAGAAAACTAGCCAAAAATGATGAGGTTAAAATGATGATTTATAATGCTTTACCGAAAAAGGAATTTGAAAGAATTTTTATGTGTAATACGGCAAAAGATATTTGTAAAACTTTGTTAGTCACTCACCAAGGTAATAATCAAGTCAAAGAGAACAAGATAGATCTTCTTGTGCAACAATATGAACAATTTTCCATTTCGGAAGATGAATCTATTTATAATGCTTTTGCTAGATTTAATACTATCATTACTAGTCTTAAAGCTCTTTATGAAGGTTACTCTAGCAAGAACTATGTTAGGAAGTTTCTTTGGGATCTACATCCTAAATGGAGAGCAAAGGTCACCGCCATTGAAGAGTCAAAGGACTTGGCGACATTATCACTTGATGAACTTATAGGAAACTTGAAAGTTCATGAAATGATAATCAAGAAAGACTCCGATATAGTCAAAGGCAAAAGCGAGAGAGTTAGATCTCTAGCATTGAAAGCCAAAAAGGAGTGTTGTGATGAGGAATGTTCGGATTCCGACAGTAAAGATGAAGAGTATGCGTTAGCCGTTAGAGACTTTAAAAAGTTCTTTAGGAGAAGAGGTAGGTTCGTTAGGCAACCTCGTGATGATAAGAAGCCGTCACAAAAGAACCGAGTTGAGAAGAAAGGAACGAGTGATAGGAGATGTTTTAGATGTGGAGATCCTAGTCATCTCATTGGAGAATGTCCCAAACCACCGAAAACCAACAACCAAAGAGCTTTCATAGGAGGCTCATGGAGCGATAGCGGTGAAGAAGAAGAGAAGAAGCCCAACGACGAAACATTCCTAATGGCTCAGGCTTCGAATGAGGTACATTCCGACTCTTCTTATTATAGTGATGATAATTCGTCAATAGATTACATGACGAATATAATAAACTATGCGAAGTAAGTTCTAAAATTTTAGGTAGAAACAAAACAATAAAATTAAAATTGCATGAACTCGAACTGCAAGTTTTAGAACTAAAGGATCAAGTCAAAAGACTTGAGAAAAATAAAGAAGTAGACGTAGGATGTAGGTCATGCATAAGTCTTCGAGTAGAAAATGAAAAACTCAAAGAAAATGCTTTAAGGATCATTAAGTTTGAAAAAGGGAAAAAGTCACTTAATGATATGCTTGAAAATGTTAGGTATAGTGAACATGCCAAAGCGGGCTTAGGATTTAACCCAAATAAAGCTTCGACAAGTAAAAAGAAACAAGTAAAATTTGTCAAAACCTCAAGTTCTGTCGAAGAGGTAGACGGTACCATTAAAGGTACAGACGGTACAACTAAAGTTAGTGGTACCGTGGTACCGTGTGGTACTGGAGACAGAACTGAGTCGAGTTTGAAAAATAATTCAAGTCCTAAACCAAGTCACATAGTTGTAAATGGTACCAAAGTACATATTGCTAATAAAAAGGAAGTCAAAAGCTTTTACAAACTTTTGTCAACCCCCGGGCTTGGCTTTGTAAAACCCGGCACTAGGTCAAAGACTCCTCCACCTAGAAAAAAAATGTTCCTAAACCTCGGTCAAGAACTCCTCTACCGAGAGGTAACTCTAGAAGACAAAGGTATCCAAGTAACTATCCCGTAACTTGGAATAACTGTCAACTACAACGTTACTTACCATGGGAAATTTGTCCTCCGTTCCAACATCCTAACCAAATGCACCTAATGCATGGGATGTTTAATACTAACAACTTTGGATCCATGAGATATTAGGGACCAAATGTTTGAATGTTTGTCATATACAATAGATATGCTTGAGAATCGACTTGGAGCCCGACGAATGGGTCAAGGATAGTGGATGCACTAATCATATGACGGGTAACCGGAGTCTATTCTCATCATACAAGGCATACAATAGAGGTAATGTCACTTTCGGTAGCAAACTTAAGGGCAACATAATAGGCAAAGGTATGAATACTCAAAACTCCCTTACTATTAGAAATGTTAAGCATGTAGATAACTTAGGATTTAACTTGCTTAGCATTAGCCAAATGGTTGATAATAAGTGTAGAGTTATTTTCTCTGAAGAAGGTAGCGAGATCACTAAGAATGGCAAAAACATAGGCAGAGGAGTTAGGAAAAATGGCTTACTTGTTATGAAAATAGGAAATAAGCCTCAGGATAAGATTTGCCTAGCAACCATAGATGATAATTCCACTCTATGGCATAGGAGACTAGCTCACGCCAATATGCATTTAATACAATCATTGGCATCTAAGGAACTAGTTAGAAACCTGCCTAAGATTAAGTGTTATAACCACTTTTGTGATGCTTGTAAGGTTGGAAAACAAGCTCACTCTAGCCACAAAGCTAAGAATATGGTCTCGACCTCTAGATGCCTAGAACTCCTTCACATGGAATTATTTTTTCCATCCACCGTACGGAGCTACGGAGGAAATTACTACACCTTAGTAATAGTTGATGACTCCTCTAGGTATACTTGGACTAGATTCCTTAAGAATATGACACAAGCGTTCGAGGAAATTAAAATCTTTGGTAAGAAAGTCCAAAATCAACTAGGGTGTACAATAGTTTCTATTAGGACGGATCATGGTCGGGAATTTGATAATGAAGTGCAATTTGGAGTATATTGTGATGCTAATGGTATTACACATAATTTCTCGGCCCCACGCACTCCACAATCAAATGGGGTAGTTGAGCGGAAAAATCGTACTCTACAAGAGATGAGTAGAACGATGTTGAATGAACAATCAATTCTGCAGAAGTTTTGGTGTAATGCGGTGGACACCTCAACTTACATACTAAATAGGATTCTAATTAGACCTATCTTAGGAAAAACACAATACAAAATCATGAAAGGTAGGAAACCTACTCTTGATTACTTTAGAGTGTTTGGAAGCAAGTGCTTCATACTAAACACTAAAGACTACCTCACTAAGTTTGACCCAAAGTCTTACGAAGGTGTTTTCCTAGGCGACTCCCAAAATAGCAAAGCCTATGTTATCCTAAACAAGGAAACAATGAAAGTCGAAGAATCACTCAACGTGACATTCGATGAAAGTCCTCCACCAACTAAGACATCACCCTTGGTGGATGATGACTTAGATGAGGAAGAAGCCATTAAGGTTAATGGCAAGAAAACCTTAGAAAATGACATTGAGGATGAAATAGTTGAAGTTGACGAAGTTGTCAACATTAAGGAATCCAAGAACCATCCCATTGAAAATGTCATAGGAAACCTAAACCAAAGAACTCTTAGGTCACAAGCACAAAACAAAAGTAATTTCTTTTGTTTTATATCAACTGTAGAACCTAAGAATGTCGGTGAAGCAATTAAGGATGAAAGCTGGGTAGTTGCCATGCAAGAAGAGTAAAATCAATTCACCGCAAACCAAGTTTGGGATTTAGTACCTCCACCTAAGAATCAAACCATCATAGGAACTAAGTGGGTATTTAGGAATAAACTCAACGAAAATGGCGTCGTAACTAGGAATAAGGCAAGGTTAGTAGCACAAGGATATAACCAACAAGAAGGAATAGATTACGATCAAACTTATGCACCCATAGCTAGATTAGAGTCTATTAGAATACTACCTTCCTATGCTTGCACCTGTAACACCCCAACCTGATAAGGGTAGAAGTATTACATTATGGTGACATATCAAAGCAAACACAAGCATATAACTTAATTAAAACAAAAGAATTTCAAAGGTTACAAAGGGAAAATCTGTAATACAAGGTTACAAATGAGAATTACAATAAATACTAAGTCTAAAAAAATATAATCACTTCTAGTCATCTCTAATCCAGAATAGCTATCAAGGTATAGTCTTCTACGTCCAAAGTACTCTCCACTCATAACCCAGCTTCCAACTAAAACCTACCGCAGGAAAAGATATGCGGCTGAGCTTAAAAAGCCCAGTGAACAGATATATATAACATAACATAACGGTAAATAAGCATAAGCAATGAAGGAATAAGTATAACAAACGAAAAGCATAATCATGAAAGTCATACGAATTTTAAAGAGAACTAAGAATCAAGGGTGCATGAGAACTGAATAAGAAATGAATCAAGAGAATAATGAAATAAGGAAAAGTTCATATAAGGATGTGCCATAAGAACTACATATCATAATCCGTCAAATCATATCATAGCAATACAAGTATACGAAGAGGGGAGACCTCTAAGTAAATAAAAGTGTGAGAAGGAGTGTAAGGCACACACCACCTGGTCACCATAATCATATAAACATAAAACCTAGGATGCATCCATACGCTCCCTAACATAAGTATGTATGACAGTACTAGACTGGTCACACATATAAGGTTGGCCAATAGTGCACACAAAATCATAACATAAGGGGGAACGCCGTAGATCTATCACACCTCTACGGGAGTGTCATGCCTAGGGTGCCATCCAAGACATGGTTATGGTACCTCCACAACTAGGTTAGCTCAGGCACAGATCTATCATAGCATACAACAAATATAATCTAGCATGGCAAGAGAAACAAAATAGTAACTCAATAAGCATAGCAAAACATAAGCATAGCATGGCAGAGACATTTAAATAAATGTCAGAATGAATCAATAAGAATGACGATCATACAATGAAAGTCATGAGTCAAATAAGGGAATCATATCAGGCATAGGATCGATAGAAATATCCCTACTGAAAAGGGAAAGAATATCTGTACCTTATCGAAGCACACAAATCAAAGCAAATATATGAATGGAAGCAGGTGATCACTCCTTCTTCACCCGATCTACATAATCATAAGTTTATTTATAAGTTTCATAGTTTCATAATCATAAAGGTTTCATTTTGGTTTCCTTTCCATTTTAGGTAACTTTCCATATTTAGCAGGTTTCCATAATTAGTAACTTTCCAAAAATACTAGGTTTCCATATTTAGTAACTTTCCAAAAATTGTAGGTTTCCATACTTAGTAACTTTCCACAAAATAGTAAGTTTACATATTTAGTAACTTTCCAAAAATAGTAAGTTTCCATATTTAGGTTTAAAAGCAATTTAAGGTTTCTAAAAACAGTAAGTAGTATTTAAAAGGTTTAAATAGTTATTAATGTCAAATTAAGTTTCATACATTAATATACTTGTAAAATGATGTTATTTCACAATTTAGGGTTTTACAAGTCAAAATAGGGTTTCCAAATTAAGTAAGTGTGAGATTAGGGTTTCTAATTACACAAGTCATTTTAATTGGTCATTTAAAGTAATTAAATTCCAATTAGGGTTTCATACATTCAGTTAGGTCATAATTAAGTTATTTTTCCCGAATTAGAAATTTTAGGGTTTAATTCATATAATTTGGTTTCATATTATTATTATTCAAAGATTAGGGTTACTATTGTAATTATGCCAAAGTCAAAGGTTAATATGATAATTCATCTAAACATATGTTAAATACTTTTAAGATGACCATTAGCTTGTTTAGGTTCTAAAGTTAAGCAAATAAGCTTATAAGTGTTTAAAACAATTAACTACTTAAATTCAGCATAACCATTGAAATCAGACCCGACTTTAGCTAATTTTTACACACCTTAAACGAGCTCATAAAATTCTATAATTTTACCCAGATATACCTATATGTCTTGAGTATTTTACATAATTTTTCTATATTTTATTGAGATGTGAAAGTACCAACTAAAAATCGACATTCACAACATGTACCCGAATTGGATCTGCTGGAACACCCCGAAAGTATGTAATTATTTACCCAGGTTAGACATCTCAGAAAAATTTACAAAAATTATAATACGTAGCTTAAATACCAAATTTCATCCTACAAAAAGTTTAGGTCATAACTCGTTATAGATATTAAATTAAAAATCAAGGACCACGACTGAATTTCCCTAACCCGAAATACAGTTTTGACACAAGAATTTCAAAAAATAAAATGGTTGCCTTCTAGACCTCTAAAAATCATCAAACCAATTTTATTTGATCCCTATTTCATTGAATTCAGTTTTAAACCATAGAACCACTAAAATTCATGTTCATATCATTGGTTTAACATTCGTTGAGTTAGCATAAAATTTCTGATCGGTTAGTTTCTTTATGTCCATCCGATTTTAATAACATAATTTATCATATTAACACATCTTAATACATATTGATCGAAAAGGATTATTATAGATTGAAGGTTTATGAATACCTCTTATATTAGATTGAACGGAACAAGAATACAAAGGTTCCTACGTCGGACAAATCACCACACCTTCTCTTCTCTTCTTTGTGATGATCGAATGAAAGAAAACAAAAAGAAAAATAATATGGATCGATTAGGTTATCCATGAACATGACGAATAGATTAAATGATATATTATTTGATTACCTTTGTTGTGATACGAATTGGATAAGAAAACAATGATCAAAGCCTCCTCTATCCTCTCCTTCTTCTGTCGAATGGAACAATAATGGTTTAGGGTTTTTGGTTTTATTTTTTTGCCGACAAAGTGAGATGGAGAGAAGTGTTTAGGGTTTGTTGTAGATGTGCATGGGATACTCGGTTATGGGATAGAATAATTAGGGGGATTGGCCAAAAATTAGGGTGTTCAAATTGATGATTAGCACATTCCAAAATTAGCCAATTTAATACTTATATTTCATAAATATTTTGTTGTACAACTTTAATTATTTTCGGTCTATAGATGACATATGAAACGTGCCATACTTTTATTTCTTAAGGTTCATACATAATTTCATATAATACTTTAGATTATATGTTCATATCGTAGGGTTTCGAGTCATAACATGATATACAACTCAAGTTTTAATTTATAGCGTATTTTATAAGTCGTATTTAATAAGTCGTATTTTATTTAGGGTGTTATAATTCTTCCCTCCTAAAAAGAAAATTTCGTCCGCGAAATTGAAATACGAAATCGAAAGCGGAATCAAAATGAATACGTACCAAGTCACAAAGAGAAATGTGGATAACTGGATCGTATCGATTCTTCGGTCTCTCAAGTAGCCTCGCTCTCAGGATGATTCTTCCAAAGGATCTTTACGAATGGAATTGTTTTAGTTCTCATGACTCTTTCCTGACGCTCCAAAACAGCCTCAGGTTCTTCACTATACGAAAGATCTTCCCGAATCTGATCGAACGGGCAAGACACAACATGAAGCGGATGATAATTATACCCACGAAGAAGAGATACATGGAATACATCGTATACGTGAGATAACTAGGAAGGTAATGCCAAGCGATGAGATACCTCGCCAACCTGATCAAAATCATTGAAAAGCCCTAGGCTTTCATAATTCACAACGAATTCGTTCCAAGGAATACGAAACAACAATGTAGCGGATAACGATTTGAATCTCACACGGAGATACATGAAACATTCATGCTTGTAAGCAATACAAAAGTAGTACTAAAGAGTAAAACCTCATCAACTCAGTCCAGATTCTTAACGAAAAGGGAACTAGTGCATCATTATAGAAGAACTCATCAATTTCAAACAGATACTGATCGAACTAAGGAACCTACCACCGGTCAATGAAACACGTGACGAATCATCAAATATATCAAGAGTTTTATAAGAGATAGATAGTATAATTGTACTAACGATCAATCGAGTACAACTCGAAATATCAACTTGTATTGAAATGCATAATGAGATGGGTAGCATATTTGTACCGACGATCAATAGAGTATAAATCGGAGTATCGAAACGCATCAGAAAACAAAACAAAATAGGTCGAATAATCATACGGATAAAACACATCAAAGAGCTAACGTAGTCGTACAGACGATAAACTAAGCACACAATGGAGGATCGGAACGTATCGGAGAGCATAACGGAATAGGTCGGATAATCGTATGAAAAATAACAACTCAAAGGATTAACGCATCGTGAACCAGATCTTCTTCATACGCCCAAAACGTCTAACTCTCCACAACGGGGACATCGTACAAAACATACAAATTTCATAGTCCACCATTCAAGGTTTCTCTTCTACAAGGATAACTAATCCACCAATCACAGTAATCAACCCCGGACCTTAAACTAGCAAATCTCCAACTTAATCCAATCCAAAAGATGTTCTACATCTCCGTAGGCAAACTCAATCATGCCAATACACTTGTCAAACTCTCCGTCCCATACATCTTCAATTTCAACATAGTTGCTCTGTCCGTCCATCCATCTGAAGGTAAGTAGTCGCCATAAAATCTCGAGCCGGTCTTGAAGGTCTTCTACATTTCTTCTGGAAGTGTGAAACAAAACTCAATTTTTCTGACATGATCACTGCAGGTACGCCAAGGAGCTTGAATAATCTTCTGTTGAAATAAATCTATGCCGATCTTCCAAGTGAGCCACCAAGTTGAACGATTCACTACATCCCACATCGTTTTGTCCTTCCCAACGTGCGCGTAAATCCCGTTACAAAGTTGCTGACAGTTTTAATCCCACTTCTACATACGAACATCCAAAATGAGGAAAACCACTCGTACGCTGATGCTAACTCCCAATCTGTTGACATGCTAGACACTTCGCCATCAAAGCATTCACATCCGTTGTCATACCATCCCGTCATAATTTATGCTACGAGTCTCTACATAATAGTACAACTAATATGTATAGAGCGAAAAGAACGGAGTGCTTCAAGCATCACCGTTTCATTAAAATCTTCTACATAGATCATAATTCCACCACCTTGCTCCTGAGCTTCTTCACATCCGTCATAACCAATCTCCAGTCGTGCGTCTGATAGTTCGCCTCCCACGGTTTATCTGCATAGATGCATCACTAGCAATCATTTCGTATAACCTAAGGACATAGCTAACCTTCTTCTCAAGTAGAAACAAATATCCCTCTTAACTTTCCAAAAGTTCTCCAACTTATTCTTCATCCCTACCAACATTATATTCTTCGAGAAACTTACATCGAGCTCTTCTGACGTAGAAATTTTCAACACCAAAATACAAGGATGATTCCCGTGTTTCTCTTTCGTCCCTGAATATACTAAATCGTCATACTATGACCATTGTCCAAGAATTCATGAAATACACGATTCATCAAGCTCACAAGAATAGTCGGAGCAGTAGCCAATACGATTGGCATCACAATGCTCATAGAGATTATAACGGATACAAATCAATGCTAGGAACATCTTACTCCTTCACATGAAAATGGACATAATCAGATTACAAATCGATCATAGAGAAAACTTCACCCTGAAGTTGATTAGATAAGTCGTTGATAACGGTATCAGTCCTAATCACCATACTACTAAGATTCCAGAATTCCATGAACAACCTCATACCACCATCATTCTTCTTCATAACCAAACTGAAACACAACACGGAGACGCACACAGACGGATAAACCACTTCCTAGAAGTAGGTCCTTCAATACTCTTCATTCAACGTATGTTGTTCGTAAGGGATTTCGAAAATAGGCAAAACGTCACTTACACATGAATAGAGTTCTGATTCAATTAACACACTGACCTCAGGCACTCCTCAAGATATTCTATGACTCCAATAAGTTCAAGGTATATGATGTAACTATTATCACACTGGCCAGATGTCATAATACTTGCATCATATACACATGCCTTTATTGCAATCACAATCTACCTCAAGTCGTGACAAAATACATTCTAATAAACGGATCAAAACAATTACATTCGAGAGTAAATCTTGGTAGTCCATCGAGGAATACATCGCGAAATCGGACATCGAAAACTCTCGAGTGAGTTACATCAAACGGAATATCTTCACAAAAGCGAGGGATTAATATACGGAATGTCAAAGCAAAGGTGATCATAATAGTATGCCAGGTCAGAAACCTGGGCACGGAGTTTGAGTTTCATAAGTCGTCTGAGATGACAAAATCATAACTGTTGTTAGCATCTCAATGCTCAATCAACAATTACATGACCAGAATGAAATTGAATCGAACATTCCCAAAGAAGTCAGATTAGCAGAATGAAAAACATCCACAACCGTACAGGATACTCTACACTCGTGATGGATAGTCACAAGATTCTCATAGAGACAGAATTAGGAATAGCAATTCAATAATGCAGAGGGGACTTAATGTGCTTAGCAAAAGCAAAAGACACCACAGGATATGTCGTTCTTGTATCAAATAAAACTACGCAGCACGATCGCATAAGTAAGGAATACCCGAAACGGTACTTGATGTGTCAGCAGCCTGGTCCCTGGTCAGAGCGAACACTCGACCCTCGGCAGATTGCTGTCAATCATTCTCATTCTTACGGTTGTTACCATTCACCTTCGGACACTGATAAGTGCGTGCGAGTGCTCTAATTTATACCCACGGTATGTCGTTGTGGTTTTAGCAGTATTCAAGTTTTAAATTTATATTTAGCCGACTTATCAGTAACACACACACTTTAACGAGCAGTGTACCCGGTCAGTATGTATATAATGGTAAGTAGAGTGTCGATCACTAAGAGTGGAACGTATTATCTAGTTATTCTAATCAGTATTTTAATATCTTAAGTTAGCTATACAACCTAATTTAACGCAAGGGGGGGTTCAGCCTGAGAGACTGGCACGATTTGGTTGCAATTAAATAATAAACTAAACCAATAGGCACGAATCAGCGAATAGCACACACGTACACAGATAAATACACGAGACAATAAGAAGACCTGTCCTGATAGTTAAGTAGCTTGTCACTTGTTTTATTGCTAGTTTTATATGAAGTGTATAGTTCGATGCAACGCACCGAGATTAAGTCCTTTCTCGTTGGTTCTAATCTTATCGGCGAGTAAACCCTTAATGATTACTTATGACTATCCTATTTATCTTTCTTCCTACTTTTCTACAGACGATAGAATGCATAGGCGATCTAATAAATAGGCGAGGGCAGAGGCATGGCGACCCGATCAACGCTCAGCTAGACACAGAGGTTATCAATGCACTAATAAAAGTCACCAAAGACATCAACATATAAACTTTAATTAATGGGAAAGCAGTTTTAAGGGAGTGCAATCTTTCCGTTGTCACATTACACAAGCCACCAATCCTGATGAATTAAAGTTTACTAACACAATAAAACAAAACTACTTAATGAATTAAACACATGCAGGACCTTCTTACAGCTCTTGTATCTTCGTTCAAGGTGTGTCTTGTGCTGCTACTTCGACTGAATTCGTCCTAGGGTTTCTGTACTTCGGTCTTCTAAAACTGTCGAACTCCGGAACTCTTAATTCGTCTGGTCTTTGGGGTATTTATAGTTTCTGTCTCAGGGTAAGATGCGGCGCATCTAGTAAGTAGATGCGGCGCATTGACTTAACTTCGCGTGGGGTCCAAGATTAATATATTCAGGAATATTCGTACACCGCCAGAAGATGCGGCGTATCTTCATTCTTGGATGCGGCGCATGTCCTTTGCCGTCTTGGATAATATCTTGTGAAATATTGATAATGATGCGCCGTATGTAAGAAGTATAATGCGGCGCATCTGGAGCAGAATAGTCTTGATCTTGTACATTTCAGTAGACTCTTAACTTCTTGCTTGTTTTGCTCCATAATTACTCCAAAATCGCCAAGTTTCACCAAATTCTTGTTTTTAACTGAGAATTACAAAAGTAAACGATTAAGTATCAATTCTCATACATAATATAATAAAACAAGTCAAATAAATAGGATAAATGATAGTAATAAAATGTACTTATTTGAGTTCATCAAATATCCCCCCGCTTGAACTTTACTTGTCCCCAAGTAAACCTTAGAATTAATCTTATGAAAATGTATCCTAAAAGATATTAGGATTTATTTTTATATTTAAGCATGTATTCATTTTTGTCATAATCACACAACAAAACACTTAACGAATTAGAAGTAAAATACAATATTTTGATAAAAGCAAATCTAATCGTTTAACTGTCCAGTCGTGACGAATATTCTATCATAAGCTTGGCAAGTATACACATCTCCCCCACTAAAGCCAAGGAATAACAAGTCTAAAGCGGTAAAAAGGGTTTATAGGTTAAGGGTTAATCATTCTCCTTAATCTCTATCGATCTCAAATTCCAGAAAAGGCGACAAAATCACAAATACATGATCGAATCCACGAACACGATACTCGCAATTGCTCAAATCCTTAACTCGAACAGGCTAAAGATAGGACCAAGTAATCTTCACCAATAATATTATATCAAAAAGGGCGACAAAATCATAAATACATAGCCGAATCCACGACTACGATACTTAAGATTGCTCAAATCCCTAATCTCAATAAATCAAAGGTTTTGATAACGAATAATATAGGGTATGGATAATATTTGGGATATAAATTGGTGTAAAAATAAAAAATAAACAAAACAAATAAATTAAAATCCTAAGTGTGGTTAATCACTATCCCAACCATCCCATGAATAAGACTCATATCATAGAATAACTCACGCTTTAACACTTGAAACACACGCTTTAGGTAGACACGAATTATACTCAACAAGATCTTAATCAAAGAATAAACCTTAGTTGGTGTTCCCATAACTGCCAACTCCCATTCAATCCGTAGATATAATATACAACAACTAGTGGTGATATCGACCACTTAATACAAAACTTTACATAAGTTGGTTAAAACAAACTTCCAACTTCTTTTTTCTTTTTTTTTCTTTTTCTTTTCTAATTTTTTCGATTTTTTTTTTTTTTTTTTTTTTTTTTTTTTTAATTTTTTACTTGAAACATAAACATAGATGTGTAAAATTTCACCACATCACTATAATGATAATTCTGGATAATTTTTCCATACTTTTCATGACTTCAGAAATAACGGTAATAGTGAAAGTATTAAACACACGAAAAATAAACTCAAAGATATACAATATTTACTTTCACTCCAATTGCATTGTGCAATTTCCCGACCTAACCATAGATAATGAATTACGCACGCGAACACAGGTAATGTAAGGAAACACACTTTGCCTAAAGCAATTAACCAACCACGGATTTTAATCTACAGGGTAGGCTAAGGTGTAAGGGTGTAACGAAACATTTTAACAAAGGTGTAAGAAACGAAAGGAATGGCTGTGAGTGTTTTTCTAGGGGTATCTTACTCTAAAAATGAGAGTAACAAAAGGGTTTATACGGGGGTTAACTAACCAGTGTAGTTAGCTAATAACACAAAACATATAATAGGCTTTTTGGGTGTAATCCTAGAATTTTACCAATTTAGACAAGTCATTACAATTATATAAATAATACTTATTATGGTGGTCTCGAATAGTATACAAGCCAAGTTCTAAAGTTTACAAGTCACCGGCACACTCATAGATTTGTGAATTTTGAAAAATCACAATTTTTGAAAATAACGTCATGTGTGCAGCTATGTAACTTAGATCTTAAACAAAAACATGCTAAAAATTTTAATTTTGATATATTAAGCACATTTTAAGCATAATTTTTGAAAAGTTTAGGACAAGTGTTAAGTGTTCTAATTCTCCAATCCCCCCACTTAAGTTAAACAACGTCCTCGTTGTTTGTATAAAAGGTTAAAAACTGGAAAATAAAAGAATTAGAACAGAAAAACTCCCCTGAGATTTGCTCGGTATGATCCTCCATTTGTATAAGAGCAAAAATCATCTTTCTTGTGGATTAGAACGTTTAAGCTTCATAATCAATGTATCCACAGGAAATGCAGGAATCTATAATACCACCAAGGCTTTAAACACACCTAAATTAAGAAAGGTTCAAACTTGCATAATACATTAGTAATTAGGAAAAATAAAACATAAAAATAAAAATGAAAATCATCAGGTCAGTCGATGCGCCGTATCTTATGGAAGAAGATACGCCGTATCGAGCCTGGAATAATTACGGATCAGAATAGAAGATGCGCCGCATCCTTAACCAGGGATGCGCCGCATTGAAATAAACTGATAAAAAGTTTTAAAGTTAAAATATAAATATGCGGAAAAATAAAGTAAGATATGACCAGCGCAGGAGATGCATCGCATCTCAGAATTGAGATGCGCCGTATCCTCTGTGGGCCTGACTGACTCGACTCAGAACAGAATAATAAAAATTTTCCGGGTTGTCTCCCGGTCAGCACTTGTCTTTATTCCAGAGTCTTCAAGTTAGACTCACGTTCAGCTCATTAATATCGATCATTGAAGGAGTCGGAAACATCGCGCTCCCTCATCGCCAATTCAGTAATATTGAACACTCCTTTCTCGTCCTTAATTTCCACGCCGTTCTTCTTTAATATCTGTATAAACAAAGTTCTGTCCCTTTCGGGCAGAGATGACAAAATGATAGACGGGAAATGCTTATTATCATATAGGCATAAATAAGCAAGGTGGGGTGGTAGTTCAATAAACACATCATTATTCAAATTCGTTTTCTCAACTATTCTCCTACGTTTGTTAATTACTACGCAATCATACCACTCATCATCAGAATCATTAACAATATTGCGTCTAAGTTCGGTAGGTACATTAAGGTCAATAAATTCTTCAAAGTTCTCATGATTAGGATTAGTTGAGTTGTTTTGAATCAATGTTTCACTCATAAGCCTAGCTTCAAGATCGAGGTCCACACGCTCTCTTAATCCTAGCACATAGACACCTCTAATTATGCTTTTAACAGGATCTTGGCACTTATAGACTAGTTTATTATTCCCTACCCTTAACGAGATTTTTCTTTTAAACACATCAATCTTAGCATGGGCAGTAGACAAGAAAGGTCTTCCAAGGATTAAAGGAATCTTAACATCCTCGAGCATATCTAATATAACAAAGTCTACAGGGAAAATAAACTTCTCAATCTTAACTAGCACATTATTAGCAATCCCTTCAGGTCGTTTTAACCGTTTTATCAGCCAATTCAATAAGTAACTTAGTTGGTGCTAATTTTCCTAGTCCTAGGGTAGTGAATGTCTTAAGAGGCATAACACTAACACTAGCTCCTAAGTCAGCTAACACATTATTGAAAGATATATTATTAATTGAACAAGGCAAAGTAAAACTTCCTGGGTCCTTTTCTTTATGAGGCAAGGCATTTAAGTCGGTTGCAGAGCTCTCTTCTTTCATTGTAGCCTTGATCTCCTCTTCAATCTTTGTCTTCTCTTTTAGTAGTCTCCTTAAACTGATTGAAGAATTAAAGAAAAATTCGGGTCTTGCACCATCATTACCATTCATCAGTCTTCTAGGAAAAGGAATGTTAGGAGTGACTTCTTCAGTGGTGCTTATGGCCTTAACATGATCTCTTGGGTTGGTTTCAGTTGAGCTAGGTAAACATCCATATCCCCTTTCTTGAAGAACTTTGCTCATTTGACCAATTTGTTGTTCCAATGCTTTGATCGAAGCTCCTTGATTTCTTGTAGTAGTGTCCGTTGAAGCTCGGATTTCTTTGATCATAGCAGTATTCTCTTCATGTCTTTTAGCAGCATCGGCCATAATTTGCTTTAGAGTGTCATCTAAAGTCTGCCTCCTCTCTTGATAAGCGGGATTAAAGTTGTTCTTTTGATAGAATCCCGGGGTAGCTTCCCTAAATCTTCCTGAAGGTCAGAATGGTTGTCCAAATTGAGTGTAATATGCTTCTTCAAACGTCTCACTTTCATTCTTATTCGGGCAATCTTTAGTGTAGTGAGGTCCTTCGCACTTTTCACATCCAACTTGGGCAGCATACACTTTTTCATCACGCTTCTTCATCTCTCTACAAATTTTATCCAATTGAGCTTGAATAGCAGCAAACCCGTCAAAATTAATGCTGCTCTTAGATCTAGTAGAGGTCCCATCGTGCCATTTTTAAGAATGATCAGCAGCTTCTTGGATAGCTTTCCTAGCATTGGTTGCACTCATTTGAGGCACAGCTCCCTTAGCGTCCAAGATTTGTCTAGTAGGCACGTCCAATCCTTGATAAAACAATATTATCTCCTGCATAGGGGTTAGATAGTGTTGAGGACATTTTACCAGTAAATCTTTAAATCGTTCCCAAGCTTGATAAAGAGTTTCATCAGACTCTTACTTGAAACTGTTGATAGCCTCCATCTTTTTAGCAGTCTTAGCAGGTGGACAATATCTCTTCAGGAATTTGCTCTTTAAATCTTCCCATGTAGTGATTGAACTAGCAGGTTCATTCCTTACCCACTTGTTAGCAGCTCCTTTTAGCGAGAGTGGAAAGATTCTTAGCATGATTTGATCGTCAGTGACTCCTTCTGAAGTAAACAAATCCGCAATCTCGAGGACCTTTTCAACATGCTCATTAGCATCCTCATGTTCCGATCCACTGAAAGCATTTTCTCTTAGCTCTTTGAGAAACTGACCCTTCAATTCAAACTTTGACTTATCATCAAATTTTGGTCTAGCAACTCCAAAAGTGTAATCAGCACGGGTTTTGTTCATGTATTCCTCCATAGTTGTGTTTTCGCCCATTGTTTCTGTTTCTTCTTCCTCTTTCTCTTCAGAAAAATAATCAAGCTCGAATGAACTTGAGATATCAAAGCTTTTTGCGTTGAAAATCCTTTTAAGCGAATGAAAGACTCGTTCAGGATCTTCGAAAGGTTGAATCAAGTTCTTTGTAGAACTCCTGGTCATGCACTTCCTGAAATCAACACAAAAACATCAGTAGGGTATGCTCAAGAAAGTAATATATCAGTAAATTAACAACCAAAACGGAATACGAATAATTAAAGTTACTGATATCTGCAGACGATGCGCCGTATCCAAAAAGTTGGATACGCCGTATCTTATAATCGTTAAAATTAAATCAGACTTTTATTCAGAAAATAGATACGCCGCTTAGAAATTTAGAATGCGCCGTATCAGTTTTAATTATCAAAAATCGATATACTTATTAAAATTAAATGCGTCGTATTAACAAAAGTTAATGCGCCGTATTTTCGTTACGTTTCAAAATATAAGATTTTTGATTCAGAGGATACGCCGTATCGACAGAGATCGATGCGTCGTATCTATTTAATTAATCGAAAACTGTTTTTAATTAAAATAATAGATACACCGTATCTGCTAAAGCAGATGCGTCGTATGGCGTTAACGTTTAGAAATTTTTTTTTATCAAAAACAGATACGCCGTATCTTGAGGAAAAGATGCGTCGTATCGAATTAATTAAACGCGTTGTATTTTATAAAAATTAAACGCAATACGCCGTATCTGAGAAATCAGATGCGCCGTATCGTTTAAATAAGCTCAGTACAACGATAGCAGAATACAAAAAATACGAAAAATAAAAACAAATAAAAACACAAACAAAAACAAACAAAAAAAAAAACACTCAAAAAAAAAGAAAATATGCAAAATAATACAATGAATGCAATTTAACCTAATATACAAGACAGTTAGCGGTTAGATTAAAAATTAAAACCTAATTAAAATACTAATCAAATTAACAGATAATAACAATTCACTCCCGGCAACGGCGCCAAAAACTTGATGCATGCGTGCGAGTGCTCTAATTTATACCCACGGTATGTCGTTGTGGTTTTAGCAGTATTCAAGTTTTAAATTTATATTTAGCCGACTTATCAGTAACACACACACTTTAACGAGCAGTGTACCCGGTCAGTATGTATATAATGGTAAGTAGAGTGTCGATCACTAAGAGTGGAACGTATTATCTAGTTATTCTAATCAGTATTTTAATATCTTAAGTTAGCTATACAACCTAATTTAACGCAAGGGGGGGGTTCAGCCTGAGAGACTGGCACGATTTGGTTGCAATTAAATAATAAACTAAACCATTAGGCACGAATCAGCGAATAGCACACACGTACACAGATAAATACACGAGACAATAAGAAGACCTGTCCTGATAGTTAAGTAGCTTGTCACTTGTTTTATTGCTAGTTTTATATGAAGTGTATAGTTCGATGCAACGCACCGAGATTAAGTCCTTTCTCGTTGGTTCTAATCTTATCGGTGAGTAAACCCTTAATGATTACTTATGACTATCCTATTTATCTTTCTTCCTACTTTTCTACAGACGATAGAATGCATAGGCGATCTAATAAATAGGCGAGGGCAGAGGCATGGCGACCCGATCAACGCTCAGGTAGACACAGAGGTTATCAATGCACTAATAAAAGTCACCAAAGACATCAACATATAAACTTTAATTAATGGGAAAGCAGTTTTAAGGGAGTGCAATCTTTCCGTTGTCACATTACATAAGCCACCAATCCTGATGAATTAAAGTTTACTAACACAATAAAACAAAACTACTTAATGAATTAAACACATGCAGGACCTTCTTACAGCTCTTGTATCTTCGTTCAAGGTGTGTCTTGTGCTGCTACTTCGACTGAATTCGTCCTAGGGTTTCTGTACTTCGGTCTTCTAAAACTGTCGAACTCCGGAACTCTTAATTCGTCTGGTCTTTGGGGTATTTATAGTTTCTGTCTCAGGGTAAGATGCGGAGCATCTAGTAAGTAGATGCGGCGCGTTGACTTAACTTCGCGTGGGGTCCAAGATTAATATATTCAGGAATATTCGTACACCGCCAGAAGATGCGGCGTATCTTCATTCTTGGATGCGGCGCATGTCCTTTGCCGTCTTGGATAATATCTTGTGAAATCTTGATAATGATGCGCCGTATGTAAGAAGTATAATGCGGCGCATCTGGAGCAGAATAGTCTTGATCTTGTACATTTCAGTAGACTCTTAACTTCTTGCTTGTTTTGCTCCATAATTAGTCCAAAATCGCCAAGTTTCACCAAATTCTTTTTTTTAACTGAGAATTACAAAAGTAAACGATTAAGTATCAATTCTCATACATAATATAATAAAACAAGTCAAATAAATAGGATAAATGATAGTAATAAAATGTACTTATTTGAGTTCATCAAATATCCCCCCACTTGAACTTTACTTGTCCCCAAGTAAACCTTAGAATTAATCTTATGAAAATGTATCCTAAAAGATATTAGGATTTATTTTTATATTTAAGCATGTATTCATTTTTGTCATAATCACACAACAAAACACTTAACGAATTAGAAGTAAAATACAATATTTTGATAAAAGCAAATCTAATCGTTTAACTGTCCAGTCGTGACGAATATTCTATCATAAGCTTGGCAAGTATACACATCTCCCCCACTAAAGCCAAGGAATAACAAGTCTAAAGCGGTAAAAAGGGTTTATAGGTTAAGGGTTAATCATTCTCCTTAATCTCTATCGATCTCAAATTCCAGAAAAGGCGACAAAATCACAAATACATGATCGAATCCATGAACACGATACTCGCAATTGCTCAAATCCTTAACTCGAACAGGCTAAAGATAGGACCAAGTAATCTTCACCAATAATATTATATCAAAAAGGGCGACAAAATCATAAATACATAGCCGAATCCACGACTATGATACTTAAGATTGCTCAAATCCCTAATCTCAATAAATCAAAGGTTTTGATAACGAATAATATAGGGTATGGATAATATTTGGGATATAAATTGGTGTAAAAATAAAAAATAAACAAAACAAATAAATTAAAACCCTAAGTGTGGTTAATCACTATCCCAACCATCCCATGAATAAGACTCATATCATAGAATAACTCACGCTTTAACACTTGAAACACACGCTTTAGGTAGACACGAATTATACTCAACAAGATCTTAATCAAAGAATAAACCTTAGTTGGTGTTCCCATAACTGCCAACTCCCATTCAATCCGTAGATATAATATACAACAACTAGTGGTGATATCGACCACTTAATACAAAACTTTACATAAGTTGGTTAAAACAAACTTCCAACTTCTTTTTTCTTTTCTTTTTTCTTTTTCTTTTCTAATTTTTTCGAATTTTTTTTTTTTTTTTTAATTTTTTACTTTAAACATAAACATAGATGTGTAAAATTTCACCACATCACTATAATGATAATTCTGAATAATTTTTCCATACTTTTCATGACTTCAGAAATAACGGTAATAGTGAAAGTATTAAACACACGAAAAATAAACTCAAAGATATACAATATTTACTTTCACTCCAATTGCATTGTGCAATTTCCCGACCTAACCATAGATAATGAATTACGCACGCGAACACAGGTAATGTAAGGAAACACACTTTGCCTAAAGCAATTAACCAACCACGGATTTTAATCTACAGGGTAGGCTAAGGTGTAAGGGTGTAACGAAACATTTTAACAAAGGTGTAAGAAACGAAAGGAATGGCTGTGAGTGTTTTTCTAGGGGTATCTTACTCTAAAAATGAGAGTAACAAAAGGGTTTATACGGGGGTTAACTAACCAGTGTAGTTAGCTAATAACACAAAACATATAATAGGCTTTTTGGGTGTAATCCTAGAATTTTACCAATTTAGACAAGTCATTCCAATTATATAAATAATACTTATTATGGTGGTCTCGAATAGTATACAAGCCAAGTTCTAAAGTTTACAAATCACCGGCACACTCATAGATTTGCGAATTTTGAAAAATCACAATTTTTGAAAATAACGTCATGTGTGCAGCTATGTAACTTAGATCTTAAACAAAAACATGCTAAAAATTTTAATTTTGATATATTAAGCACATTTTAAGCATAATTTTTGAAAAGTTTAGGACAAGTGTTAAGTGTTCTAATTCTCCAATCCCCCCACTTAAGTTAAACAACGTCCTCGTTGTTTGTATAAAAGGTTAAAAACCGGAAAATAAAAGAATTAGAACAGAAAAACTCCCCTGAGATTTGCTCGGTATGATCCTCCATTTGTATAAGAGCAAAAATCATCTTTCTTGTGGATTAGAACGTTTAAGCTTCATAATCAATGTATCCACAGGAAATGCAGGAATCTATAATACCACCAAGGCTTTAAACACACCTAAATTAAGAAAGGTTCAAACTTGCATAATACATTAGTAATTAGGAAAAATAAAACATAAAAATAAAAATGAAAATCATCAGGTCAGTCGATGCGCCGTATCTTATGGAAGAAGATACGCCGTATCGAGCCTGGAATAATTACGGATCAGAATAGAAGATGCGCCGCATCCTTAACCAGGGATGCGCCGCATTGAAATAAACTGATAAAAAGTTTTAAAGTTAAAATATAAATATGCGGAAAAATAAAGTAAGATATGACCAGCGCAGGAGATGCGTCGCATCTCAGAATTGAGATGCGCCGTATCCTCTGCGGCCTGACTGACTCGACTCAGAACCGAATAATAAAAATTTTCCGGGTTGTCTCCCGGTCAGCACTTGTCTTTATTCCAGAGTCTTCAAGTTAGACTCACGTTCAGCTCATTAATATCGATCATTGAAGGAGTTGGAAACATCGCGCTCCCTCATTGCCAATTCAGTAATATTGAACACTCCTTGCTCGTCCTTAATTTCCACGCCGTTCTTCTTTAATATCTGTATAAACAAAGTTCTGTCCCTTTCGGGCAGAGATGACAAAATGATAGACGGGAAATGCTTATTATCATATAGGCATAAATAAGCAAGGTGGGGTGGTAGTTCAATAAACACATCATTATTCAAATTCGTTTTCTCAACTATTCTCCTACGTTTGTTAATTACTACGCAATCATACCACTCATCATCAGAATCATTAACAATATTGCGTCTAAGTTCGGTAGGTACATTAAGGTCAATAAATTCCTCAAAGTTCTCATGATTAGGATTAGTTGAGTTGTTTTGAATCCATGTTTCACTCATAAGCCTAGCTTCAAGATCGAGGTCCACACGCTCTCTTAATCCTAGCACATAGACACCTCTAATTATGCTTTTAACAGGATCTTGGCACTTATAGACTAGTTTATTATTCCCTACCCTTAACGAGATTTTTCTTTTAAATACATCAATCTTAGCATAGGCAGTAGACAAGAAAGGTCTTCCAAGGATTAAAGGAATCTTAACATCCTCGGGCATATCTAATATAACAAAGTCTACAGGGAAAATAAACTTCTCAATCTTAACTAGCACATTATTAGCAATCCCTTCAGGTCGTTTTACCGTTTTATCAGCCAATTCAATAAGTAACTTAGTTGGTGCTAATTTTCCTAGTCCTAGGGTAGTGAATGTCTTAAGAGGCATAACACTAACACTAGCTCCTAAGTCAGCTAACACATTATTGAAAGATATATTATTAATTGAACAAGGCAAAGTAAAACTTCCTGGGTCCTTTTCTTTATGAGGCAAGGCATTTAAGTCGGTTGCAGAGCTCTCTTCTTTCATTGTAGCCTTGATCTCCTCTTCAATCTTTGTCTTCTCTTTTAGTAGTCTCCTTAAACTGATTGAAGAATTAAAGAAAAATTTGGGTCTTGCACCATCATTACCATTCATCAGTCTTCTAGGAAAAGGAATGTTAGGAGTGACTTCTTCAGTGGTGCTTATGGCCTTAACATGATCTCTTGGGTTGGTTTCAGTTGAGCTAGGTAAACTTCCATATCCCCTTTCTTGAAGAACTTTGCTCATTTGACCAATTTGTTGTTCCAATGCTTTGATCGAAGCTCCTTGATTTCTTGTAGTAGTGTCCGTTGAAGCTCGGATTTCTTTGATCATAGCAGTATTCTCTTCATGTCTTTTAGCAGCGTCGGCCATAATTTGCTTTAGAGTGTCATCTAAAGTCTGCCTCCTCTCTTGATAAGCGGGATTAAAGTTGTTCTTTTGATAGAATCCCGGGGTAGCTTCCCTAAATCTTCCTGAAGGTCGGAATGGTTGTCCAAATTGAGTGTAATATGCTTCTTCAAACGTCTCACTTTCATTCTTATTCGGGCAATCTTTAGTGTAGTGAGGTCCTTCGCACTTTTCACATCCAACTTGGGCAGCATACACTTTTTCATCACGCTTCTTCATCTCTCTACTAATTTTATCCAATTGAGCTTGAATAGCAGCAAACCCGTCAAAATTAATGCTGCTCTTAGATCTAGTAGAGGTCCCATCGTGCCATTTTTAAGAATGATCAGCAGCTTCTTGGATAGCTTTCCTAGCATTGGTTGCACTCATTTGAGGCACAGCTCCCTTAGCGTCCAAGATTTGTCTAGTAGGCACGTCCAATCCTTGATAAAACAATATTATCTCCTGCATAGGGGTTAGATAGTGTTGAGGACATTTTACCAGTAAATCTTTAAATCATTCCCAAGCTTGATAAAGAGTTTCATCAGACTCTTACTTGAAACTGTTGATAGCCTCCATCTTTTTAGCAGTCTTAGCAGGTGGACAATATCTCTTCAGGAATTTGCTCTTTAAATCTTCCCATGTAGTGATTGAACTAGCAGGTTCATTCCTTACCCACTTGTTAGCAGCTCCTTTTAGCGAGAGTGGAAAGATTCTTAGCATGATTTGATCGTCAGTGACTCCTTCTGAAGTAAACAAATCCGCAATCTCGAGGACCTTTTCAACATGCTCATTAGCATCCTCATGTTCCGATCTACTGAAAGCATTTTCTCTTAGCTCTTTGAGAAACTGACCCTTCAATTCAAACTTTGACTTATCATCAAATTTTGGTCTAGCAACTCCTAAAGTGTAATCAGCACGGCTTTTGTTCATGTATTCCTCCATAGTTGTGTTTTCGCCCATTGTTTCTGTTTCTTCTTCCTCTTTCTCTTCAGAAAAATAATCAAGCTCGAATGAACTTGAGATATCAAAGCTTTTTGCGTTGAAAATCCTTTTAAGCGAATGAAAGACTCGTTCAGGATCTTCGAAAGGTTGAATCAAGTTCTTCGTAGAACTCCTGGTCATGCACTTCCTGAAATCAACACAAAAACATCAGTAGGGTATGCTCAAGAAAGTAATATATCAGAAAATTAACAACCAAAACGGAATACGAATAATTAAAGTTACTGATATCTGCAGACGATGCGCCGTATCCAAAAAGTTGGATACGCCGTATCTTATAATCGTTAAAATTAAATCAGACTTTTATTCAGAAAATAGATACGCCGCTTAGAAATTTAGAATGCGCCGTATCAGTTTTAATTATCAAAAATCGATATACTTATTAAAATTAAATGCGTCGTATTAACAAAAGTTAATGCGCCGTATTTTCGTTACGTTTCAAAATATAAGATTTTTGATTCAGAGGATACGCCGTATCGACAGAGATCGATGCGTCGTATCTGTTTAATTAATCGAAAACTATTTTTAATTAAAATAATAGATACGCCGTATCTGCTAAAGCAGATGCGTCGTATGGCGTTAACGTTTAGAAATTTTTTTTTATCAAAAACAGATACGCCGTATCTTGGGGAAAAGATGCGTCGTATCGAATTAATTAAACGCGTTGTATTTTATAAAAATTAAACGCAATACGCCGTATCTGAGAAATCAGATGCGCCGTATCGTTTAAATAAGCTCAGTACAACGATAGCAGAATACAAAAAATACGAAAAATAAAAACAAATAAAAACACAAACGAAAACAAACAAAAATAAAAACACTAAAAAAAAACAGAAAATATGCAAAATAATACAATGAATGCAAATTAACCTAATATACAACACAGTTAGCGGTTAGATTAAAAATTAAAACCTAATTAAAATACTAATCAAATTAACAGATAATAACAATTCACTCCCCGGCAACGGCGCCAAAAACTTGATGCATGCGTGCGAGTGCTCTAATTTATACCCACGGTATGTCGTTGTGGTTTTAGCAGTATTCAAGTTTTAAATTTATATTTAGCCGACTTATCAGTAACACACACACTTTAACGAGCAGTGTACCCGGTCAGTATGTATATAATGGTAAGTAGAGTGTCGATCACTAAGAGTGGAACGTATTATCTAGTTATTCTAATCAGTATTTTAATATCTTAAGTTAGCTATACAACCTAATTTAACGCAAGGGGGGGGGTTCAGCCTGAGAGACTGGCACGATTTGGTTGCAATTAAATAATAAACTAAACCAATAGGCACGAATCAGCGAATAGCACACACGTACACAGATAAATACACGAGACAATAAGAAGACCTGTCCTGATAGTTAAGTAGCTTGTCACTTGTTTTATTGCTAGTTTTATATGAAGTGTATAGTTCGATGCAACGCACCGAGATTAAGTCCTTTCTCGTTGGTTCTAATCTTATCGGTGAGTAAACCCTTAATGATTACTTATGACTATCCTATTTATCTTTCTTCCTACTTTTCTACAGACGATAGAATGCATAGGCGATCTAATAAATAGGCGAGGGCAGAGGCATGGCGACCCGATCAACGCTCAGGTAGACACAGAGGTTATCAATGCACTAATAAAAGTCACCAAAGACATCAACATATAAACTTTAATTAATGGGAAAGCAGTTTTAAGGGAGTGCAATCTTTCCGTTGTCACATTACACAAGCCACCAATCCTGATGAATTAAAGTTTACTAACACAATAAAACAAAACTACTTAATGAATTAAACACATGCAGGACCTTCTTACAGCTCTTGTATCTTCGTTCAAGGTGTGTCTTGTGCTGCTACTTCGACTGAATTCGTCCTAGGGTTTCTGTACTTCGGTCTTCTAAAACTGTCGAACTCCGGAACTCTTAATTCGTCTTGTCTTTGGGGTATTTATAGTTTCTGTCTCAGGGTAAGATGCGGCGCATCTAGTAAGTAGATGCGGCGCATTGACTTAACTTCGCGTGGGGTCCAAGATTAATATATTCAGGAATATTCGTACACCGCCAGAAGATGCGGCGTATCTTCATTCTTGGATGCGGCGCATGTCCTTTGCCGTCTTGGATAATATCTTGTGAAATCTTGATAATGATGCGCCGTATGTAAGAAGTATAATGCGGCGCATCTGGAGCAGAATAGTCTTGATCTTGTACATTTCAGTAGACTCTTAACTTCTTGCTTGTTTTGCTCCATAATTAGTCCAAAATCGCCAAGTTTCACCAAATGCTTGTTTTTAACTGAGAATTACAAAAGTAAACGATTAAGTATCAATTCTCATACATAATATAATAAAACAAGTCAAATAAATAGGATAAATGATAGTAATAAAATGTACTTATTTGAGTTCATCAGACACTCTTTCGTCCGACGTCCCATCACACTACAACTGAAACCGGCATCCAACGTCTTATAACACGATCACCCAGATGAAACTTTTCACAGTCAACACATGGAGGAGATGGAACCTAGTCCCACAACTTCTTCTGTTCAGATGAACCCGAACGTAGGGATCAAAACGAAAAATGAAGACAAATCAAACGTCAGGATCAAAATACAAAGGAAGAGATCGCGTCAAACGAGAAGCCTAATGTCTACCCAATATCCTCACAGGTCATTCTAAGGGAGGGAAACAAATCTTCCTATATCCGTGGTTAATAATTTCCAGAGTTCTCAAAGGATTAGCAATGGATTATGCAGATTCAAGTAGTATCAGATGATACATTATATATCCAGCATAAGTAATGAATTCACAGAACGTGTCAAACACATGACGGTTGAATGACCTTCGGGATGGTCGGAAAGGTATCAAACTGTTTATCAAACAACTCGGAGATGGAGGTCAAAATCAGGAAGTGAAACCTAAATGGTGTAAGGTATCCATGCAGTTCTTAAGGCATTCCAATCTTACTTGGTTACTAAGCTTAGGTTGCAAAACTTTCTAGCTTCTGAAACAAATGTTCTTAGAAGGCATAGCTAAAGGCAGAGGCATGAATCAGAGTGATTCGGAAGCAATGCTACTTACATAGATGTCCTAGTCTACCCATTCCTCACCGGTTATAACTTATGTTCCTATGGGGAGATCCTAAAGCAATTTCTCAAAGGTTGTCTTATGAGCGCCTACAGTGGAAACTTAGTGGTCCAAACTTCACAGGTCAAGGGTAAATGTATTACAAGTCGCAGCCTATTCTCTGATACCATAATTGTAACACCCCAACCCGATAAGGGTAGAAGTATTACGTTACGGTGACATATCAAAGCAAACACAAGCGTATGACTTAATTAATACAAAAGAATTTCAAAGGTTACAAAGGGAAAATCTGTAATACAAGGTTACAAATGAGAATTACAATAAATACTAATTCTAAAAAAATATAATCACTTCTAGTCATCTCTAATCCAGAATAGCTATCAAGGTATAGTCTTCTAAGTCCAAAGTACTCTCCACTCATAACCCAGCTTCCAACTAAAACCTGCCGCAGGAAAAGAAACGCTGCTGAGCTTAAAAAGCCCAGTGAACAGATATATATAACATAACATAACGGTAAATAAGCATAAGCAACGAAGGAATAAGAATAACAAACGAAAAGCATAATCATGAAAGTCATACGAATTTTAAAGAGAACTAAGAATCAAGAGTGCATGAGAACTGAATAAGAAATGAATCAAGAGAATAATGAAATAAGGAAAAGTTCATATAAGGATGTGCCATAAGAACTACATATCATAATCCGTCAAATCATATCATAGCAATACAAGTATACGAAGAGGGGAGACCTCTAAGTAAATAAAAGTGTGAGAAGGAGTGTAAGGCACACACCACCTGGTATCATAAAACCATAAAACCTAGGATGCATCCATACGCTCCCTAACATAAGTATGTATGATAGTACTAGACTGGTCACACATATAAGATTGGCCAATAGTGCACACAAAATCATAACATAAGGGGGAACGCCGTAGATCTATCACACCTCTACGGGAGTGTCATGCCTAGGGTGCCATCCAAGACATGGTCATGGTACCTCCACAACTAGGTTAGCTCAGGCACAGATCTATCATAGCATACAACAAATATAATCTAGCATGGCAAGAGAAACAAAATAGTAACTCAATAAGCATAGCAAAACATAAGCATAGCATGGCAGAGACATTTAAATAAATGTCAGAATGAATCAATAAGAATGACGATCATACAATGAAATTTATGAGTCAAATAAGGGAATCATATCAGGCATATGATCGATAGAAATATCCCTACTGAAAAGGGAAAGAATATATGTACCTTATCGAAGCACACAAATCAAAGCAAATATATGAATGGAAGCAGGTGATCACTCCTTCTTCACCCGATCTACATAATCATAAGTTTATTTATAAGTTTCATAGTTTCATAATCATAAAGGTTTCATTTTAGTTTCCTTTCCATTTTAGGTAACTTTCCATATTTAGCAGGTTTCCATAATTAGTAACTTTCCAAAAATAGTAGGTTTCCATATTTAGTAACTTTCCAAAAATAGTAAGTTTCCATATTTAGTAACTTTCCAAAAATAGTAAGTTTCCATATTTAGGTTTAAAAGCAATTTAGGGTTTCTAAAAACTGTAAGTAGTATTTAAAAGATTTAAATAGTTATTAATGTCAAATTGAGTTTCATACATTAATATACTTGTAAAATGATGTTATTTCACAATTTAGGGTTTTACAAGTCAAAATAGGGTTTCCAAATTAAGTAAGTGTGAGATTAGGGTTTCTAATTACACAAGTCATTTTAATTGGTCATTTAAAGTAATTAAATTCCAATTAGGGTTTCATACATTAAGTTAGGTCATAATTAAGTTATTTTTCCCGAATTAGAAATTTTAGGGTTTAATTCATATAATTTGGTTTCATATTATTATTATTCAAAGATTAGGGTTACTATTGTAATTATGCCAAAGTCAAAGATTAATATGATAATTAATCTAAACGTATGTTAAATACTTTTAAGATGACCATTGATGAGTGTCTAAATACTCATCATTTTATTCCCATTTAAACTACAAAAACAGCCAAAAACACTTTGAAAAGTCACATAATGCAGAAAATATCATAAAATGTGTTTTTATATGATTCAGGAACAAAAAGATTGAAAACAAGTGAAAAACATGCAAAGTTCACAAAATTGTCATTTTTAGTCCTTGAAGTTTCACAAATTGGCAGAATTAGTCCCTGAAGGTTTAAAATGAAAGAAAAGTCAACTTTAGTCCTTGGGATATCAAACATGTTCACTTTTAGTCCCTGGATGAAAGTTTTCTAAAAATGGCAACTTTTACCCCTCAAGTTTCAAAATTGGCAAATTTAGTCCTCGGGTATTTTAAAAGTGTAATTTATCAAATAATACCCTTGTACTATTCACATGTTACAATTTAGCCCTTTTGATAACTTAATGGAAATTACACTTTCAACCCTTCAAGAATTCAGAAATTACAAAATTGGTCCTTGTGTTTAACTAAAAAACCCAACCGGATCCTAGTTACTAAAATAAAACCCAACCCTATTTAATAAAAACCCCAGCCCAACTACATACCCAAGCCCAATCCACTAAACAACCCAACCCGACCCTTATTTAACCCAGAGTTTGACCTTCAGTCAAACTCTTCTTCTATACCACCAACGCGCCAAAACCAGTCACCAATACCACCACCATTTCCACCGCCTCTCTGACAAACCCACCACCTTCCACCTATCCCACTTTACCTAACAAACGAAAAGGCATTCAATGCCTCTTCCCCATCACCTCAGACCAGTACTAGTGGTATTTCCCACTCACTCAATTTTGGCGCCAATAATCCATATCAAAGGCTGAGATCAGTTGAAGACCATCCAAAGGCCAAGAATGATTCAGAGAAGAAGATGAGTGATATCCCACTTCATTTTAGTATAAATAGATAGCAATGTAAGCCTTAATGGCTAAGTAGATAATTTAGCATAATCGTATTTTCACTTTCAGTAGCTATAATTTGTAATTTCAAGTTTCAACAATCAATACAAGTTAAATTAAGTGTGTTTGTTGTTAATCTTTGTCCAATTTCCAGTAGATAATGATAATTCTAAGTTTTTACATTTCCATGTTGTACTGAGAATTCGAACCAAGATAAGCAGTAATTGAAATAACTTCTTAGTTGTTTCTATAAGCTTATACAAGCTTATAATAGCTTGTTGTAGGTTTATTTTAGTTTAGTTCAGTTCTAATTCAAGAAATGGAGAAAAGTCAACATAAGCTCACAATAAGCTCTTCTGAAGGGAAAAGCTATTTAGGAAGGCTTTTTCTGGGTTTTCTAGCTTGTGTGAACAAGCTAGGAAGGTTCTGATCTTGTTCTCTCTGTTCCATAATCAATTTCAGTTGTAAGCTTGTTTTTCCACATTTGCTATTTACTGTACCTTAGCTTATTATTAGCTTATTATTGTTGTTATATGCTTATTACTAGTTTCTAATCATATTTGATCTGTTTTATCAGTAGTTAACTAGCTTTTATTTCATTTTACTAAAAATCACTTAAAAAGACCAAAAATAGACCTTAAATAGACATAGCTTAATTATTAGCTTATTTCAGTTCTTAAATGTCAATTAGTACTTAAATAAGTTAGTTAAACTCAGTTTCTTAAAAATCTTAGCTTAAATAAACCATTTTCAGTTAAAAACCACAACAGACCCTTAATAAAGGGGTGTTTGGTTCATAGTCAAATAGGTCAATTAAGCTTGTTACTGTATATGTGCCATTAGCTCAGATTTGATCTTGCTTAAATAAGTCATAATAAGCTGTTTTTAAGTTGTTCTAAGTCCATTTGGTTGGACTTGTGATTTTGAACCATCTGTGGAAAATTTAGAGCCTTTACTGCCCAAATAAGCCACTATAAGCCACAAGCTCATTTGGACCTCATCTATGGCTTCTCTGAGGTCTTTTGAATTCATTTAGAGTAAACACAAAAGTTGGTTTAAGATCCTTTGGCTTGTGCACCTCTGCACACCAACTCTGCATACTCAGTATACACTGAGTAGTCTGAGCAGACATAGCCTTTCTTCTCAGCTTATTTGTAGCTTATTTAGATAAGCTGAGACCCTAATTTTTGGTTTGCAAGTAGTTCACCTAGCTGGCTTTAAGATTCTGTGCTTGGATTCCATTTCCTAGCTTATTTCATAGCTTAAAATAAGCCTGCAAATTCCCCTTTTTTTCCTGCCCTGAGCCTGCACTTAGCTTAATCAGTTTTTCATCATCTGAACTAGGGCTTAATTGGAGTTCAATTGGTCAGTTAGAATTGGGGCTTTTTGGTTTTTAGGATAGCCAGTAGTACTAGCAAGCTTTTGCCCCCTTAATATTCCACTTTTCTGCTTATTTGAGTGCTTAAAATTGCTCTGCAAATTGGTAGTTTTTAGCTTGTTTCTGCCCTAGTTTGCTACTACTGTTCTAGTGCTTATCTTGCTTATTCCTTGTGCTTATTTGTGTTTTTAAGTTGTTTTGTGCTTATATAAGTTGTTTAAACTTGTCCTGAGCCTTTGGTAAATTTTTGAGCTTATTAGCTTATTTTTGGGCTTAATCCCAAACTGCTTTTCAGCCCAACTGCTTATTAGGGTTTAGATAACTTTTGATTTTAATTTTCCTATATTAAGAATATTAATTTAGACTTATCCTGAATTTTTCAGATTTTTCCTAAGTCATTTGATATTTTTAATCTTTTTAATTAGTTTATAATAGTAATTAAATCATAATAAATAGAATAATAATCAGAAAAATATAATTTTAATTTTCAAAATTTTCTTTTATCAAGTAGAATCTAGGAAAAATATAATAATCTCTGTAGACCTTAAGAAAAATAAAATATAAAATAAGTGATAGTTTCTATTTAATAGATTTTATTTTTTTTTTAATTTTTAATTAAGCACTTTTCATTTTTATAATTTTTTTAGCTTCTTTTCACCTCATAATATTTATAGAAAAAGTTTTAGATTTTTCTTTGTTCATTTAGTATTTATTATAAATTAAAATAGTTTAAAAAGTAATTAAATAATAAATAATTAATAATAATTAGTTAAAAAGTGTTTAATTTTCTTTTGTATATTTGTTTCTCATTTGTTAATTAGATATAAAAAAGCAAAATCCAAAATATCTAATCATCAGTCATTCTAATCCAAAACTTAAGCAATTTGCCCATTCCAGCCTCGTTGGGAAACGATCCGGGTAATCACTTACCTGGTTTCACACTACACACACAAACGTGAGTTTTTGCAAGTATCCTTTTTCACAAAGGGGTGATTTGTATTTATTCACGTGTATCCGTCGTTGCATAATATTTATATATACGTTTTAGCACGGATCAAATTTTGGCGCCGCTGCCGGGGAGGTTGTGTTGCGACAATATTGTGTAAAGTTTAAGCGATTAGTGATTTGAGACCCTTCCTTGTGAAGTTCCTGTTTCCCATAAACCATATAAAATACAAAAATATTTTCCTTTTCTTTTATATATATAATATCATATAAAAATATAAAAACCCAAAAACATTTTCCGTTTTATTGTTAAAATAAAAAGATAAAAGCAAAATCAAAATAATATTCCTCAACTTGGGTATTATCATAATAAGTTCCCAAACATCAGATTAAAACTTGCCTTTGTGTCACTTGCGAATTCGGCTCACCTTTGATTGATAAACAAACTATAACGGAGGTTTAAGGATAGTTTGACATTAAATTGTCGAACTGAAAGAAGCGGGTTTTTAAGGAGCATAAATTGCCCACCTTTGCTTCTCCGCCACTCTGTGCGTTTTTCAGTCAGAGAGCTACCGTACGCTGGTTGATTTAAGGTTTAAGTTCCTTGTGTTTTGCTTCGATCTTGTTTTAATTGAAATATTTTATTTAGTGCATGCGCACTCGTTCTTCCACGTCAACAAGCCCTTTACGTGAACTCGTAGATATTCCGAGAAGACGTAATCGTAGACGTGCTGCCCAAATAGTCGAATCCGAGATTCGTACTGTTCCCACTGATAATATGGCAGACGAACGCACAATGGCTGAGATGCTCCAAGCACCCACCGAGGGTTACGGAGATGCCATCGTTTTACCACCCATCGATTCTGATCATTTTGAACTGAAAACGCATTTGATTCAGCTCGTTTCCACAAACCAATTCCACGGGTTTGAACGAGAAGACCCATATGCACACATTCGTTGGTTCAACAAGTTGACCTCTACAATCAATTACAAGAATGTGCCGCAAACAGTTATCAAATTGATGCTATTTCCATTCTCACTCGAAGGGGCAGCCCGAATTTGGCTGGATAAAGAACCCCCTCGATCCATTGAAACTTGGGAAGATCTCGTAAAGAAATTTGTCAATTATTTCTTCCCTCCATCTAAGACGACTAATCTGAAAAATGAAATTTCTGGATTTCGTCAAGGTTTCGATGAAAACTTCGGAGAGGCATGGGACAGATTTAAAGATCTCCTAAGAAAATGCCCGCATCATGATTTCACGGAGTTACAACAGATCAATACATTTTATAATGGGTTGAACCAAAACGATCAAGATTCACTTAACGCAGCCGCCGGTGGCAATATCTTGAATCGTAAACCTAAAGAGGTGGTTGAAATTTGTGAAAATAAATCAAAAGTTCCTATTTCTCGAAACAAAGTGAATGTTCCTGTCACTCCTGCTTCTTCATCCGGTAACTCATCAGAGTTAGCCTTTCTAACGGACTCAATGCGTTGCATGATGAAAGAAATGAAAGAATTGAAGAGTGAAATTCATAAACCGGAACAAATCAAAGCCATAAACAAAGTGTGTGAAACTTGTGGTGGCCCGCATGCGTATTATGATTGTCAAGCAACCGATGCTTCACTTTACCCAGCTCCCGTAGTTGCAGTAAACCAAAATCAATACCGACCGCATGCTGAAACTCAATACCGAGCACCTAATGCTATGGTACCACCTGGTTTTCCACCCGTGCCAAACCAAAATAATCAAAATTGCTTTGTTCAAAATCAAGGACAAAATTTCAACAATTCCCAAAATTTCAATCAAAACCGAGGTCAGAATCAGGGGAATTTTAACCAAAAGCCATGAAATGTCCAAAACCAAAATCAGACGTCCTCAGATGAGTTGCTTAAGCAATTCATAAAATCCCAAGAGGAGACAAATAGGACACAATATGAGACAAACCGGTTATTGGTTACCCAAATAAATGATATAAAAAAGTCTTTAAATGATCTACCTTCTACCTCGGGAGGTCTCCCTGGTAACACTGTTGTCAACCCAAGGGGTAAACTCAAAGCTGTCACTACACGTAGTGGTAAATCTCATGATAGACTCAAGGTGACAAAGGACCCGGTACTTCCCTCTAACAATGGAAGTACTAAATACGTCCAACCTATGGTTATCCAAAACTCTACACCCACAATTGCTCCTAAACCGTCAAGAATAGATCCTACTCTTTCACGATTTACTGTTAAAAGTTTGTCAAGCAAACTTAGTGAGCAAAGGACAGCTAGAACTTATTCCAATATCCTCAATGCTGCTCCTATCAGTGTAATTGATGACAGTGATGATGATGAAAATACCACTTTCATCAAAGCTATCACCACTCGTAGTGGTGCTGCTTATGAGGGACCCTCTGGTCCTATTCCTCCTCCGTTGTATGAAATGGAAAAAAAGACGGAGGATACAACGGAAAAAGTGAAAATTCCAAGCCCACAAAGTACAGCACAAGTCCATCCTCCGGTTGTCCTGAAAAAGAAATCCAAACCAGGAGTTGTCTTTGAATTTGTTGAGACTCCTCAAGTGATTGCCCCTAAATCCAAACCTTATATTCCTTACCCATCGCGCTTAAATGAGCAAAAGCTCCGGGAAAAGGCTAGTCAACAAATGGACAAATTCTTTCAAATCTTTAAAGAATTACATTTTGACATAAGTTTTGCGGATGCTATCATTCTGATGCCCAAGTTTGCATCTGATGAGGCGAAAAGTGTACCGCTTTTCGGGGGTCATTTAAGCCCTAAATCGTATTTATTTGATCCAATATTGCCCTAAATCGTTCCTTTTGTCATTTTAGGTACTTTGGAGGAGAAAATTGGAAAAGGAAGCATTTTGGACGTTTTTTGAGCATAAAAGTGAAGAAAACGACAAAGTCTCAAAATCTGCTGGAATAGTACCTTTGACAGCGTCAAGACCAAGCCTGACAGCGTCAAGACCAATCCTGACAGCGTCAAGACCAAGCCTGACAGCGTCAAGCCTTGATAGGCCAGAACGTATTTTTGGAGTTTAAAGGAAGACAGCGTCAAGAAGGCCGTCAAGCCTTGCCGACAGAAATATTGCCTATAAATACAACATCATAACTTCACTTTTTGTAAGCCCTAAACCCTAAGTCCGATTCTAGGGTTTAGGTAGGTGTTTTTCCAGCAACTTAGAAGGTCTTAATCACTCCATAAACATCTTGTAATGGTGTGTTGATTCTATCTTAATTATGTCTTCCATTATTATTGTTGCTTGTTCTTCATTGATTATGTTTTACTAAATCACCTAGTGTTTACCTATGATTGTGTGAAACTTGTGTATAACTAATTAGATCTTATTGATTTCTTGTTGATGTGTGTGTCCATCTCCATCAATTAGGGCGTGACAACTTCAATAGATCTAGTTGGTTTAGTTTATAATTCTTGCTTCCTATTGTTTCTTGTTTTGATTGGGTGATATCGATGTTAGGCTTAAGAAAACTGGCCAACCTCCTATATGGTAACGTGCTTGAACGTCTTAAGAAGCATGAACCAAGGTGTACTAAGGTTAATTGGTTGTATTTAATTCATAAGCGAATTCTAGTGATCCCATGTTAGGAGCTTCTTAGCCGGCTCGACATAGGAGTGAAGTAGGAGCTTATAGAGTTGGGGAAGATCGTACACACCCCCACGATTGGTATTAAGGAATACAACCCGTCAATTAAAACAAGGTGTGACAATTCAATAGGTAGAATTGGATAGCTAGCAAGGAGTAACATATCATAGGTAGACATGCTTCACTTCCCTTGTAGAACCCTAGTTTACTTTTCTTGCATATTAGTTTAGTTAGTAGCTTTTGGGTTAGTTGATTAGCAACTAATTCCGCCCCTTCTTCCAAAACACGAGATTTTTACTTGCTTTCCATAAAATATAAAAATACAAAAAGAATCATCCATCACCTCTAGACCTAGTTAGAATAATTTCAATCCTAACGAACACTATTCTTTGAGTTGAACGATCAATCCCCCGGTACTTGCCACTTTACTATACTACAACGGTCAGGTACACTGCCTGGTGGGGATTGCAAGCCTCTTGAGATCCCTTGAGAGGTAAAACCTACTGCGAGGGCGCAATCCCACGCATCAAGTTTTTGGCGCCGTTGCCGGGGAGTAGTTATTGCTTAGGTTGAAATTTTAATTTTATTAGGTCTACTCACAAGATTCCTATCAAGTGAGATTTTTTCTTTTTATTTTGTAGCTTTCTCGTAGTCTATCTTTTCTTTGTGATTTTGTTTGTAATTTGCTTCAAATGGACTTTTCACTTAGACTTCTAAGATTGCAAGATATGGTTGAGTGGCTAGAACACCAAGAAGTTCAAAATACCTCATTTAGAGACACCTATGAATCATATAAGCCTTCACCTAGGATAGATTCTTATGAACAACCTCCATGTTTAAGATCTCGTTTTAGTGAGGCCAATAGGAAATGCGACCTAGTTTGCCAAGGAATTATGGAGAGAGCCGTTGCAACAAACCATAAGTTGGATGAAGCACTAGGTTTGCTGTTATCACTACCTAAGAAAACAATTGAGGAGGATTTAGCCGAGCATGATCACATTGATCAAAAAGACCTAGGTTTTATGACCAATGACTTTGAATCTCAAGGAACACATGATGAATCCTTTAGGCAAATTGAACATAAGATTATTGAGGAAGATCCTTATGATTCGGACATTGAAGTTGAGATGCCTAGAGAAGCACGTGAGATACTTAGGAGAATGCTTAGGATAGATTCTACCAAAACACATGATGAGGATATAGGTGATCTTGACATGTGGAATGATGAGGTCAATAACATAAGCCCACAAAATACTCAACCATCATTTAAGGCACACACACCACCCGTGACTTACCCGGAAGATGTAGAAGAAACTTTAGGAATTCCGATGGAGGTAGAACCCTTGGAACAAGCACCACTAGAGGATATAGGTTTGAATACTTGTAATGATAACCTTACCCTTAGTTCTAGGGAATTTCCTAGTGTTGATGAGCCGGAACCTCAATCTTTACACACCTTTCCATCCTTAGATATATTTCTAGGAGACAAAAGAGGAACCGACCCACCCATCAACCAATATTATCCGGGTAGTTTTATGATGAAGGAAGCCATTCACTCACCCCCTTCACCTCACGTGGCATATTTCCACCCTAAGGGTGTGTATCGCTACTTTCACCCGCACTTAATCCTAAGTTTAGGGAAAACCTCCCCTATTTCCGTTAAATAAGGGTAGAGTCAGGCTCGTGACTCGAACAAAAACAAGCGCTTCTTGGGAGGCAACCCAAGCTTTATTTGTTTGTTTGTTTGTTTGTTTGTTTGATTTTATTTGTTTCCGTATGCAAGTTTAATTGTTATTGTTTGTGCTCATGTTTCAAAGTAAATTGTGAAAATGCTTTATTTTGTTTTTAACTTCGTCTTAACTACATATAAAGGTATTTTGCAAAAGATAAGTGTAAGGGAATCCAAATTTGTTTACAAGAACAAGATTGAACATGAATCACAACAATATTAAATGAGCATGCATACTAGTAATTGTTAGAGTCAAATGCTTGTATCGAGTCATAATGAATATTTTGCAGGATTTCCAGGAAGTGAGGCATAAGTTTTTCCAGAAATTTTCCGGAAACTAACCATAAAATTTCTGCAGGTCACTTCTGACGGCGTCAAGTGTAAAATTCTGGAAATTTTGCAAGTTTTGTTTTTCTACCGGAGTCATAAAGTTTTTGTTAAATCTTTAGTTTTATAAACTCCAGGAAATCTGCAAATATTCATTCTACAAGCATTATATCTTTAATCGTTTTGTTTTTATTTCTAAGTCTGGAATTACATCTAGTTATGAGTTTTCTTTGTTCAGGTTGATGCTTTGGGTTTTTTGTGTTTGTTTTCTCAGGTTTAACAGGTTATATTGGACAAGAAGATGATTTATATTTCGGAAGGGAAGCTTTCAACGTTCATTTTCATGGAGGAGGATTTAACCATGTTACCGGATTATCCACATCGAACGAATCAGGGGAGTATTTGTTTTCATTCTTTTACCTTATTTACTTTTACACCCTTTGAATGAACATTGGGGACAATGTTCAGCTTAAGTGTAAGGGGAGGGTAAATGATGATACCTTAGAGAATACAATTGCACTTGATTTTTGTTTGTTTGATGGTAGATGTGTAATAAAACTGAGATAAATACTTGTTAGGGCAATTTTAGTGCCAAATTTAAAATTTTTTACAACATTTAGGAGTGAAACTTTGGTCTTAATGAGCGTCTCATGGATAGGAAGTTATATGACTAGCACAAAACCGTACCACTAAAAAATTTTCCACCCCCAAATATGTGAGGTTCGCCCCTAGAATTGGTAGGAAAAGCATTTATGCTATGATGTGTGTACCGGTAGTACTTAGATTCTAGAACTTGCGTTAGGACCATTCCGAGGCCACAAGTGAGACTACATTCGTGTAGTTAGATTTACTACATGATAAGAGGCATTAGGATTAACCCATTGTTTTTCACCTGTGTTTTTGTTATAATTACGTTGGCTACATTGGTCAAGTAATTCTCCCACACCCTTTGCGTTGTACTCATTTTAAGTACACGATACCCCTAGTACACCCCTCAGAGCCTATCTTTTCGTTTCTAACTTTAAGCATTTTACTTAAAGTAAGAATTTGTTTACACCCCACTTAAATGTAAACCCAAATCGCCTTAGCCTACCTTGTATGCACTCATTTTTAGTGCATTATTGTGACAACATTTGTTTAAACCCCAAGTTAATTATCTAATTGATTACATGGTTGCTAAGTCAAGTCATATCCTTGTACATATTGTTTTGGGACGATTGGGACTCATGGGTAAAGTACTAGTGTAATGGAGTAATGGGGAAGAACAACATTATTACCCCCATATGTGCTAAATATTTTAAAAAGTACTCCAAGTGTTTCGATTATCTTAATTCGAGTCATTAGAATAGTTAATTGTAAAGTTATGTAAAAGTTCAAGTGTAAGGGGGATACAACCCCCCTGCGATGTATTATTTTGGATGGTAGGGCAAGAGTGTATGTCAAAAAAAAAAAAAAAAAAAAAAAGGAGAAAAAACATACGGACTACCATCCCGTTTCATTTTATGTTCATTTTATCTTTTTTTTTATTTCTTTCATTAGCTTAAGTCGAGTCTAGTCTTGGCTTAGCAACGCCATATTGTACATGTAATTAATCAAGATCTTTAACTCGCCACCAGTAAAATATCCTTTATCCAACAAAACTGTGTTTATCATATCCCTACACCTAACGTTATAACCCGTTTAAAAGCCCTCTTTGATAGTTTATCTTAGGTGCTTACGCCTAGTAGAGGAGGTTTTTGATCCTTTCCCAAGCCTATGGTAATCTATTTGCTATGACAGGTAGTGAGAGATATTATTCATTTTCATTTATGAGATATACTTTTATGACACCTGAGAGATGTGAGTATCTAAACACTACTTGTGAGGTGCTAATCTATAATCTCCGTGCTTGTTATGATTAAAGTGGAACGACTATTTGTTGTAATTACTTTTATATTAGCGTTAAATGACCCCTAACTTGTATTTTGATTAGAATAAAAGCGCATTTGCTTGAGGACAAGCAAATCTCAAGTGTAAGGGTATTTGATGAAGCGAAAAGTGTACCGCTTTTAGGGGGTCATTTAAGCCCTAAATCGTATTTATTTGATCAAATATTGCCCTAAATCGTTCCTTTTGTCATTTTAGGTACTTTGGAGAAGAAATTTGGAAAAGGAAGCATTTTGGACGTTTTTGGAGCATAAAAGTGAAGAAAACGACAAAGTCTCAAAATCTGCTGGAATAGTACCTTTGACAGCGTCAAGACCAAGCCTGACAGCGTCAAGCCTTGATAGGCCAGAACGTATTTTTGGAGTTTAAAGGGAGACGGCGTCAAGAAGGCCGTCAAGCCTTGCCGACAGAAATATTGCCTATAAATACAACATCATAACTTCACTTTTTGTAAGCCCTAAACCCTAAGTCCGATTCTAGGGTTTAGGTAGGTGTTTTTCCAGCAACTTAGAAGGTCTTAATCACTCCATAAACATCTTGTAATGGTGTGTTGATTCTATCTTAATTATGTCTTCCATTATTATTGTTGCTTGTTCTTCATTGATTATGTTTTACTAAATCACCTAGTGTTTACCTATGATTGTGTGAAACTTGTGTATAACTAATTAGATCTTATTGATTTCTTGTTGATGTGTGTGTCCATCTCCATCAATTAGGGCGTGACAACTTCAATAGATCTAGTTGGTTTAGTTTATAATTCTTGCTTCCTATTGTTTCTTGTTTTGATTGGGTGATATCGATGTTAGGCTTAAGAAAACTGGCCAACCTCCTATATGGTAACATGCTTGAACGTCTTAAGAAGCATGAACCAAGGTGTACTAAGGTTAATTGGTTGTATTTAATTCATAAGCAAATTCTAGTAATCCATGTTAGGAGCTTCTTAGCCGGCTCGACATAGGAGTGAAGTAGGAGCTTATAGAGTTGGGGAAGATCGTACACACCCCCACGATTGGTATTAAGGAATACAACCCGTCAATTAAAACAAGGTGTGACAATTCAATAGGTAGAATTGGATAGCTAGCAAGGAGTAACATATCATAGGTAGACATGCTTCACTTCCCTTGTAGAACCCTAGTTTACTTTTCTTGCATATTAGTTTAGTTAGTAGCTTTTGGGTTAGTTGATTAGCAACTAATTCCGCCCCTTCTTCCAAAACACGGGATTTTTACTTGCTTTCCATAAAATATAAAAATACAAAAAGAATCATCCATCACCTCTAGACCTAGTTAGAATAATTTCAATCCTAACAAACACTATTCTTTGAGTTGAATGATCAATCCCCCGGTACTTGCCACTTTACTATACTACAACGGTCAGGTACACTGCCTGGTGGGGATTGCAAGCCTCTTGAGATCCCTTGAGTGGTAAAACCTACTGCGAGGGCGCAATCCCACGCATCAAGTTTTTGGCGCCGCAGCCCGGGCATCAACAATCAAACACTTGTTAAGCAACAAGGAAAAACTGATTGAAATGGCTAAAACTCCATTAAATGAGAACTGCTCAGCGGTTATCTTGAAAAAGCTTCCCGAGAAGCTTGGAGATCCTGGAAAGTTTCTAATACCTTGTGTATTTCCGGGAATGGTTGAATGCTATGCCTTGGCCGATCTTGGTGCAAGCATCAACCTGATGCCTCATTCAGTGTGGAAGAAACTTTCTCTTCCGGCTCTTACTCCTACCTGCATGACTCTTGAGCTTGCAGATCGAACCATATCTCATCCATGCAGCATTGCTGAGGATGTATTTGTGAAAGTAGGAAAGTTCCATTTTCCAGCTGACTTTGTGGTTGTTGACTTCGACGCAGATCAAAAGGTTCCTCTCATTCTTGGAAGAGGATTCCTAAAAACGGGCCATGCTCTTATTGATGTATTTAAGCATGAGATCACATTGCGTGTGGGTAATGAAGCTGTTACCTTTAACCATGATCAAACGTCGAGGTACTCCTCAAATTATGATTCTGAATCGGTTAACCGAATCGATATCATTGATATTACTTCAAAAGAGTACTCTCAAGAAAGTCTTGGTTATTTTCATAATTCTGTGAGTGGGGATCCCACCACATCTTCTCAACTTATCACAGCCGACTCTTCCCCTTCTCTCACTTCGGTTGAGGGAAGTGATCCCTTTTGGGATGAAGTCGATGCTTTTCTTGCTCTAGATAGTTCACTTCCGCATGAGGTTGATGATAACTATCTTGATCCTGAGGGGGACATTCTTTTTCTAGAAAGTTTGTTAAACGAAGATTCATCTTCCCCTCTTCCACCAAAACAACTTCATAACGAGGAAATCAAGTCAGTTGAGGAAACTGATAAATTTCCTGAGATTAAGTTTAAGGACTTGCCTCCTCCACTTGAATATGCAATTCTTGAGGAGGAAGTTCTTATCTTAATTGCTATTCAGATCTCTCTTCTTCCCTTCACCTACCCGGTGATTTCCCCTATCTTTCACTCATTCGGGAGTGAGGATATTACCTTTGACCCCGGCATTTTCCATCTAACATTGGTTTAAATGCCGGATATATCTCATCGGTGTGGACCTTTCATATACGTTCAATTGGTTATCCAAACATTTTGAATGAAAGTCCGATTGAGATGGTCTCTTCCACTTACTTCCCCATGAACCAATGAATTCGGGGTCGAGTCAAGCTAGCGACTCGGTTAATAAAAACAGTAGTAAAACATGGGTTTTCACCCATGTCTCACCTAAGTGTGGGGGAGATGCCCCACATGTTGTAAATATGTACATTTCAAAAAAAAAAAAAAAAAAAAAAAAAAAAAAAAAGCTATTAGTATTTCCTTTTTACGTTCTAAGTGTTGGTTTAACAGCCGGTACTTTGAATATTGAGTGCAATATTCAGTTCTAAGTGTGGGGGGGAATTCTAGCGAATTTGATCATATGTACCATCTAGTACCCCCATTTTGGCCAAAATTTTAAAATTTTTTCTCACTTAGAACGCAATAAATGGTTATCAGTCCGCCATGTCTAACCCACATAAGGATTGGCTAATCCGAGAGCAAACGGCTCTTGGTAAAGATAACTCAAATCCGTTTATGGCTTACAATTTGCCTAAAATTGTATGGTATTCGACTCACCATATCTTTATAAGTGAAGAGTTGGCTAGCCCGCAAGGTTATGGCTTGTGGTAAAGGCAGTGGAAAACCATGATTGGTAATCAGCTCACCAAAGATAATAACTGTATTTTATCTAAGAGTTGGCTAGTCCAGAAGCAAACGGCTTTTGGTAAAGACAAATCAAATCCGTTGACAGCTGATGGTTTGCTCAAAATCATTTGGTTATCATTGTACCAAAGTATCACATACTAAAACATTGGCTACTCCAGAAGTAATGGCTTTTGGAAAAGAGATAAAATCCATTAAATTTTCATAAATGATTGCTAGGGACTAGCAATAGTTTAGTGTGGGGGATTGATGAGTGTCTAAATACTTATCATTTTATTCCCATTTAAACTACAAAAACAGCCAAAAACACTTTGAAAAGTCAAATAATACAGAAAATATCATAAAATGTGTTTTTATATGATTCAGGAACAAAAAGATTGAAAACAAGTGAAAAACATGCAAAGTTCACAAAATTGTCATTTTCAGTCCTTGAAGTTTCACAAATTGGCAGAATTAGTCCCTGAAGGTTTAAAATGAAAGAAAAGTCAACTTTAGTCCTTGGGATATCAAACATGTTCACTTTTAGTCCCTGGATGAAAGTTTTCTAAAAATGGCAACTTTTACCCCTCAAGTTTCAAAATTGGCAAATCTAGTCCTCGGGTATTTAAAAAGTGTAATTTATCAAATAATACCCTTGTACTATTCACATGTTACAATTTAGCCCTTTTGATAACTTAATGGAAATTACACTTTCAACCCTTCAAGAATTCAGAAATTACAAAATTGGTCCTTGTGTTTAACTAAAAAACCCAACCGGATCCTAGTTACTAAAATAAAACCCAACCCTATTTAACAAAAACCCCAGCCCAACTACATACCCAAGCCCAATCCACTAAACAACCCAACCCGACCCTTATTTAACCCAGAGTTTGACCTTCAGTCAAACTCTTCTTCTATACCACCAACGCGCCAAAACCAGTCACCAATACCACCACCATTTCCACCGCCTCTCTGACAAACCCACCACCTTCCACCTATCCCACTTTACCTAACAAACCAAAAGGCATTAAATGCCTCTTCCCCATCACCTCAGACCAGTACTAGTGGTATTTCCCACTCACTCAATTTTGGCGCCAAAAATCCATATCAAAGGCTGAGATCAGTTGAAGACCATCCAAAGGCCAAGAATGATTAAGAGAAGAAGATGAGTGATATCCCACTTCATTTTAGTATAAATAGATAGCAATGTAAGCCTTAATGGCTAAGTAGATAATTTAGCATAATCGTATTTTCACTTTCAGTAGCTATAATTTGTAATTTCAAGTTTCAACAATCAATACAAGTTAAATTAAGTGTGTTTGTTGTTAATCTTTGTCCAATTTCCAGTAGATAATGATAATTCTAAGTTTTTACATTTCCATGTTGTACTGAGAATTCGAACCAAGATAAGTAGTAATTGAAATAACTTCTTAGTTGTTTCTATAAGCTTATATAAGCTTATAATAGCTTGTTGTAGGTTTATTTTAGTTTAGTTCAGTTCTAATTCCAGAAATGGAGAAAAGACAACATAAGCTCACAATAAGCTCTTCTGAAGGGAAAAGCTATTTAGGAAGGCTTTTTCTGGGTTTTCTAGCTTGTGTGAACAAGCTAGGAAGGTTCTGATCTTGTTCTCTCTGTTCCATAATCAATTTCAGTTGTAAGCTTGTTTTTCCACATTTGCTATTTACTGTACCTTAGCTTATTATTAGCTTATTATTGTTGTTATATGCTTATTACTAGTTTCTAATCATATTTGATCTGTTTTATCAGTAGTTAACTAGCTTTTATTTCATTTTACTAAAAATCACTTAAAAAGACCAAAAATAGACCTTAAATAGACATAGCTTAATTATTAGCTTATTTCAGTTCTTAAATGTCAATTAGTACTTAAATAAGTTAGTTAAACTCAGTTTCTTAAAAATCTTAGCTTAAATAAACCATTTTCAGTTAAAAACCACAACAGACCCTTAATAAAGGGGTGTTTTGGTTCATAGTCAAATAGGTCAATTAAGCTTGTTACTGTATATGTGCCATTAGCTCAGATTTGATCTTCCTTAAATAAGTCATAATAAGCTGTTTTTAAGTTGTTCTAAGTCCATTTGGTTGGACTTGTGATTTTGAACCATCTGTGGAAAATTTAGAGCCTTTACTGCCCAAATAAGCCACTATAAGCCACAAGCTCATTTGGACCTCATCTATGGCTTCTCTGAGGTCTTTTGAATTCATTTAGAGTAAACACAAAAGTTGGTTTAAGATCCTTTGGCTTGTGCACCTCTGCACACCAACTCTGCATACTCAGTATACACTGAGTAGTCTGAGCAGACATAGCCTTTCTTCTCAGCTTATTTGTAGCTTATTTAGATAAGCTGAGACCCTAATTTTTGGTTTGCAAGTAGTTCACCTAGCTGGCTTTAAGATTCTGTGCTTGGATTCCATTTCCTAGCTTATTTCATAGCTTAAAATAAGCCTGCAAATTCCCCTTTTTTCCTGCCCTGAGCCTGCACTTAGCTTAATCAGTTTTTCATCATCTGAACTAGGGCTTAATTGGAGTTCAATTGGTCAGTTAGAATTGGGGCTTTTTGGTTTTTAGGATAGCCAGTAGTACTAGCAAGCTTTTGACCCTTAATATTCCACTTTTTTGCTTATTTGAGTGCTTAAAATTGCTCTGCAAGTTGGTAGTTTTTAGCTTGTTTCTGCCCTAGTTTGCTACTACTGTTCTTGTGCTTATCTTGCTTATTCCTTGTGCTTATTTGTGTTTTTAAGTTTTTTTGTGCTTATATAAGTTGTTTAAACTTGTCCTGAGCCTTTGGTAAATTTTTGAGCTTATTAGCTTATTTTTGGGCTTAATCCCAAACTGCTTTTCAGCCCAACTGCTTATTAGGGTTTAGATAACTTTTGATTTTAATTTTCCTATATTAAGAATATTAATTTAGACTTATCCTGAATTTTTCAGATTTTTCCTAAGTCAATTTATATTTTTAATCTTTTTAATTAGTTTATAATAGTAATTAAATCATAATAAATAGAATAATAATCAGAAAAATATAATTTTAATTTTTAAAATTTTCTTTTATTAAGTAGAATCTAGGAAAAATATAATAATCTCTGTAGACCTTAAGAAAAATAAAATATAAAATAAGTGATAGTTTCTATTTAATAGATTTTTTTTTAATTTTTAATTAAGCACTTTTCATTTTTATAATTTTCTTAGCTTCTTTTCACTTCATAATATTTATAGAAAAAGTTTTAGATTTTTCTTTGTGCATTTAGTATTTATTATAAATTAAAATAGTTTAAAAAGTAATTAAATAATAAATAATTAATAATAATTGGTTAAAAAGTGTTTAATTTTCTTTTGTATATTTGTTTCTCATTTGTTAATTAGATATAAAAAAGCAAAATCCAAAATATCTAATCATCAGTCATTCTAATCCAAAACTTAAGTAATTTGTCCATTCCAGCCTCGTTGGGAAACGATCCGGGTAATCACTTACCTGGTTTCACACTACACACACAAACGTGAGTTTTTGCAAGTATCCTTTTTCACAAAGGGGTGATTTGTATTTATTCACGTGTATCCTTCGTTGCACGGAACAAGAATACAAAGGTTCCTACGTCGGACAAATCACCACACCTTCTCTTCTCTTCTTTGTGATGATCGAATGAATGAAAACAAAAAGAAAAATAATATGGTTCGATTAGGTTATCCATGAACCTGACGAATAGATGAAATGATATATTATTTTATTACCTTTGTTGTGATACGAATTGGATAAGAAAACAATGATCAAAGCCTCCTCTATCCTCTCCTTCTTGTGTCGAATGGAACAATAATGGTTTAGGGTTTTTGGTTTTATTTTTTTGCCGACAAAGTGAGATGGAGAGAAGTGTTTAGGGTTTGTTGTAGATGTGCATGGGATACTCGGTTATGGGATAGAATAATTAGGGGGATTGGCCGAAAATTAGGGTGTTCAAATTGATGATTAGCACATTCCAAAATTAGCCAATTTAATACTTATATTTCATAAATATTTTGTTGTACAACTTTAATTATTTTCGGTCTATAGATGACATATGAAACGTGCCATACTTTTATTTCATAAGGTTCATACATAATTTCATATAATACTTTAGATTATATGTTCATATCGTATGGTTTCGAGTCATAACATGATATACAACTCAAGTTTTAATTTATAGCGTATTTTATAAGTCGTATTTTTATTTATGGTGCTATAATTCTTCCCTCCTAAAAAGAAAATTTCGTCCGCGAAATTGAAGTACGAAATCGAAATAGAAATACAAAATCGAAAGCGGAATCAAAATGAATACGTACCAAGTCACAAAGAGAAATGTGGATAACTGGATCGTATCGATTCTTCGGTCTCCCAAGTAGCCTCGCTCTCAGGATGATTCTTCCAAAGGATCTTTACGAATGGAATTGTTTTAGTTCTCATGACTCTTTCCTGACGCTCCAAAACAACCTCAGGTTCTTCACTATACGAAGGATCTTCCCGAATCTGATCGAACGGGCAAGACACAACATGAAGCGGATGATAATTATACTCACGAAGAAAAGATACATGGAATACATCGTATACGTGAGATAATTGGGAAGGTAACGCCAAGCGATGAGATACCTCGCCAACCTGATCAAAATCATTGAAAAGCCCTAGGCTTTCATAATTCACAACGAATTCGTTCCAAGGAATACGAAACAACAATGTAGCGGATAACGATTTGAATCTCACACGGAGATACATGAAACATTCATGCTTGTAAGCAATACGAAAGTAGTACTAAAGAGTAAAACCTCATCAACTCAGTCCAGATTCTTAACGAAAAGGGAACTAGTGCATCATTATAGAAGAACTCATCAATTTCAAACAGATACTGATCGAACTAAGGAACTAGTGCATCATTATAGAAGAACTCATCAATTCCATATGCAACATATACAAGGGTTCAAAAATAGAGTTCACCACTTTGGACTTACAAGAAGCTCTGTGTTGCTTTCCCATCTGACAAGCAACACAAGTTTCAGAATTTTCAAAAATTTTTGAAGGTAAACCTCTTACAAGGTTGACTTTAACCAATTTGTTTATTGTTTTGAAATTTAAGTGACCCAATCTTCTGTGCCAAAGCTTGGATTCATCAATGGTGGCCTTTGCAAAAAGACAAGTTAAATCTCTTTTAGGAATGATGTTCTTAATGTCCACGCTGTATATATTGTTTATTCTAGGGACTTTAAGTAGTACTTCAGAATCATGAGGCAACTTAAAGTCAGGAGACAAAACAAGACAATTAGTGTCTGTAAAAAGAACAAAATTCTTTTTGTCACACATTTGTGAGACACTAAAGAGATTGAACTTAAGTCCCTCTACAAAATACATCTTTTCAAAATCAAATTTTCCTGTTCTAATAGTACCTTTACCCACAATCTTGCCACCTTTTGGATCATTGCCAAAAGCAACATAACCACCATCAAAGGCCTTAAAATCTTCCAAGTTGCTTTTGTCTCCAGTCATATGTCCAGAGCATCCACTATCAAAAATGCATTTATCCTTCAGCTCCAATTGTAGATTGCCCTGCACAAAAAGTAAGAGAATTAGTTTCTCTTTGGGACCCAAGCCATTACTGACTTGGATCTGCCTTGTGCATCAAAGTAATCATATTTCTTGAAGTCCATTGATGCACTGCTGTGTCTGGTTTTGGGTTTCCAGACCCAGCAAGCTGAGGCCTTAACAGCATAGAAATGAGTGCCCACAACAGTATCAGTAACCACTTTTGGCTTAGCAGCAGAATGAGAAGTTGGTATGTGCTTAATCACAAACCTTTATTTGACCAAAACCTGACCCAAATAGACCACAGGCACGGATATCGAAGAAAAGGACAAAAATCAAGAAAAACTCGGAAAACACGAGCACGAGATTTGGAAAAGGTCAAAAGCTGATGCCGGGAAAGAATTTTATGCTCAAAAGTCAAAGTGAACCCTCAAAGTTTCAAAGAATGACAAAACAAGCCCTTGGATCAAATTTGAAGATTGGCAAAATTAATCCCTTGAATTTCAGCAATTACAATTTTGGTCCTTGTACTTTTGTCAAACTACAAATCCTAAATCCAAAACCTTATATCCGGATTTTAATACAAAACCTAATCCAATTCCACAAACCCAAAATAAATATAAACCCCAGCCCAAATACACCACCCAGCCCACTATCCCTAACCCACGACCCGAGTCCACCCAATCCTATAACCCGGTCAAAGTTATAATCACTCAGGGTCAATCTATAATAAACAAACCAAACCCGCCAAATCATTTTCCCCAATTATTACTGTGTATAAACCCTAATTACCGTACACCCGAATTACCCCATTCCTACAAATTATTACCCAATAATTGGACTTCTAGAAGGTCCTGACACCAAGAATGACACGTGGGAGCAATTGATTGGACAAACCACCTCACACGCACGATCCAAGGGCTGTTAATCAAGGAGTGGTGACCAAGGGAAGATCAAGGGTGGATATTGAGCATCTAGGGGCTTCCAAACCCTAATGCACCAGCCTTAGCTCGGCTATATAAAGCCCTCTTCTCACAAGGATTTAGGCAGTTAGGTTTTAGGTTTAGGAGTAGGTTTAATTTAGATTATTTTAGTTTATTGTTGCAATTTATTTGTATTTCCTCTTCAATTTTCAAATCTCTGTACTCAGTTTCAAGTTGAATGAAAGTCAAACTTCGGTCAACTGCTTATTGGATTATAGTAAGTGCTTATTCTGATAAAATTAGCTTATTAGATCTTGTTCTTTTATATTTGATAATAGTTGTTATTTGTTTTACACTTAGTCCTGGTTTTCATTTAAAATAGTCTTAAATCATGAAAATAAGTCAAAGCAATCTCAGCTTATTTAGTGCTTATTCACTAGTGTCATTAGTTCAGTAAGGTTAAAATAAGTTAGGAGATCAGTAGTTAATAAGTTTTTAGGATAAACATAGCAATTGTTAGATTAAAACTTTAAGTTCAGTTTTAAATAGAGTGTTTGGTTTAAGCTTATTGAAGGTCAAAATGTTCTGTTACTGTTCAATTGCCATTAAAGAGATTAGTTTGGGCTTAATTAGACCTAGGAAGATTATTCTTAGAAAGCTTTATGCCTAGTTTGTACAGTTTGAAGTATTTAACATGTTAGTAAAAGCTTAGGTCCAAAACTGCTCATATAGTCTTATAATAAGATGTGGCTTATTTGATCCTTACTTTTGGCAATTTTAGGTGAATTGTAGGTGTTTAAGTAAGATTCCATGAGCTGTTGTTGTTTCATGTAGTTTTGTAAAAGTAAAGTGCAAATCTCCCCATCTGCTGCAACAGAAGCCTATTAGCAGACCTGCACTAATAGTTTGCTAATCTAGCTTATAGTTTACTTTGCATCAGCTTATTCCCTTGAGCTTATTGCCTGGATTTTGGATTCATAAGTAGCTTATAATGGATATTTTTGAATTCTGATCGGGGATTTCACATTGTAGCTTATTCAGTAGCTTAAAACAACTCTGCAAGTTAGCCCCTAGGACTGTGCAGACATGCACAATTCCAAGTCCCCTATACCCACTGTTCTTTGGCTTAATTAGATTAGCAATTGTTGATTAAAATTGGGCATTTTAAGGTTTTAAGTAGCTTGTCATATCAGCCTTCAGTAACTGCTTTTAGATTTCCCCATAGAGCTTTTGGCTAGCTTTTAGAACAGCTGCAAATAAGCTGTTCACCCATTTGTTTCTGCACTTATTTGTTACTGCACTTCTGCTTTTGAGCTTATTCTGTGAGCTTATATGGACTTTTTAAGTTTATTTAAGTTTGAATTAGTGTGCTTTTCCATTTTTGAGCTTTTGGTAATTTTGGTACTGTTTAGCTTATTTTTGTTGCTTAATTCAAACTGCTTATTGGCCCATTCTGTTTATTTAGGTTTAACAAAGTTCTTATTTCATTTTTCCTAGATTCCTAGTTTAATTTTAGATTTACCTGCAAATTTTTATATTTTTCCTAAATCATTTACTATTTTTAAATCATTTAATTAGTTTCTCTTAGTTTTAAATTCATAAAAAATAAAACAAAAATCAAAAAAATAAAATTCTTTTTCCTAAAATTTTATTTTATCATTTAGAATGTAGGAAAATTATTTTCATGCCCGTAGGATTAGTAGTGCTTCAAATTCACTTTTTATTTTGCGCTCGTACGTAGTTTTTGATTTATTCACGCGTTTTTAGGATTTCCCTTACGTTTGCCTTAGAATAGAATTTTCCCCTGCCTTATTTACTGTTTTTAATTTATGTTTCATCATTTTAGTTTTAAAATCATTATCACTCACTTTTATTCACTATTCACTGCACGTTTCACGAACCCGAATCATAATTCCATTCGATCTTCGTCGGGACAACGAACCGGGGTTTTGACATACTTCCTATTTTGTGAATTCCTTTTGGAGAATATAAATTGCTACAATCAAATTTTTGGCGCCGCTGCCGGGGAGGGTTGAAGTGAGTTCGTGATTTCCGTTTATCGAATCGTGTTTTGAAGACCCTTCTCCCAGGAAGTTATCGTTTTCTTTGTGAATATTTTTCTAAAAATCCAAAAGATTTTATTTTCAAAAATTATTTTTCCTTTTTCTTTTGTGATTTTCAATTATAAAAACCCAAAAATAATCTTCATCTCCTCTTATATGTTTAATTCTTATCTCTTTACCCTCTCATACCGTTTAATTCTTATCTTCTTATCCTCTTAACCGTTTAATTCTATCTCTTTATCCCTCTATCCGTTTAATTCTAATGTCGTCACTCGGCTATCACTGCTTTCATTGTAAAAGTCCAATGGGTGATAGTCTTCGTTGTTACAAGTGTTTGTGTGAGCGGTGTGGAGTCAATTGTCGCAATGGATTTTGTAATTTGTGTGAATTGCCAATTAATCCAAATCCAAATTCCTTCAATTCTTCTCAAGGTTTTTCCGAACACCCTCCACAACCCCAGCCATCTTCACTCACTCAGCATAATTGCTTTATATGTGGAGATCCGTTGGGGGACAATTCACTTTGTGACCGATGTTTTTGCAACGAATGTGGATTTAGTCGTGGACTTTGTATGTGTTATTCTTCGAAAGCTGAAACTTCATTCGTTTATGATTATAATCCAAATTCTTGCAATGAACCGCCAAATTTCTCCGACTATCCTCCACAGCCCGATTTATCTTCGTTCGATCAACGTTATTGCGATGGGTGTGGAAATCCGTTAGATCCGACATCAACTTATTGTCATCGGTGTACTTGCGAGAGGTGTGGAAGAAATATTATCAATGGATTTTGTTCATTTTGTGCTTCGGAAGCTGAAAATTCATACACTTATGATTTTAATCCGAACATTTCCAATTATCCTCAAAACAATTTCAATCACCCTCCTCAAAACTACTATGAGCAAGAACCGTATTTCAATAATACATCATTCCAAAATACATCAAATTTTGAAAACTGTGGGGGTCCTCATAATGATTATCAATGTCAACCGTGGAATCAAAATTACTATGAACTTAATCCTTGCTATAGTACTTCCGGTTTTGACAATTTCCAACCTCCACAGCACCAAATGATTCAACCACCACCTCATCCACTTTCTCAAGACGTTCTTCATCTTCTAAATTTAGTCGAAGAAATTAAGGAGTCGATTAAAAAACTTCCCCAAGAAGATCCTCATCAAAAAACTTATGGAGAACTGCTAGCTGAAGAACAAGCAGCTAGAGTAAGTTCCAATTATCGTCAAACTTTCGTTTACGATGACGACGATGATGAGGATTCTATGTGGGGAGTTTATGAGAATTCGTCAGCAGAAATCACTCCCGTCTTACCTTCTATGGACCTCGAGGACTCTCTAAAAATGGGGGACGAGCATTTTAGCACTATTCCTGAAAAGGAATCAGACGAATTCAAAAAGTCTAGTGCTGAGAACCTCGTCCCAATCCCAAGTGAGTCTGAGGAAATTTTTGACGGTGAATGTGATTTGCAATCTTGTGGAGATTCTCTTGACGTTTCCGAGGTTACTTCCGGGATTTTCTCTAACCCTCTTTTTGAATTCAATGATGAGTATACTTCTTGCAAAGTTAATCCTCTTTTCGATGGAGGGTTAGAGAACGTTGAGGACGAGGACTCTACATTTAATGAGCCGATTTTACCAATACCTCGCCCCGACGATTCCCATGACTCAGAAGGGGAAATTCTTTTTCTTGAAAGATTGCTTAATGATGATCCCCTTTCACTTTCTGAAACTGAGTCATTTCACGTTGATCCATCATCCCCTCGCCCTCCTGCTAAACCACCTGATGATGGAATTCTTTCTAATATTGAGTCCAATACGGGTGTTGTGATTTCTAAAGTGGTGGATGAGATCTCTGAAGAGTATGTTCGTATACCTGATAATTTACCCACCCAACCCACCCTTTTTATCTCTCCCGGGTGTGAGGATGACGATTTCTTCACAATTGTTATCAAAATCTTTCTCCCCTTCTTCACCTATCCGGTGACTTCTCCTCTCTTTCACTCCTTCGGGAGTGAAGACACCATCTTTGACCCCGGCATCTCTCATTCTTTTTAGCCGTGGGTATCTCATCGGAGTGGAACTTTCATATGCTTCAATGTTTATCCAAACATCTTGAATGAAAGTCCGATGGAGATTATCTCTTCCACATGCTCCCCCAAGGACAAATAAATTCGGGGTCGAGTCAAGCTACGTGACTCGGTTATAAAAAACAAAGCGCTTCGTGGGAGGCACCCCATGCTTATCCTTCTATCTTCTTATCTCTTTTCTAATAAGTGGCGTGAGGAGGGCTACCTCTTCCATTTTTTGTGTTTCGTGGTTGTTTATGTCCAGGATTTTCCCGATTGATGAAGACTCTCGTGCTCGTGGTTTTCTTCTCTCCACTCGAGTTTCATCATTCGTTGCTCATCCGATATCCTTAATCTTATCGTTTTACGTTTATCTTTGGCATAATTAATAAACGCCCTTAGGTTTATGTAGGAGAACCCTTACCTTTAAGACATTGAGGACAATGTCTCGTTTTAGTCTGGGGAGGGTAATCTTTCGATTTGATTTGTGCCTTGCAATTTTTTGCCGTTTACTCATGCAACCCCGTTTTTCCTCCAAAATCCAAAAAATGAGAAAAATTTAAAAATTTTGTGCAAAATATAATAAATTTTGACATTTTTGTTGACTTTCCGCTGGTGAGAGTAGGAATAAAATTCTGACTTGATCGGGCGTGTTGAGCCCTAGCTTGTCCCCTTAACCATTTATAATCTATAAGCTCGTGCTAGTCTTTTACACAAAGAGCTATAAAATGCGAATTCTTTTTAAGAGTTTGCAAGTTCCCGCATCGACTTTATATATGCATGGCTTGATTATAAGGCTAAGCATTCGCGGATCTTATTATTTAAGATTTTAAATTTGCGAAGAACTAGAAATGATAGAGTTGTTTATAAGTTAGATTGCTAAACGTGGAGTAGTTGGATCTCTTTAGAGCTCATCGAAGTTATTTGTGGCTTCTTGTTCCCATAAGCTTGTTTCACCCACAAAATAGTAATCTAGGAATAATTAAAGGTATTTTGGTTTTGGCGATAATTAGTTTTATTTCTTCCTTAGAGAATCCTTGCTTATGAAAGTTGGGTACACATCAAGGTACTGTCAGTGTTACGGTGTAATAGGCAACTGATTCCTGATAGTACGTGCTATTCTCTCTATTGCTATAAAAGCCGTAGGACTCGGGATTTGGTAAAATATATAATGAATAATGATTAATAATAATAATAATCCAAAGCCGATAAAAGTTTTCTGTTTCCTGACGGTTCGCTCCCGTTGACTCAGACTTCAAAAAGGCAGAGGAAAAATATCCAAGGTCAAAATAAGACTCCCGATTCTTGACGGTTCGCTGCCGTTGTCTAGGTTGTTTAAAAGGCCAAGGATCAATAAATGTGCTTAAATAATGTTAAAATTGCCAAATTTCGACTCCGGGGGTATCCTAATAAAAGCTTCTGTCTCTGGATTCGTAGATTAGTTGTTTCGGTCGTATATAAAAGGGATATCCTCAAAATCGTGTTAAATCAGAGACCTTGATGTGGACCTCATTTTTGTATGCAACGGTTTTCGAGGGAAGGTTTGGAAACTACTTAGCGTCTAAACTAGGTATCTTTATCGGACTAAAAATTATCGAAATGAGAATTTGAAGAAATTCATTTCTCACCAAAAATAAAATAAATAGAGGAAAATAGGAATTTGGGAACGAGAAGTAATACACAATTAACTTTCACGGGTAGTGATAGCAATCTAACTTGTAAATAACAATGATTTCATTTTTAAGCTTAGTTTGGGGACTCGTGAAAAATCAGGAACGACGAATTTTATCCGTATGGTCACTTCTTTATGAGTCGTGTTTCCTACTCGTTGACCCTAAAAGTTATTGATAGATAATGATTGTCAACAAAACCGTCATGTGGAAAATAAGAAAATACAAAAATAGAATAAAAAGGAAAATCGGGGAGTTTTTAAAACTTTAGATTTCTTAATCTCCTTTGAAAATTTTGCTACTTCTCAAAGTTAGTAAAAAGAGATTGGAAATTTTCGGTTTCGAAAACGTGTTTTTATAACATTGCGTGAGGACACAGCAATATCTGAAGTACTGCTGCTAGCCTTAGCAGTAGAAAACTCTGTTTTCTTTGGAATGGGCCTTGGTGGTGCAACAGGGGAAATAGTCCTAGAAACACCATTTCTTAACAAAATCTCCCTAGGAACCATGTTTCTTTTGGGATGTGGGTGAGTCTTTCTAGCAAAGTTCCTATGGTTCACCCTAGTATAATGGTTCCATACAGGTTTTGGAGCACTAGTTTTCTTAGGTATTGAATAATAACAATCTTCTTGCAAGTGCTCAAAACTACCACAGCTGTGACATGCCTTCTTAACCAGTTCAAAGTCACTACCTAACTTGTGTGAGATCACCTGGTGCAAGTTTCTCTGGTTTCCTCTTGGCAAGTCACAAGTCTTCCTAGGATAATCTCTAGGTTTATCATCATACTCAACCATTTTCCTAGAGATTCTACTTCCTAGCACAGGTTTAACAAACTCAGTATGTTTGACTTTAGGTTCAACTGGTTTAAAATCCTCTAACCTTTTAGCCTTAGATGTTGTTTCTACCTGTTCATCATCACTATCTGATTCCCAATCTTCAATGATTGGTGCATCAGACAATTTTTCATCAATCTTAGGTGTACTAGTCTTGTCAGACGTTTCATTGCTTACTTGACTTGTTTCACCTACAGATTGTGCAGCTAACTCAGATATAATGGACAATTCTTTCCTAGTTGGTGCAAAAGCACTTTTAAGTGGGGGAGCCACTTCATTGTATCCTAGGCCACATCCTCTTTTAATCATCTGAGATTCAACTGCTTTATTTGCTAGAACAGATGCATATTGTTGTTTATCTATCCTAACAACATGTTTTTCTTTTTCATTTAAAGCTGAGTCTCTAGCTAATTCAGCTTCCTCCACTCTTTTATTAAGCATGTTAAATTCACATTCTTTCTTAATTAGCTCAGTTTCAAGAGTATGAATTTTATCAGCATATTCTCCCTCAATTTAATTAAGAAACTCAACCTTGTTTTCTAAAGATTTTAAACCATGTTGATGTCCTAAGTTATCAAGTTTGAGTTTATCAAATTCAACTCTTAAAGCATCATACCTAGATTTCAGTTCCTCTATAGTATCTGAACAAGATTTAAATGAACATGAAGATTCATTTGATACCTCAGAGTCTGATCCAGAGGAGGAGTAACCCATAAGAGCAAAGTGTTGTTCTTTGGGTTCTTCATCAGCTATCAATGCATAGTTGGGACCATCCTCAGCTTGGTCACTCCAGTCAAAATCTACCAAGCCATCACATGAGACCATAGCAGTAGTAGGTTTAGCTTCTTCTATTGGAATCTGCCTTGTATTTTCCTTGATCTGCTTTGGTGCTCTGCACTCCCTTGCAAAGTGCCCCTTTCTGTGGCAGTTATAACATTCAAACTTTGATTTGTCAAACCCCACATTGTTCTGCCTTCTAAACTTTAGCTCTCTTCTAGTTCTCTTCAAGAATCTTCTTGCCCTCATAGTCAACATTGCAAATTGCCAATGCAAATCCATCTCTTCTAAATCATCAGGATCAACTTGATCTAGATCCTGACTCATTACTTGAGTACTTGTAGTTAGTTCAGCTAAGTAGGCACAAATAGCAGCATCACTAATGGTGTCACTATTTGTAGAACTAGAAGCAGAACCTTGTGAACTAGCAGCAGAACCAGTATGACCAATAGCAGAATGAGTTTCTTGAATATTCCTAGAAGCCTTGTTATTAGATGACATAAAAGCAAGGTTGTTTGAACTTGAAGAACTGGTTGAACCCTTGACTTCAGTTTCATAGACCTTCAAGTTGTTATACAAATCATCCAAATTCATGGCTTCAAAGTCAGACTTGTTTCTCCAGAAAACTGTGTGAGTATTCCATTCTGGTGCAAGACTCCTTAGAAACTTCAGATTAATATCTTCCTGTGCAATATTGACACTCAGAAGCGCCAACTGACTCACTAACTTTTGCAGTCTGTCATAAGTACCATCAATACTTTCATTGCTTGATGCAGTGAAATTTCAAATTCGTGTTTTAGCAAATTCTTCCTTGACTTTTTGGTGGCTTCATTCCCACCAAACCTGAGTTCAATTGCTGCCATCAACTCCTTGGCAGACTTGGTGTTGCTGAAGCTCAATTGGTACTCATTAGGTATCCCCATTAAGAGAATAGTGTGAGTTCTAATCTCCAGTTTCCTTTGAGCCTTTTCATCATTGGTTTTGATGGGCAATACAGACCCATCAGCACCAATCTTAGGCAGAGTATCTCCAGTTTGTACGATTTCCCACATTGTGTAGTCACACATCTTCATGTACTGCTCCATCCTCATCTTCCAGAGTTCATATTCTCCAACCTTGAGCATTGGAACCTTGGACGCAATAACCATATGATGAGATTTAGACTCCATTGCTTTCGATGATGAACAGATCTGAGCTTTTCAAAATTCTTCTTGGTATCAGTTTCTAGATCACAAGCTCTGATACCACTTGTTGATCCCAGATGAGCTTAACGATCTTGTTAATTACTTTAGATATAAACCTAAAGCAATAGGTATAGAAACTGCTTTTGAATGATCTATTAATTACTATGCGGAAACTAGTGATTAATCTTAAGAAGAATTAACAAAAACACACAGTAATTCTCTCAACCTTCACCTCAATATATTAATATACGGTTACTCAAAAGTAACAGGGTTAAAACGAACCTTGAAGTGAATACAAGACAATACGTATGCTAAAACAATCGTATACTAACCCTAACCCTAGATCCTCCTTTTATAGACTTAAGGAGTCCTAGTCGATTACAAAAACTTTCTATGCAAGAATAATATCTATTCGTATCTTTACCATAAACAAACTATACATATCTAATAAGCAGCAGAATCAAAACTCTAGCTGCAGAATCATCTTAGGCTACCAGCAGTTTGACACTTAGCTTATTTCATCATTCGTCAGATATCATTAGCAGCAGAATAAATATACTAGCAGTAGAATGATTATGCCTAGCAGCAGAATCATACTTAGTATATTTCCATTAGAACCATGAGCAGCAGAATAAAATACTTAGCAACAACATCTTCAAAGTAGCAGCAGTATCTTTTAAACCCAACAATTTCAGTTCAGTATATTGCCCTAAGTCTCATGACACGCAAAACGTTAACTGTTCACTATCATAGTTATAAACAAATGATGCATATTACTCCATAATTAAATGAAGTAATTTTGCCTCCGACTGGGAGATTGCCGGTCTCTTTATTGATCTCAAATAAAATGCATTTGGTCACGTTACGGTAACACAAAGGGGTGGTCAAACCCAATAGATCTATTCATTATATTCGCGCTCACCCGAAAGTGATTAATGGTCCATGATGGGAGGTCTTTTAGGCAATAGGTAACTTAAGCAATATTAATCAGGAAAGCATATAGAAAAATACTTGTGTTCGGTTTTGTAGCATGTATCTCCCCACAAGTTTGGAAAATGTATAAAAAGTGGGACTATGAACTCACCTTAGCAGTCTGGATGGAAAACAAAATTAAATAGAGTTGATAAACGTCTCCGGCACGCGACCTGGGTTGGTATGTCAAGTTTCAGTAATCGTATTCCAATATATATATATATATATAAGTTTTTATATTTGTTTCGTAACGTTTTGGTTGATAGTTAAATGTTTAATTTAGACAACATGAAGTCTCTTCAAAAGTTGGATAAGATTTTTTCTTATTTCTTATTTTTATGTTTTCGTTTATTTGTTATCGAGATAAATGTATTTAATTTATTACTTTTTATTATAAATATATTTAAAATATATTTCAAATAATAATTAAATAATGTTACGCTTTTTACCCTTATAGTTTCGTATATTGACAGTTTATACCCCTGAACTTTGATAAAATGACAATTTTTACCCCTGAACTTTTAAAAAATAACAATTTTTACCCCTCAACTTTGGTGAAATGACAGTTTTCACCCTTCTAGTTTCAAAAATGACAATTTATACCCTCAACTTTAAGTCGTTGGTAAAAATAGTCTTTGGTTTAATAACTTTGAAATATTTACATTTTTGGCCCAATAAAACTCCATCTTTCGGTTTTGGCAGGTTTCACCCCTAAACTTCTGATCGATTGCATTTTAGGTCCTTGTTATATAAACAGTTGGAGTTTTGACAGTTTCTACCCCTAAAGCATTTTCGCTATCTCATACGTGGTCCTTATTTCAAGTTTACGCATCTTATTTATGAACGATATAATAAGTTGGTAAACATCTTATTTATGGCTTATTAGCTTATATTTAGAGCTTATTATGCTCGAAATAATTATTAAGGGTGCGTTCGAAACAGTTCGTGATGGGCAGTTTTGGGACTTGAATAAAAGCGAGGCAAAGCAATCTTTTTACAACATTCTTTTTCCTATAATTAGCCAGCTAGGTGGTATTTAATGTGGCAAAGTTTCAGAATTTATAGGGGTCGTTTGAAGGTCGAAATGTTAGTCCAAAGTTGGGTACGTAGGACTGTTTTGCGACAGAAAATGAAAAAGGGAAAACGAATTGTGTTTTTGATTTCCAAGGTTATGGCCTAGTTTTTATTGCATGTTAACCTGATTATTAACATATTTAATATATCTTAACATGTTTTATTGATTCCTAAATTTATAATGTGTAAAAAAAATAAATGGGGTGTTCTTGGTGTCGCTCGACAAAAAGAAAAAGAAAAGAAAGGTTTGGTTTTTGGCTTAGCTTTCTATTAGAGATTATTTAGCAATGTTTTTAAGAGTATTTGAAGTATATAAAAGGAATGAAAAAGGGCTAAGTACACTTACTTGCTACTTAGTTGATTATAGGAATATATGTGGCAAATAGATTTGGAAATGGAATACCAAATGCTCTCCTCCTTTTAAGTTTTTCTAAGATCTTTATTTAGCTTCTAAATTGGTTGTTTTGATCAGTGATTAGGTAAGTGTGGCTATTTTTGGGGTGGTTCGATTTTATGGTGAGGAAAATGAAAGAAAATGGGTCGACATTTATAGAAAGGAGGGAGTTAGGGTTTCTTGGGTTTTCTAGGCATCTTGTGGAGTGTGTAGAGAACCAAGTGATGTGGCTACGTTAAGTTGGAGGACACATGTATGGAGGGGGAGGGAAAGTATATGTGGAAAAACCCTAGCCCTTGAACCTACCTACATTTGTTGATTTGTGGAAGACATGATGATGTGGATAATCTTGAGACTTAGAATGTGATTTATGCTGTGTATTATACTTAGGGTTTAGTGAGAATTAGTTTGGTTAGGGTTTAGCTAGGATCGAACTAGGGATTTAGGGATAGGATCGAATGGCTTTATAGGTTGTACATTTGGCTATGGCGTGTTGTACACTAGGGTTTAAGGGAGTAACTAGATTAGTTTAGGGTTTAGTTTAGGTATTTGTTGTATAGAAAAATAATTAGGGCTTGTTTTATTTATACATGTATCGAATTGTATGTAAAAGAAAAAGGAAATCATGTTGTTCTCTAAGATGTTGTACCATGGGCTTAGTAGAGTTGTACTAGGGTTTAAGAAATAGTGAAAATATATTTTTGAATGTTTGGTTAAGTTATATTAATAATATGTTGATTTTATTAGGTTTAAACGTATATAAATGTAATTTTTAGTTTTTATGCATTAGACACTTGTACATTAGGTTTAGGGACTTGTACTTATAATTAGTAAGTTTAAGAAAATTATTTTTAATGCTTATACATAAAAGACATGGATAATGTGCTTTAAAATGAATACATTTAGAGGTATAACGGGATTTTTATTAATATTTAGTTTTTATGCATAAGTGACTTGTACATTGTCTTGAAAGACTTGTACACATATATTTTGTAAAATCTTATATATATTAATTAGGGTTTGTGATTTTATTACATAAAATCATGATTTAATGAAATTAGGGTTTGTATCAGGAATTATTGTGAATTTAGGGTTTCAGTGCTTTAGTAACTTGTACATTGGTTTAAATGAGTTGTACTTTTGTGTTTTAGGGTTTAGTTATTCATATTCATTGTTATAATGATTTAGGGTTTCGTAGAAACTCTAATTGATAAGAAATGTTTAGTTTGTATGTTTGTTAACGAATTAACGTAAAGTGGCAAATGATATATTATAATGTTTTATATGAAAATGTTTATATAAAAGAAACATTAAGTAAGTTGATGTTGGTCCGCGTGTGAGCACGTTTATCAAGGATGTGAGTTACGTAACATTAGATAATAGTTATGATAAGATAAAAAAAATTATACGAAGAAAAATGGATAAATATTCTTCATTAGAATATATAATAGTTTATTACAAGGTGAAATTTTTGCAGTAGTTACAGTATCCCCCCGTTGAAGGGAATCTCATCCCGAGATTCAGTCTGTATTGGTCGAGGTATTGGGGAAAATGTGTTGATATTTCGTCCGGATTTGATCTTCTCGTTCCCAAGTGAATTCTGGTCCTCTTTTAGAGTTTCATCTAACCTTAACGATGGGAACACGGATTCGCTTTAACTGTTTGATTTCCCTGTCCATGATCTCCACTGGTTCTTCCACAAAATTGAGTTTGTCATTGAGACGAAGCTCTTTCCTGGGAATAACAAGCGTTTCATCTGATAGACACTTCTTCAGATGAGAGACGTGGAAGATAGGGTGTATTTTACTGAGTTGTACAGGAAGTTCAAGTCTATAGGCTTCTGGATCGATTCTATCCAGAATCTTGAATGGTCCGATGTACCTGGGATTCAACTTTCCCCGCTTTCCAAATCTAACCATGCCTTTCCATGGTGATACCATTAACATTACTCTGTTTCCAACTTCAAACTCCATAGGCTTCCGTCTTACATCTGCGTAGCTCTTTTGCCTATCTCGTGTAGCTTGCAAATGTTGTCGAATTTGCATTATTTTGTCGGTGGTTTCCTGAATTATTTCCCATCTGGTAAGTTGGAATTCTCCGACTTCCGCCCAACAAATAGGTGATCGGCACTTTCGTCCATTAAGTGCTTCAAACGGTGCTGCCTTGATGCTGGCATGGTAACTATTGTTGTATGAGAATTCTGCCAATGGCAAATGTTTATCCCATCCTTTTCCAAAATCTATTACGCATGCCCTGAGCATATCTTCCAACGTTTGAATAGTTCTTTCGCTTTGTCCGTCGGTCAGGGGATGATAAGCAGTGCTTATATCTAGCTGGATACCCAAAGCTTTCTTAATCTTTTCCCAAAATCAGGATGTGAAACGAGAATCACGATCCGAGATAATGGAAATTGGTACTCCATGTCGTGAGACTACTTCTTTCAGATATAATTGCGCAAGACTTTCTATCTCATCTGTCTCCTTGATTGGCAGAAAATGCGCTGATTTCGTAAGACGATCAACAATGACCCAAATAGTGTCATACCCGCTTGATGTCCTAGGTAACTTGGTAATGAAATCCAAAGTTATTCTTTCCCACTTCCATTCAGGAATCTCAGGTTGAGTCAATAAGCCAGACGGCCTTTGATGTTCAACTTTAACTCGTGCACATGTCAAACATTTACTGACATACTCAGCAATGTCAGCTTTCATGTTTGGCCACCAGTAAAGCTTTTTGAGATCCTGATACATCTTTTCAGAACCTGGGTGGATAGAATACTTGGACTTATGTGATTCATGCATAATCACATTTCTTAAATCACCGAAGAGCGGTAACCAGATCCGTTTCTTTATACAACGAGTTCCATCAGGACGAAGTTCAAATGCCTTGTCCATACCCCTTAAATTCTCAGCCTGAATATTTTCTTCCTTTACTGCTTCATCTTGTGCATTGAGAATTTGGGATGGCAGGTCCAAATTAATGGTCATGAATAAAGATCTGACTCGAAGAGGCTTAATTCGTTCCTTCCTGCTTAAAGCATCTGCTATAACATTTGCTTTTCCAGGGTGGTAACGAATTTCACAGTCATAGTCACTTAACAATTCTAACCATCGGCATTGCCTCATGTTTAATTCTTTCTGGTCAAGAATATGTTGGAGGCTCTTGTGATCTGTGAATACAACACACTTCGTGCTGTACAGATAATGTCTCCAGATTTTAAGAGCAAATACAACTGCTCCTAGCTCGACATCTTGAGTCGTATAATTCTCCTCATGAGGCTTGAGCTGTCAGTAGGCATAGGCAATAACTTTATTCCTTTGCATCAATACCGCACCTAACCCTTGGTGTGATGCGTCACAATAAACAAGGAAATCGTCGTTTCCTTCGGGTAAAGCTAGAATTGGTGCTTCACAAAGCTTTTGCTTTAACAGCTGGAAAGCTTTCTCTTGATCTTCTCCCCAAACATACTTCTTGTTCTTCTGTGTCAATTCTGTTAAAGACTTGGCAATCTTCGAAAATCCCTCAATGAATCTCCGATAATAGCCGGCAAGTTGTCGGTGTCGGCCAATTTTTGACTGCTTCTATTTTGGAAGCATCCACATGAATACCGTGGCGATCAATCACGTGTCCAAGAAAATGTACAGTGTGGATCCAGAAATCACATTTGGAAAATTTAGCGTACAGTTGTTCTCTCTTGAGCAATTCCAAAATAATCCTTAAATGCTCCACATGTTCTTCTTCACTCCGAGAATAGATAAGAATATCATCAATGAACACAATCACGAATTTGTCCAGATAGGGTTTGCACACACGGTTCATGAGATCCATAAACACGGCTGGTGCATTAGTTAACCCAAATGGCATCACTTGAAATTCATAGTGACTGTATCTTGTTCTGAAAGCTGTTTTAGGAATATCTTCTTTCCTAACACGCAGCTGATGATAACATGATCTTAAATCGATCTTCGAGTAAACACTGGATCCTTGCAGTTGATCAAACAGATCATTGATCCTTGGCAATGGATATCGATTCTTTACCATAAGTTTATTCAACTCTCGGTAATAGATACACATCCTAAGAGAACTGTCCTTCTTTTTTACGGATAGGACTGGAGCTTCCCAAGGCGAAGTGCTTGGTCGAATAAAGCCTTTATCCAATAACTCTTGTAGTTGGTTGGATAGTTCTTGCATCTCCGATGGTGCTAAACTGTAAGGTGCTCGTGCAACTGGTACTGCTCCCGGCACCAAGTCAATCTGAAACTCTACCTGACGAGCAGGTGGTAGTCCAGGTAACTCTTCAGGAAAAACTTCCGGAAAATCTCGTACTACAGGCACATCTTCCAGTTGTTTCTCATCCGTCTTCTTCTCAGTTACATGAGCTAAAAACGCTTGACATCCTCTGTTGATGTACTTCATGGTTTTGAGGCAAGATATAATGCTTAGTCTGGTCTTACTTTGATTACCCCAGATAATCAAAGTTTCACCCTCAAAAGGGATGTGAACCACTTTGTCGTCGCATATGATCCTTGCATGGTATTTGGATAGCCAATCCATACCAACGATTACGTCGAAGCTACCGAGTTCGATGGGCATGAGGTCAATGTCGAAAGGTTGATTTAGTAAGGTTAAGGTACAACCTTGGATTATAGAGTTAGTGCCTACTAGTTTCCCATTAGCTAGTTCGATTTCATATGTGTTGTTTAAGGCAGTGGGAGTAAGTTTAAGTAAGGAAGCAAAAGTAAGAGATATAAAGCTTTTATCGGCTCCAGTATCAAATAATACTTTAGCTAGATGTTGATTGAGAGGAAACGTACCCGTGACTACGTCCGGGTTCTGCTGCGCATTACCATCTCCTAGCACATAAGCTCGTCCATGGTCACCGTTGTTCTGGTTGGCATTTGGCTTCGGGCACTGGTTCTTGTAATGCCCCTTCTCACCGCATCCGTGGCAAGTTATGATTACTGGCTGCAGATTTGCTCAAGTTGCTTTACAGTCTTTGGTCAGGTGTCCAACCTTCTGACACTTTGCCCACTTAACCGCGCATGGACCATAGTGGTGCAACGAGCATCGATTGCATAATGGCTTTGTTCCAACATAACCACTCCTCTCAGCAGGTGTGGCAGTATAAGCTCTGGCAGTTTTCTGCCGACGATTTTGTTGGTGGTGGTGGTTGTTAAGGTTTTGATGGTAGTTGTTTTGATTGTTGCGGTTGTTGTTGTTATTGCGGTGGTAGTTGTTTTTGTTGGGATAGTTGTTGTGGTGATGGGTGGTTCTCCGATCATCAAACTTTCGCTTGTTATCATTATTTCGTTGGGTGGAACTACACTTGATCTCACGATCCATTAGCTGTTGAGCTATGGTAATTGCCTCTTCCAAAGACTGAGGCTTTGACGCAATAACATTTCCCTCGATACTTCGAGGTAACCCTTCAGTATATTTCTCCAACGTCTTCTCAAGATTAGGCACAATAGTTGAACATAGGAGTACAAGTTCCTGATACCTCCTATTATATGCCTTCAGATCTGTTCCTTTTACAACCAGCTGGAGAAACTCATCTTTCAGCTTTTTGATTTCAGTACGGGGACAGTACTTCTTTAACATTTTCTTTTTGAGTTCTTCCCAGGTGAGTTGGTGAGCTGCTTCAACACCCATAATTTGGGTAGTAGAAGTCCACCAAGACAGGGCATCTTCCAAGAAAGTCCCGGTAGCAAAGGTAACCTTACAGTCATCGGTACACCCACTTTTCACAAAGACTATTTTCGTACGCTCAAACAAATGAGCAAACTCAGTTGATCCCTCTGTTCCTTTGAAGAAAGTTGGTTTGCAGTTTATGAAGTCTTTATAAGTGCACTTGCGAGCTATAGATGTCTCGCTTTCTCCATTGGGTCTACTAGTGCTTCCAGAATGGGCCATTACTGTTGCTTGATTCTAAAGTGCTGCAGCAACACTGTCTTCAACAAGCTTTCGGATAGCAGCTTGGGACATGACTGGTTCTGGGGAATTGCGAGGCATATTTCTATTAATACCACAAGAAAACACATATTTAGAATTTGCATAGTGACCATGTTAAATTAACAAGGTCAAATACATGGTAATCATAAGGTCACAACATGTCCAAATACTAACACACATGTATGTAAAATGATCAACACTGGCTCACATCAATCTATATCATACACAGCAAAATATCACAACCACATATAGTCATAAATAACTTGTTAATTTGTTATACATATAACAAAATTAATACAAGTGTCGTATTTATGCCACACATCCCGTGGCTAGTACAAAAGCTGTCAGATATAAACTACATGCTAGTGTAATCTATATTATAGATTTCAAAGCTGAGATATAGTACAAAACCTAACAGATAAAAATCTGATCTAATGGCTACCAGAAGCTCCCCTTAGTCGACTCTCGAGCTCGACTATCATACTGACGAGGACCTGCATGTACTCCTGGTACCGAGCCTGCATCTCTCCCACTGTTGTCTCCAAAACAGTGATCCTGTTCTGTGCTGTCATTAGTTCTTCATTTCAATTCATCATTTCATCTATTAACTTTAATTCATTATCATAAATGAAAGGTATTTCCTGTCTGATCTGCTCATTACGTTTCTCTGCCTTCTCATGATTCTCCTCTAGCTTCTGTTGCATAGCCTCCTGACCAGGAACTAGATCATCAACTCTATATTCGATACCCTCGATGCGTTCCAAAGGCAACTCATCTAAATGACCCAGAGCAGTCTCGATCTGCTCTTCTTGCCGTTCCAATCGTGTCAGCAGAGTGGAAATGGTCGGTGGTCGCTCCTGTGCTGCCTGCGAACTTTCTCCCACCTCAAAGACTCGCGGTGGTGTCGGGAAATCTGGAGTAGGTGATCGGGGTAGAGTGTGATATCGGCCGATGATGGCCCTAACTTCTTTACTAAGTTCAAATGGGACAGACGGGGAATTGAAACTGGTTGACGATGGTGGAGGTGGAGGTAAGGATGTTGGGACAGACGGTATATATGTAGGTAACATATATGGGTGTGGATGTGGTAGTGGTGATGATGATGTTGGTACGGGGAGTATTCTTATCCCTGCTGTTCTCCGGATTCTCTCAGGGGAAACTGGTGGCATCTTCGACGATGATAGAGGTGGCAGGGACTCCGTAACTGCAGGAGAATCTGGCTCGGACACTTCTGCATCTACAAAGGTGCGAACCCGCTCTCTCGCTTGCACGTATGGATCATCAGGAAACGGTGCGATATCTGGCATCGATGTATCCTCGGATGGATCTTCTGAAGGGTTTGATTCCGTATCGTTTCCGAATACTGAAGAGACCTCAGGTACTATGGAAACATCTTCGGATGGATCTGACTTCGTCGCCCGTCTAGATACTGGAGTAACGTCGGGTACAGTCGTGATGTTTTCGGTATCCGAGTCCGACATAAGAGTAATAGAATGAGTAGGGGAAACCATAACCCTGTAACCACCCGGTAATTATAAATATTTTACTATGTAACTAAATAATCAGCATAACATGTATAACCATGAGCTCTGATACCAATCTGTAACACCCCCGTTTTCGATATACGCAGCGGAATATAAGTTGGGTATTACCTCAAGTATCACAGTCATGAAAATAGAAAACGACTCGAAAAGAGACGTTTTAAATAAAATTGTTATCATTCATTTATTTAAATCAGAGTACATAATACAGGCCCCAGAGGATAGTTTCGAAGTACGTTATAAATGTTACATTATTCATTGAATGATAACAAAATGGACACTCTTTTTATAAGAAAAAGTCCACAGCCACTCCGTGCCAAATCTAGCTTCTAATTACCTGAGATAAAACATGCTAAAAAGCCAATACAAAGGTTGAGTGAATCTATAGTGTTTAAAGTTATAATCAGTTTGAACGCAAGTTAAGTAGAAAGTAAATTAGTAATATTTCAGTTCAATATATTGCCCTAAGTCTCATGACACGCAAAACGTTAACTGTTTACTATCATAGTTATAAACTAATGATGCATATTACTCCATAATTAAATGAAGTAATTTTGCCTCCGAGTAGGAGAATTGCCGGTCTCTTTATTGATCTCAAATAAAATGCATTTGGTCACGTTACAGTAATACAAAGGGGTGGTCAAACCCAATAGATCTATTCATTATATTCGCGCTCACCCGAAAGTGATTAATGGTCCATGATGGGAGGTCTTTTAGACAATAGGTAACTCAGGAAATATTAATCAAGAAAGCATACAGAAAAATACTTGTGTTCGGTTTTGTAGCATGTATCTCCCCACAAGTTTGGAAAATGTATAAAAAGTGGGACTATGAACTCACCTTAGCAGTCTGGATGGAAAACAAAATTAAATAGAGTTGATAAACGTCTCCGGCACGCGACCTGGGTTGGTATGTCAAGTTTCAGTAATCGTATTCCAATATATATATAAGTTTTTATATTTGTTTCATAACGTTTTGGTTGATAGTTAAATGTTTAATTTAGACAACATGAAGTCTCTTCAAAAGTTGGATAAGATTTTATCTTATTTCTTATTTTTATGTTTTCGTTTATTTGTTAACGAGATAAATGTATTTAGTTTATTAGTTTTTATTATTAACATATTTAAAATATATTTCTAATAATAATTATATAATGTTACGCTTTTTACCCTTATAGTTTCCTATATTGATAGTTTATGCCCCTGAACTTTGATAAAATGACAATTTTTACCCCTGAGCTTTTGAAATAATGACAATTTTTACCCCTCAACTTTGGTGAAATGACTGTATTTATCCCTGTAGTTTCAAAAATGACAATTTATACCCTCAACTTTAAGTCATTGTCAAAAATAGTCCTTGGTTTAATAACTTTGAAATATTTACATTTTTTGCCCAATAAAACTCCATCTTTCGGTTTTGGCAGGTTTCACCCCTAAACTTCATATCGATTTCATTTTAGGTCCTTGTTATATAAACAGTTGGAGTTTTGACAGTTTCTACCCCTAAAGCATTTTCGTTATCTCATTCGTGGTCCTTATTTCATGTTTACGCAATTTAAGCTTAGGAAAAAGGCACGATTTGCTACGACTCTTTTATGAACGTTATAATAAGTTGGTAAACATCTTATTTATGGCTTATTAGCTTATATTTAGAGCTTATTATGCTCGAAATAATTATTAAGGGTGCGTTCGAAACAGTTCGCGATGGGCAGTTTTGGGACGTGAATAAAAGCGAAGCAAAGCAATCTTTTTACAACCTTCTTTTTCCTATAATTAACCAGCTAGGTGGTCTTTAATGTGGCAAAGTTTCAGAATTTATATGGGTCGTTTGAAGGTCGAAATGTTAATCCAAAGTTGGGTACGTGGGACTGTTTTGCGACAGAAAAAGAAAAAGGGAAAACGAATTGGGTTTTTGATTTCCAAGGTTATGGCCTAGTTTTTATTGCATGTTAACCTGATTATTAACATATTTGATATATCTTAACGTGTTTTATTGATTCCTAGATTTATAATGTGTAAAAAAAATAAATGGGGTGTTCTTGGTGTCGCTCGACAAAAAGAAAAAGAAAAGTAAGGTTTGGTTTTTGGCCTAGCTTTTTATTAGAGATTATTTAGCAATGTTTTTAAGAGTATTTGAAGTATATAAAAGGAATGAAAAAGGGCTAAGTACACTTACTTGCTACTTAGTCGATTATAGGAATATATGTGGCGAATAGATTTGGAAATGGAATACCAAATGCTCTCCTCCTTTTAAGTTTTTCTAAGATCTTTATTTAGCTTCTAAATTGGTTGTTTTGATCAGTGATTAGGTAAGTGTGGCTATTTTTGGGGTGGTTCGATTTTATGGTGAGGAAAATGAAAGAAAATGGGTCGACATTTATAGAAAGGAGGGAGTTAGGGTTTCTTGGGTTTTCTAGGCATCTTGTGGAGTGTGTAGAGAACCAAGTGATGTGGCTACGTTAAGTTGGAGGACACATGTATGGAGGGGGAGGGAAAGTATATGTGGAAGACATGATGATGTGGATAATCTTGAGACTTAGAATGTGATTTATGCTGTGTATTATACTTAGGGTTTAGTGAGAATTAGTTTGGTTAGGGTTTAGCTAGGATCGAACTAGGGATTTAGGGATAGGATCGAATGGCTTTATAGGTTGTACATTTGGCTATGGCGTGTTGTACACTAGGGTTTAAGGGAGTAACTAGATTAGTTTAGGGTTTAGTTTAGGTATTTGTTGTATAGAAAAATAATTAGGGCTTGTTTTATTTATACATGTATCGAATTGTATGTAAAAGAAAAAGGAAATCATGTTGTCCTTTAAGGTGTTGTACCATGGGCTTAATAGAGTTGTACTAGGGTTTAAGAAATAGGGAAAATATATTTTTAATGTTTGGTTAAGTTATATTAATTATATGTTGATTTTATTAGGTTTAAACGTATATAAATGTAATTTTTAGTTTTTATGCATTAGACACTTGTACATTAGGTTTAGGGACTTGTACTTATAATTAGTGAGTTTAAGAAATTTATTTTTAATGCTTATGCATAAAAGACATGGATAATGTGCTTTAAAATGAATACATTTAGGGTTATAATGGGATTTTTATTAATATTTAGTTTTTATGCATAAGTGACTTGTACATTGTCTTGAAAGACTTGTACACTTATATTTTGTAAAAATCTTATATATATTAATTAGGGTTTGTGATTTTATTACATAAAATCATGATTTATTGAAATTAGGGTTTGTATCCGGAATTATAGTGAATTTAGGGTTTCAGTGCTTTAGTAACTTGTACACAATTTTAAATGAGTTGTGTGTTTTAGGGTTTGGTTATTCATATTCATTGTTATAATGATTTAGGGTTTCGTAGAAACTCTAATAGATAAGAAATGTTTAGTTTGTATGTTTGTTAACGAATTAACGTAACGTGGCAAATGGTATATCAAAATGTTTTATATGAAAATGTTTATATAAAATAAACATTAAGTAAGTTGATGTTGGTCTGCGTGTGAGCACGTTTATCAAGCATGTGAGTTACGTCACATTATATAATAGTTATGATCAGATAAAAAAAATTATACGTAGAAAAATGGATAAATATTCTTTATTAGAATATATGATAGTTTATTACAAGGTGAAATTTTTACAGTGGTTACAGATAAGCTTGTGGAATAATTTGACTTGTGATATCTTTCAAGCTTGGATAAGTTTGAAAGGTGTATTTGGTTTTCTAAACCTTACGCTTAAAAAACCTAATTTTACGAGTAAGACTAAAGATTACACGTAACACCACAGTTTACGCATAAGCCCAAAGTTTACGCATAAGCCCAGAAGTTTATGAGTAAGACCATTGTTTACGGAAAAGGACAGGTTTACGCATAAGACCAGATTTTGAACTAAGGAATTCACATTTCAATCAACTACAAAGATCCATCACAACTACACAAGTTAATCTTTCAATATTTTCCTAAAAAAAATAAAAATAAATAAAAAAAATAAAATTGAGTAAAATTTAATTTTTAGGAGTGACTAAACGTTCAATTTTTAGGTGAAATTCGAATTTTTGTATAACGGTGAAAATTTTGGCCCAAAATTCAAATTTTTAGGTGATTCGAATTTTTACGGTGAAATTTGGCGTCAAAATTTTTAAAAATCAAAATTTTCTTGTAATCTTAGAACTGCATTTTATGGTGAATTTCAAATTCTGGGAGAGAAAAATTTCAAATTAAATTATTGGAAGGAAATAAGAAATCACTATATCGACCTTGTGTGTGATATATCAACTTTACACCTTTTAGTTTTGGTTATTCCGATTATATCGCAACAATCAAGGGGGAGAGAAAATGCATAAATCAAGGTCGCAAATGAATAAACGGAAGTCACAAATCTCCACACCTACCAACAACAGATTAAGAATTTCATCTATTCCTTTACCACCAAACTTTGCTTTTCAAGGATCCCAAGAACAAATGTACTTCACACAAGCTACTGATGATCCTGAAGATCCATTTGTGGAATTAATCAAAAGGAATGATGTTACTGACCCAGCAAATGGATTCGATTGGGAAGTCAATTGTTGAAAGAGTACTTCACAAACGAGAGTATGAAAAAAGAGTGAATGAAAAGAAGTTGCAGATTCAATAAGAGCAAGCTAATACGGTTAAATCATTTGAAGCTAATTTAGTTGTTATAGAAAGCAGTGGGACAGAATCAGAAAAGCAGGATGACTGCATCAGATCGAGGAATGATACAGATGTTGATTGTGAAGATGTCAGACTCACCTATGACACAGAGCCCATATTTGACAAAGAGCCAATGGCTGAGGATGACAACATCAAATCGAGGAATGATATAGATGGTGATTGTGCAGATATCAGACCCACTTATGACACGGAGCCCATATTTGACAAAGAGCCAATAGGTGAGGTACAATCAATTGTAAATAGTAATATATCCGCTCATGATCGCCAACTTACTGAACAACCTGAATTCAGAAATGAAGGAGGGGTTGATCAGAATGTTGACCAACATCTTGTCAAACAACCTTTGTCTGATCCATTAAATGAAAACATAACAAATGTACCATCAAACCAAACTCTCGAGTTTGAAAATACTTGTCTCAAAAAGACCATTGCCCAATTTCAAAAATATTTCTCAAAACTAGAGGCATATTGCATCTCACTTGAATTTAAATTGCAAAATGAATCTCTAACTTCGGACAACAATGGTCAATTTTTGAATGAACAAAGTAAACATGTGGATACATTAGTTAAGGAAAATGAGCTTTTAAAAGGTCAAATTTAAGCAAAGTTGTTTGCACATGCTGCATTTCAAGACAAATTAAGAAGATTGACTAGCCAGAGTGTGGATACTAAGTTTGCAAAACCATCAATCTTAGGGAAACCGCCTCTACAACCTATCAGAAAACAATCAATGGTTAGACAAACAACTGCATTTAAATCTGAACGACCTAAATTTTCAAAATCTCGGTTTGCCTCCCAAGTTTTTGAGAAAAATGATTTGACAAAAACAGTCACTCCACATTCTTGGCCTATGGAAAATGCATCTGTTTCTACTAAACCTCAACACATGACTATACCTGGCTCATCTAGGATTAGTTCGAAAACAATGTCTAAACCAAGCATTAAAAGTAAAGAGTCTTATGGCATAAATGACATGTACAAGAACTATGATCTAGAAAAAGCTAGGAAAAATGCATTACTTCAAAAAGACGGAATTCTAGGTTCAAAACCTCATGTGATGCCTTTCACTGTATTACAGAACACTGCTAGTAGTAGCAAATCAAAACCTAGGAGCACTCAATAAACAAATAGGATTTGGCTACCATCTAAAAGTAGTTGCGTAAACAATCATGATGTGCACAGAGAAACCCAATCTAGGAATTCAAAGTCTTTTTCAAAAACAAAACAGTTTTCAATCGCGTGTAAGGACACAACTAAACTTCCTATTTTCAACCAAAATGCTGAATTTGTATGTCCTACATGTCAGAAATGCATCTTTCAAGCTAATCATGATGTCCATGTTTCAAAATATCTTCAAGAAGTGAATTCACGTGCAAAGGCACAATCGACTAAGACAAGTAAACCAAACAAACCCGTTGAACCAAAAGACAAGATTCAGAAACCAAAGAAGTAGATCAATATAGGATGTAGGTTTTCTTAACCAAGTGAAGCTCCCACATCTCATTCTGCTGCACCTAAAAAGCAAACATCTCCAAGGTCTAACCTTAGCTGGGTACCCACAGGTAGAATTTTCAAAACGATTGGTCTTAGTTGGGTTTCTACAGGAAAGATTTTAGACACTTGCACCAGAACAAATGTGAACACCACAGCATCTATCCCTGAGGCGAGAAAGAAAACCATCGAAATAGAGTGTTCGGGTGTCAAGAAGATAACTGACACTACGACTTTATGCTTCTAACATCAGGAACCATTTACACTTAGGGATCCATGTTCCCTATTTTGTCTCCTCCTACTTTCTTTACAAATACAACAGGAATGGGTTCGGAACATCTCAGTTTCGGACCCGAGCTTAATGTTATGGCTACTGAGCACGACAGCTTAGGACCCGCAACCAACCGTCTTAACTTTCCAGATCAATCAGCTGCACCTCTTTCACTCAACCTAAAGAACTGGAAACACTGTTTGCTCCATTGTTTGATGATTCTTTTGCAAGTTGTGCACCAGATGTATCTACTAGTTTCGCTCCACAACCTGATAATATTCCTATACCTGATACAACTGCTCCTACAACAATAACCGTTGCAACAGATGCACCTCCAATTGAATCTCCATCAACAACAGAACAAACCGCTTCCAACAATGAAAATTCAGCTGAAGATCTACAACAACGACCAGTACCCGAACATGCAGATTATGACCCAAATGCGTTCTTTAATACATTTGCACCGACTCCAACCGTTCCTTATATTGCAGAGTCGTCCACACGCAATTTGAACCCGTCTAATCTGCATACGTTCTATCAACACCACCCTTCAACACATCATTGGACTAAAGATCACCCCTTAGTAAATATGATTGGCAATCCTTCAGCTCCAGGTATGACAAGACGAAAACTTCACACCGATGCTGAAAACTGCATCTACGCACTCACAGTTTGTCAAGATGAACCCAAATATATTAAAAATGCACTGACATACAAAAAATGGATTGAGTCAATGCAAAAAGAACTCAACCAATTCAAACGACTAGAAGGGTAGGAGTTAGTTAAAAGACCAGATGGGGTCTATGTCATCGGACTGAAGTCGATTTGGAAAAACAAGTTAGATGCAGAAGGCACAGTGATTCGTAACAAATCACATCTGGTAGCTAAAGGATTTACTCAGCAAGAAGGAATTGATTTTGAAGATTCCTTTGCTCCAGTGGCTAGGCTTGAGGTTGTCCGTATTTTTCTGGCATACGCTGCACACAAGAATATGGTTGTTTATCAAATGGATGTGAAAATGGCATTTCTGAACGGTCAATTACGTGAGGAAGTTTATGTTAGTCAACCAGAGGGATTCAACGATCCAGATCATCCCAATCATGTGTACAGACTCAAGAAGGCCCTTTACGGACTTAAACAAGCCCCATGGGCATGATACGATAAACTAACCGCTTTCTTGCATTCCAATCATTTTACTAAAGGTTCAGTGGATCCAACTTTCTTTATTCAAAAATATGGGGAGGACATTTTTATTGTTCAAATCTATGTCAATGAAATTATTTTTGCGTCAACAAAAAAAAATATTCAAATGCTTTTGCAAGATTAATGAAACAAAATTTTGAAATGTCCATGATTGGTGAACTTACGTTCTTCATAGGACTCCAAGTTCATCAATCACCTCGTGGAATTTTTCTCAGTAAGTCCAAATATGATCTTGAGATTTTAAAGAAACATGGCATGACAACTTGTGATACTTATAACACACCTATGTCTGCATCATCCCCAAAGTTGGATGCTGATTTACATGGTACACTGTTGACCCTACAAAATACCGAAGTATGATTCGGTCACTCATTTATCTAACAGCCAGCCGACCAGATATTATATTTGCTGTATATCTATGTTCCCGTTATCAGTCTTGCCCAATTGAAAGGCACCTCTCTGAGGTAAAAATAATCCTTCGATACATAAAAGGAACCATCCATTTGGGGATCTGGTATCCGAAGGGTTTTGGTTTTAAACTAAAAGCTTTTTCAGACGCTGATCATGCAGGATGTTTATACACACGCAAAAGTATATAGGGTGGAGTGCAGTTTCTAGGAGACAAACTTGTATCTTGGCAGTCAAAAAATTCGGATTACACTTCATTGTCATCAACAGAATCGGAATATGTAGCTATGTCAGCATGTTGTACTCAAGTCATCTGGATGTGATCACAGCTGATGGACTATGGTTACATTTACAATATGATTCCCATGTACTGCGACTCCAAGAGTGCCATTGCCATCTCATGCAACACAGTTCAACATTCCAAGTCAAAACATATCGCACTACGATATCATTTCATCAAAGAGCATGTTGAAAAGGGCACAATTGAATTATTCTTTTGGGTACTGAATACCAATTAGCAGACTTATTCACCAAAGCCTTGCCCCATGCAAGATTTGAGGAATTAGTTCACCAAATTGGCATGTGGTGTTTGACTGCAGATGATTTGCAAAACTTTCTTAAAAATAACTGAGGAAGTCAAACACCACAACATTTTGTAAATATCTTATCAAAAACAAAATACAAAAATATAAAACTTTCAAAAATAAAAAATAAAACAAAAAAAATAAAAAAAGGAAAAAACTACAAAAATAATCTTCTTTCTCCGTGTACAAACTTCTTATCTTCAAAACTATGTTCCTCCATTAAAACAAATTATACTTTAAGTTGTCAAAATGGAACATGTTTTGAGGGGGAGAAAATTTGCACAACATCATGAAGTTTGCACACCTTAGCATAAGTCTTCATGAAAAAAAATTTCATCATCATTTGTATTAAAAAACTCATTTTCAAAAGTTCTGTGATCCCTCGAATTAAAATGTGCAAAAATGTTTCACAAAATAAATGCTAATTCGAGGGGGAGAAAAGAAATTTTTCTGCAATGATCCCAATTTAACCATGTTTAGACTTCAAATCAAAAAGTAATTTACCTTTAATGAGTAAAGTACACAATAGTCTTAAAATTAGGTAATAGGACCTTGCATGGAAAATAAAACGGGCTTAGGGACTGCAAGTGTCAAACAGTCAAACTTTACTCTACACTTAGTGACACTAATAAATGTTTCCACAAATGTTCTCAAAAGTATCACACATAATCGAAAACCTCAACAATTCAGACTAACGATTTTTTTTCCTCGATCTTTTTTTCACGATTGTGAGTTTCTAATTTCTTCATGGTTGTTGTCTAATCGTTCCCTAAATATTTCTAATGATTTCAATGATCAAGGAGGCATAATCAGAAACTAGGGCTTATGTAATTATCGATTAGGGCATTTCTTTTTTATGTGTTTTTGTCTAATTAATCAGTTCATATAGCTTTAGAGAACACTAAAGAAAGTTCGATTGGTGTGTTTGCATGATTAGAAACAACATAGGTTTGAAATCAAGTGATTTAGGGATTAAGATATGGATGTCTTTTGTTGCTACTGCTAGGACATTTGTTTGTACAATATTCATGCATTATGATGCTAACATACGTGCAAAGTCTCAAATCATAACCCCAAACCATGATAATAATCAAAAAAATTCGAGTGAAAGAATGAATTAATCTTTGATCTTGTGTGTTAAGTTGAGAATTCTAAGCACTTTGGCAGATTTAGAATGATTTTTTGATTCATCTGTATGCTTGTTTGTGCCTGATGCATTTTTTGTGTGCAAGTACATGTCATCCCATTTAAAGTCATAATATGTTTCGTTAAAATTTAAACAATTGTCAAAATGTTTCTTATGGAACATATTTTGAGGGAGAGAAAATTGGCCAACGGTTACAAAACTATTTCATTCATGTAGTTGCAAATCGTGGATAACTTGGGATGCTCATGATCTCTGTTGCACCAATCTCTCGTGAGTGTTTTTCAAAGTATAAAATAACTAGATATGATCGTGCGGTGTTTGAGGTCTTACGGCTCAAATGAGAAAGGTCAAAGGGCTAAATGTGTTAAACGGCCAAACTTGAAAAAGGATTCAAATTATGAGAAACATGTTTTTCAAACTCTACGCTCTCGTTTTACACCGGTAAAGCAAGAGTTGAGACCAAATCAAAGTCATTCAAAACCTTTCAAAATTTTAAAATCTGGACTGCTTTTGGCTGCAATATAAGAATGACTATGCTTTGAACATCCCAAATACCGGAAGATTTCCATTTATCTCAAAAACAACTCTTCAAAAAGTACCCATGAGGTTCAACTCTAATTGGAAATCTTCTTCTTTAGATTTTAAAACTCAAAGAGAGACATCGGGTTTCTCAAACAACTTTCAACAAAAAAAGAGTTTTAAATTTCTATTGATTCCACGAGTGTCATTTCAAAATGAAACAAAGTTATTTAGTCCTCGTTGGAATTCAACATCTTTTGATTGGATTGAGATAACCTACAAATAGATTTCAAAATTTAGTAAACCCATTGGCACCGTGCTTAAATGGGTTCCCGAGGTTGTTGTCTAATCTGATATTCAAGCATTCTTTGTTGTATACTACTTGATTTTATTTTCTAAAACCTTGAACAGAATCATCTCACGAATTTTCAAAAAGTATTTTTTAAATACGATTCAAAATTCTGCTCAAGAAGACTATCTCTTGTAACACCCCCAAAATCTGGTATTGCGGAAGCATTCGTGTCATGGGGTGCTACTGAATTGGAAATCATAACACAAGGTAATACGGAACGGAATACATACTTAGTTAAAATGCATTTAGTTGGATTAAATCAAGTTTACATTTGAGTTTTAAATTTAACAGATTAGCCCAAAATTTTAACGGTCCCATAAAACAAGTCATGAATATATGTGAAAACACTTCGGTATTAGTTTATGACCATCGCCTTGCCACACCTTGCCAATAATGAGTTTCTTAAACACCTGAGAAAAACATGCTAAAACTCAGCAAAAAGCTGGTGAGTTCATAGGTTTATAAGTAAGCAGTAAAATCAATAGTTTGGACCATGAGTTTGGTATATGAACATTACAATGCATATAATGTCATATAGAAATAGTCAATTACGCTAGCACTAGGTTCATGCAACCAAAGCTATAACAGAGTGCATTCTCTAGAAGCATGTTAAATATAAAGGCCCGGCAAGTGTTTATCCTAGACACTTGTATTTTGACATGGTATACGTTCGTTTGCCTAATCGGTCTATCCGAACGGGGGCGTTACCCCCAATAGATCTATTTATAACATCCGCGCTTCCCAGCAGGAATTGACGGTTCATGAGTTGGGCATAATGGGACATAATAGGGCTTAGGCTAAACTACGTAATAGCATAAATAATTGTTTTGGTCCATAAAAGAGTTTTGCATGTTTCTCACCCCAATTGTAAAACAAGTGTAAATAGAGTGGGGCTATAAACTCACCTTAGTAGTGTAAGCAGTAAATTGAGTAAATCAAAGAGAGTATGGCACCAACACGCGACCTAGATTAGTAAGGCATGTTTAGTTCACAGTTTTAGTTTAAGACTCAATGAAGTTTAGATAAGTTTAAAAGTTTTAAAATGTTTGTGTTGTTGTTGCTTGTATAGCAGCATTTAAGTCTGAAAATAGTTTTCTAAATGTTTGCAAGTATTTGCTCTTGGAAGTACATAAGCATATAAGCATATAATAAGAAAAGTATCAAAGAGGATTAAGTCTCCGGTTTGACAGTACCCGAAAGACTATGTACGGAAAAGTAATCGCAATTTAAATAGTAGACGTTGTCGGATAAAATTGTTGAAATGTTATTAGTTTATAATGAGTATATATATATATATATATATATATATACAAGTAGAATGAATAAACTTTTGTTAAGTGTTATGTATATATATATATATATATATATATATATATATATATATATATATACATATATATATATATATGTATATATATATATGTATATATATATATGTATATATATATATATATATATATATATATATATAGTGTTATGTATATATATATATATATATATATATATAAGGTTAACTAGTGAGACGGGCAGTTTAATATAAAAATAAGTTAAGTGTATATTTTGATGAAAATCGGGCATGACCCAAGTATACGTTTTGGTTTTTCTCGTGATAATCTTAAGATATCTATTTAATTATATTGAAGTAAGCAATTTTACCCAAGTGATATATGTATAGCTCGATATCGTGTTTAAATTTTAATGTCTAGTTTTTCGTACATTTGAAATAAGCTTCATGAACACGGTTTTTCTTGTAAAATTGTATAACTAGTTTATAAATAACGTTGCGAGCTCGTGGTCGAGTGAAACGGAAATAAGTCAGGAATTAAGTCGAACTCGGATAAGAAATCAATACACATGACAACACCATGGAATGAAACAGAAAATATAAAACACATTGATTTATTTCTGTGAACACTAATGCACATCTATATTGATTTATTTGGGCTTTGGCCCAAATTGTGAAAGGAACTCAGGCCATATACGCCCTGGTGGGCTGATAAAACCAAACGGACCCTATTTTTGTAGTACATGGGCTTTGGCCCAGTTTTGGAAACAACCCAACACAGCCAAAGTGTTATGGAATATGCTAACTTATACAAACAAAGCAACACAGCCAACTAGTGGCTAACGCGTCTAGTGTATTGGAACATATGCTAACGTCCGTGTGCAATCTTGAGCTCGTATATCGAGCTCGAGTGATTAGTCAAGAAAGAACCGAATCCTTTCTACCTTGTGGATTTGAAACGACCCAATCGTGCCTTTAGTGCAAGGGCTTGAGGCCCTTTTGACCGAGCAAACTAAACACACCTCATGGGTGTTGTATGACTCGCAATTGCACACCCAGGTACAACCCAAGTGTTGACACCACATAGCCTTGGCGTTAATACTCAAGCCATGAAACCCTTCATGGGTGGTGGTGATCGCACCAAAAGCAAAACCAAACGTTCTATGTCGAGCTCGAGTGAGCTTCGGCCCACAGCCTCTCGGCTCACAATATAATAAGAGACACAAAACTAAGTTCGATCGATGTCGCATCTAAAACATGAGACAAGGTGAGCAATGACACCAACAACCCCTTTACCGTTGGGGTTATGGTTCAAGACATGAGACCATGAAAACATCAATGGATATTATACTTGTAATCCGAACAAACAACCACAACACATCCTTTGTTGAGTCCTTGAGTGGTTCGAACCAAGACAAGTAAGACCCACAACCAACCACTATTGTTGGGGTGGTGATCCTCGACAGGAGGTACAAGAAAGGACAGAACCATTTTCCTTTTAACATAACACCCAACAATAGTTTACCCAAGACTCGATCGCGACACTAAATCCAACAAACAAACCAACACAATGTATTTAAATCAAATGAGTCACGAAGGAAATACGAACCAAGACTAAAATGTGACCAAAGGACCTATTTATTCCAATGAATTATATCAGCAGATTCAAATTCAACCTAAGGTCGATGCAAGGTCAAGTGGTTCTAATGAAACAAGCAAATATAACCTGGAACCCTTACGGGTTTTCTACCCAGGTTCGCAACCCAAAACATCAAATGAAAATTAAAAAAAAATTATATATAAACCAAGCAGGGTAACACTTCCAATCGGAGCCAAAATGGAATTCGATTTTGACTTGTTTCATAATCTTACCACACAAGAACTTTAACACAAAAGAATTATTAACTACATCATATAACCGATTTCGTAAAATAAACAATTAGCCGATTCACAATCCAACAAGACAATAACAAATCAAGACTTTTCAATAACCCACAAATAAAACTTATGTGTATAAGAAAGAAAATATCAAACAAGGATTTAGATTCTTACAACACGAGATTGATTGAGAGAGTTGTAACACCCAGTAATTTTCCAAAACCTTCCTAGCCAATTATTTTAAAACTTTACGTTACCTGAGAACTTAAACTTTTCATTGCACTTGTTTGGGCTTGAGAAACGAGAGATATTGCGAGAAACGAGAGATATTGTCCCTACTAGTGAACCAGCACAACCTAGAAAGCACAAAACGTATCGTAATTGTCAAAAATATTGATTTTTGAAAGTATTGCATATTTATATTCGTTTTTATTGGAAAAATTATTTCGTGAACAATGGCGCAAGTTTCGTTAATTTTCGAGTCCGTTTGGTATGTCAAATGGGTCCCGCGGTGTTTATTTTAAAAGTTTAGCCATGTTGACAACAATAGCCCTCCGCCCCATATTTACCTTACACAACCTCACTTTTAAAATTTCACCTTTAGTCCCTCACAAAATAATATAAATACCCCAAAAATAATAATAACTCACTCACTATTCACTCACTTTCTCTCTCTCTTCCCTCTCTCTCTACCCGTCGGCGATTCCCCACCTCGGCCACCACCCACCACCGGCCAAGATTTCGGCCACCGAAAAAATTTTCGGCGAATCATTTTCCTTGCCGATTCATTAGATCCGTTAGATTTACCACTTTCTGGAAACTTTGACCCATTGGCTCCCACCACAACCACTCTCACGCGCCACCACCGTCCCTGCCATCACCACCGAGCCACCACCAACCTTCCTCCTCCACCTTTCTCGACGGTAAAAACCCCCCCACGCACCCTTATTTTTTATTTTTTTAAAAACTATTTTTCAAACCCTAATTTAATTATTGTTTTAAACGATTAATAATATGTTTTATCAATAAAAATGGATATAAAATTTGTAAAACCCTCATGTGGAAACACTCCCCTCCCCACTTCTTGGCTGACTCGGTCAACTCACCGAGTCAACTCGGTTGACTCGGTGAGGGTTTGATTATTTGTGATGTTTTATTGTTCTTGTGTTGTTTCTATTGAACTGGTATTGTTTTTGTTGAGTTTGATATTTATTTGAGGTCCGTTTGGGTTGTTCACTGTAACACCCCCGTTTTCGATAATCGCAGCGGAATATAAGTTGGGATGTTACTTCAAGGATCACAGTCATGAGAATAGAAAACGACTCGAAAAGAGACGTTTTAAATAAAATTGTTATCATTCATTTATTTAAATCAGAGTACATAATACAGGTCCCAACGGGAAGTTCCAAAATACATTAATAAAGACACGTTATTTGTTGAATGATAACAAAATGGACACTCTTTTTATAAGAAAGTCCACAGCCACTCCGTGCCAAACCAAGCTTCTAAATACCTGAGATAAAACAAGCTAAAAAGTCAACACAAAGGTTGAGTGAATCCATAGCGTTTAAAGTTATAATCAGTTTGAACACAAGCCAAATGGAAAGTAAATCAGTAATATAGCAGTTCGTTACATATATTGCCCTAAGTCTCATGACACGCAAAGCATTAACTGGGGATAATCAATAGTTATGAGCTATTGATGTATATTACTCCATAATTAAATAAAGTAATTTTGCCTCTGAGTAGGAGATTGCCGGTCTCTTTATTCATCTCAAATAAAGTACATTTGGTCACGTTGCTGTAACACTAAGGGGTCGTCACACCCAGTAGATCTATTTACTATATTCGCGCTCACCCGAAAGTGATTAGAGGTTCATGATAGGAGGTCTTTTAGGCACACAGGTAACTTAGGCAATATTAATCAGGAAAGCATACAGGAAAAATACTTATGTTCGTTTTTGTTTTGTAGCATGTATCTCCCCACAAATTTGGAAAACGTATAAAAAGTGGGACTATAAACTCAACTTTGCAGTCTGGATGGAAAACAAAATTAAATAGAGTTGATAAATGTCTCCGGCACGAAACCTGGGTTGTTATGTCACGTTTCAGTAATCGTATTCCAATATATATATAATTTTTAATGTTCGTTTCGTATCGTTTTGGTTTGTCGAATAAATGTTTAATTGAGACAACATGAAGTCTCTTCAAAAGTTGGATAAGATTTTATCTTATTTCTCATTTTTATGTTTCCGTTTGTTCGTTATCGAAATAAATGTATTTAGTTTTTATTAGTTTTTATTATAAATATATTTAGAATATATTAATAATAATTATTATATGAAGTTACGCTTTTTACCCTATAGTTTCACATATTGACAGTTTATACCCCTGAACTTTCATAAATTAACAATTTTTTCCCCACAACTTTGGCGAAATGACAGTTTTTAGCCTTGTAGTTTCGAAAATGACACTTTATTCCCTCATCTTTAGATCGTTGGTAAAAATGGTCCTTGGTTTAATAACTTTGAAATATTTACATTTTTGGCCTAATAAAACTCCATCTTTCAAACTTGACACTTTTTACCCCTAAACTGCAAGTCGATTTCATTTTAGGTCCTTGCTTTACAAACAGTTGGAGTTTTGACAGAAAATACCCTCCAAGCATTTTTGTTGTTTCACTCGTGGTCCTATTTTCATTTTTACGCAAATTTAGGCATGGAAAAAAGGGACGATTTGCTACGAATCTTTTATGAATGTTATAATAAGTTAGTAAACAACTTATTCATGGCTTATGGGCTTATCATTCGAGCTTATATAGCTCAAATTAATTTTTAAGGGTGCGTTAAAAATAGTTAGCGATGGACAGGTTTTGGACACAAATAACTTTGAGGCAAAGCAACCATTTTTCAACGTTCTTTTTGCTATTAGTAGCTAGCTGGGGGGGTTGTTAAGTTGGCCAAAATTTAGAATTTTTGAGGGGCGTTTGGTGGTCGAAATAATTGTTCAAAGTTGGGGCGTTAAGACTGCTACTCGACAGAAAAACTAAAAAAGATTTGGTTTTCGATTTTCTTGTTCAAGCCACATATCTTAATGTTTGTTAACATGATTCTAAGCATATTTAATATATTTCACATGTATCTTATCGCCTTTTTATTTAGAATTGTGATATAACTATAAATAGGGTGTGTTTGGTTTTATTCGACAAAAGAGAAAAGAAAAGAAAGACATGATTTTCGAACTAGCTATCTTTTACCACTTATTTAATATTGTTTTTAAGAGCATTTATAATTTTATAAAAGGAACGAAAAAGGTTTAGGTCACTTACTTGAATATTTGTTCGAATATGGAGATATATGAGGCGAATTGTTTGGAAATGAGACACTAATGATTTTTCCTCCTCCTAATACTTTTTGAGACCTCTCTTTAACTCCTAAATGGCTGTTCGATCAGTAGCTTTTGAGAGTATGGTTGTTTTTGGTTTGGTTCAAATTGTGGTGAAAAGAAAAGGAAGAAATGAAATCGATATATATAGAGAGGAGAGAGCTAGGGTTTTCATGGTTGCTAGGTAATCTTGTGTGGTAATATGGGGATATGTTGAGGTGGCTAGATCAAGTTGGGTGCCAATTGTGAGGAGGGGGAGGGGTTAACATGAGGTTTAGTGAGGTGGTGATGTGTTTTATTTTGGAACCAATGGTTCTACCTACTTATGTTAACTTGAATGAGACATGACTATGTGGATAATTTTGGAACATATAAGAGTGTTTATGGTGTATGTCTTATTGAGGATTAAGTGTGGAATGGATATGGTTAAGGATTTGTTATTTTCAAACTAGGAAATAATATGTAGGTCGCATGGCTTTAATGGATAGTACCTAGGGTATGATATGTTGTATATTAAGGTTTAAGTAAGATAACTAAGTTAATTTAGGGTTAGGTTTATGTATTTGTTGAGTAGGAAAATAATTAGAGTTTATATATTTTATATTTGTGTCGAATTGTATGGAAAGGGATAAAGGAATCGTGTGGTGCTTTAGAGGGTTGTACCATGGGCTTAGTAGAGTTGTACCAAGGGTTTAGAAATATAGAGAATGTATTTTTAATGTTTAGTTAAGTTATAGTAATTATAGGTTAATTTTATTAAGTTTAAAAGTATAAATGAGATTTTTGGCTTTTGTGCATTAAACACTTGTACACTAGGTTTAGAGACTTGTATTTATATTTAGTATGTTTAAGAAAATATATTTTTAAAATTGGTGCATAAAATACTTGGACAATGTGCTTTAAAATGAATACATGTAAGGTTAAAATGAGATTTTTATTAATATTTAGCTTTTATGCATAAATGACTTGTACCTTGGCTTGAAAGACTTGTACATTTATAATTCGTAAAAATTATATATTAATTAGGGTTTGTGATTTTATTACATAAAATCATGATTTAATGAAATTAGGGTTTGTGTCGGGAGTTTAAAATGGATTTAGGGTTTCTGTGCTTTAGTAACTTGTACATTGGTTTAAATGAGTTGTACTTTAGTGTTTTAGGGCTTAGTTATTCATAATTGTTGTTATAATAATTTAGGATTTTGTAGAAACTCTAATAGCTAAGAAATGTTTAGTTGTACGTTTATTATTAGTACGTTAACGAATTATCGTAAAGTGGAAATTAAGATATCGTAAAGTTTTATATGGAAACGTTTATATAAAATAAACATTAAATAAGTTGATTTTGGTCCGCGTGAGAGCATGTTTATCGGGGATGTGAGTTACGTCACATTAGATAGTAGTTACGATCAGATAATAATAAATAAATAAATAAATAATTTATACGTGGAAAAAGGATAAATATTCTGTAAGATAATTTATTATAAGGTGAAATTTTTACGAGTGGTTACAGTATCCCCCCGTTGAGGGAATCTCGTCCCGAGATTCAGTCTGTCTTGGTTGAGGTGTGAGAAAAAGTGAGGTATAAAAGGAGTTGGGCTTAGATTCTAACTTATTCAGATAGTGAGTGTGAGAATGGGAAATGGTACAACGATTTGATTTGTGATGTGAGTTTGATATGCTTAAAATGCCTAAAGTTTAAAAATAATATTATCTATAATATTATCTTACTTTTATGTCACTTAAATCCAATAATATCATCTTACTGCTAATCCTTGGTTATATCTTTAGTTCGAAAAGGGTTTGTCTAGGAATTTCCATTCGGTACTTAAGGGAACGTAGTTTTGTCAGTTTTTATTCCTACTAGGTGAAATAAATTTGAATGTCTTGCCACCTAATAAATCCAAAGGCTGTGAACAGTGATTCTTAACGGCCATGAACAGTAAATCCTAACGTCTATGAACAGTAAAATGTAACGGTCAGGAATAGTGTTTTCCAATGGCTAGTTTTGCCTATATATACTCCATTTTAATTTCCATTCTTCCACAAAACATACATCTCTCACTAAAACCTTAAAATGCCGCACCTTATCACATTCCTAGCAATCGTTTATGTTATTCTTGTGGTTACTTATTTGGCGTACGTTCCTAATGAAGATCACGCATTCTTAGTTTGCGTTCTAGCGGTCCTTATGCCGACCGTGATCCTCGCTATTGGTGTAGACAAGATATAGGGGTAATAGCCTTGAGTTAGGGTTGTTGTGTTTCTATTTAATCCTTAATAAAAGTGAAATAAACTCTATTGTCTTTATGCCTAATATCTAGTCGCGTTGTATTTGTTGAGCAGGATTATCAAGGTGATTCATCCTGTCGTGGCTCTAGCTATTTCTGGGTTGGTGGTGGTCTTTGTTGCTATGGCGGGTCAACCTATTGAAGATTCTATGCCTTTTATTGTAATCATTGTAACATTAGCACTTCCGATGCTAATTATATCTCTATGTATTAATTTTCGTGGATTCTAATAAAATTTGTACTATTTATGTTTGCCATAAATCTTTATGAGCTCTTAGGGTTTTTCTATCCATAATTTTTGTCGATTTCCTATCTTAGAGGTATTGGGTAGTAGGTGTAGACATCTATTGTATTAAATCAAAAAGTGATATTTTATGAACAATTTATTTTGTTTCAATATTTTGCTTTTGATTGAAAATTGTTATTAGAAAATCTGAAAAGATAACTGTTCCATTTATGACATTATTTTTCCTAAATTATACATAGGTGATCAGGCTATGTATAATTGAGGATCAAAATGATGTGATTGTTTGACTCAGTCATCGTGGTATTTATTCTTTTCAAAAAGTTTTAGATGGTGTTCAACGTGTTGTTTTTGGAAAAATAACAGCATGATTATTTTTCAAAAGAATAAGAAAATTTTAGTTTACACTATAGTGATGAGTTAGGGATTTTCTAGGGTACTAATGGGATATTCTTCAAATAAATCTTAGGGTTCGGGTGAGGATCCTACAGGGTGATAATAGTCTATTGTTCGGTCAAAACTAATATTAACCAAATTTCTAGTGAGATGGCAATATATTGCTACATGATGATTATGAACAGGGCAAATGGAATAGAAACCGGGAATGTGATTATTAGGGAAATATTACAAAGTAGGGGTTCCATACGGTAGAAAAGTAGTTATTACACTTAGGTTACATCCATCGTAACTAAGGTAAAGTACGAAAGGAAATATAACTTAGAAAGTTCTAAACCTCAATTTATTTATCTACTAAAGGAATTTATCTTCTGCTTAAACTTAGATATCATCCTTGGACATTGTTGGGATCTTAATGAGTTCTTATTCTTTTGCACTAGTCTTGGCTTTCCAATTGGTATTGTAGTTTGAGCACTGACTCTTGTTGTGTCCTTCTCCACCACATCCGCGGCACACTACAACTGATGGCTTTTCCTTTTTGCCCATGGTTTTGCAGTATCTTGTCTTGTGACCTATTCCCTGGCATCTTCCACACTTAACAACACAAACTCCAGTGTGATGCAACTTGCATCGTTGACATAGAGGTCGTTTTCCAAGATAACCAGCTTTGTTAGCTGGCATGGTGATGCAATTTCTACCAACTTCCTTCCTACAAACTTGTTGGCGATGGTAGTTGATGCGATCTTGAAGATGCTTGTGGTGATAGGCGGGGTCATTTGTATATTTGCAGTAGGTGGGGATAGTGGTTTTCCTATCATCAATTTTTCGCTTTTGGTTATTTTGTTTAATTCCTAAGGCACGGGTAATGGTAGGTTTAATTATTCTTTCTGGGCCTTTATGGAGAATTGGTTTATAACTCGTGAAACTTTCAGGAGTGTGTTTACAAAACACAGCCGTCTTCTTCTCTCCTGTTGCCATATTGTTGCTACTCAAGTGAGTCACTACAGTTACTTCGAGTATTGTTGCAATGACGTTGATTATCAACTTTTGGATACCTTCAGGAGTCATTGGGGTGGTTAATGCTGGTAGGGTATTTGTATTTCTCAGGCTGGTTTTCTCCTATCAATATCACAAGAAACATGAATTTTAGGATTCCCGTAATGACCATGTTAGAATAATTCGTGTAATAAGGTAATTACATATTATTCCCAATGTAACACCCTAGGCAAATCCTACATCGGCTGTGGCCTGGAGAGATGCTGGGTTCATAAGATAACATTCGCCTTACAATGACACAACGCGTTTTGTGGTCTACTGCGTGTGGAGTTCTTAGGAACTGGCAGTTAAGCGTGCTCATGAGAGAGTAGTACTGGCTTGGGTGACCTGCCGGGAAGTCTTCAAATGAGGCCACAAAAACAAAGCCGTGAGCCTGCGGGCAAAGCGGACAATATTGTGGTATGAGTAGGCGGGATGTTACAGGTGGTATCAGAGCCACTCCTGAGCCGTTCGGGATGGTGGGGCAAACCTCATCAAGGACGATGAGTCCCTAAGGGGGGGTGATTGTAACACCCTAGGCAAATCCTACATCGGCTGTGGCCTGGAGAGATGTTGGGTTCATAAGATAACATTCGCCTTACAATGACACAACGCGTTTTGTGGTCTACTGCGTGTGGAGTTCTTAGGAACTGGCAGTTAAGCGTGCTCATGAGAGAGTAGTACTGGCTTGGGTGACCTGCCGGGAAGTCTTCAAATGAGGACACAAAAACAAAGCCGTGAGCCTGCGGGCAAAGCGGACAATATTGTGGTATGAGTAGGCGGGATGTTACATATTATTCCCAACAAGTGGTCATAGTGCGAAGTTATATCCAATTGAGAATCAATAATTTACGATATGTCTGGTTAATATCGTAAATAAATGATTATCCCTTGGTATAAAATTGCTAAGGAATAAACTAATCCATTAGAAATTCAGCAACCTTCTCTTCATTCATCAAGTTTTCTTCCGAAATTTATCTTAGGGGATTCTATGGTTATAGCCTAGTTATGGTAGGTATAAAGAATTATAATAATCTTAAGTAATGTCATGGTAAGTCTGGATATAATTATTGAGAATAACATGATATTAATAACTTGATCGATTGTTTTTGCAAAACAATTAATACAAGGTCTTTTATTAATGCTTCATATGGTAGGTTAAGGATTTTCTGTCTCTAGTATAAGTGTTTGGTCCTTGGTTGACAAAAGGGGTCCTAGTTTCTGTTACTTACTGTACTGCAAGTTGGTCGGTTGACTAGGTTTGGAGGGAAGGGAAAGTGACTTTTATTGCGTTCTAAGTATGATTTGGTTTACGTGGAGCCATTTTTCCATTAAGGATAGTAACAAATGGTGGGATTTTGCATGAGGTCATGGGAAGTCATTACACACATGCGTAGCATTATTGTAAGACATAATGGAAAGAATTTGTTCTCAACATAAATATATAACAAAAGGAGATTGTTATAGATTTAAGGAATGATTACAAACCCTGAAAGTTTCAGGCTTATTGTAAAATACAGAAAATACCAACCAAATATACAAGTGAATTTAAGATCAGTTACGTCCTTGACGTAGATGCTTAACTTCAGTCTCAAGTTTTAGTTGTGCAATTTCCATTTCTAAGAAACGTTCCTGAAATTCCTGGTACATCCTTATTTGATTGTCCAACATGGCTTCTAAGGCGAAAATCTTCTGACCCTGGTTTATTGCCGTATCCCTGGCCATCCATAGGGTTCTTTCGATGTCTTCCACTCTACCACGTGTTTGAACATTTTCTCTTCTCGAACAGCGGACCCTGGAATCTAAGTTTCTAAATTTATGGTTGTACGTATTCTTCATTTTTTCAACCTTTACTCCTAAGTCAAACACTGCTCGTCTCTCGGCATCAGCTCTTCTAAACAGAGTGTCAAAGTTACGGTCGTACCATTCGAAACGTAATGGTTGTAACCCTTCCAGCTGTTCAGTGTGAGTGTCTAGAGTGCTGGCGTGTTGATAAAGAAGTGTCAATATGAAATCATGAGGGTCTAAATTATAGTCAGGGGATTTAGATGAAGACACGTTGTTTGGGATGTCTGGTATTGGGGAATCTGGAGTGTCAGGTTGTGGAGAGTTTGACTTAACATCTTTCCGAATTGTTTCTTTGTGTGAATTCTATCCAACCTCAAACGTTGTCGGACAACCAATCAACTTTTCATCTGATGTAGTTTTCCTAAGTTTCTGTTGTGAAGGTGAGTGAGTAGGTGATGTACAAGTAGTACGGAGGATAGTTTCGTTAATATTAGGTGTTTCGGGGGACATGGTACTGTAGTAATCCACAAATAATAATTATAAATAATTATTATAAGTAATTAATAACATTAAGGAAGGAAAAATAAAAGTGAAATAATTAAGTGCGTAAGAGTGAATATCAAATATGTAATGTTTAGTGCAAAATAATCCTAATAAGTAATATACTAAGCACAGTAATATGCAGGCACGGAGGGCGTAGGATGGTATGGTGTAAAATCGTTTATTTTTGAAAGTGTAGTTATAGTCCAATGTTTGAAAACATTTGGTTCTCTATAACCATGAGCTCTGATACCACTCTGTAACACCCCCGTTTTCGATAATCGCAGCGGAATATAAGTTGGGGTGTTACTTCAAGCATCACAGTCATGAGAATAGAAAACGACTCGAAAAGAGACGTTTTAAATAAAATTGTTATCATTCATTTATTTAAATCAGAGTACATAATACAGGTCCCAACGGGAAGTTCCAAAATACATTAATAAAGATACGTTATTTGTTGAATGATAACAAAATGGACACTCTTTTTATAAGAAAGTCCACAGCCACTCCGTGCCAAACCAAGCTTCTAAATACCTGAGATAAAACATGCTAAAAAGTCAACACAAAGGTTGAGTGAATCCATAGCGTTTAAAGTTATAATCAGTTTGAACACAAGCTAAATAGAAAGTAAATCAGTAATATTGCAGTTCGTTACATATATTACGCTAAGTCTCGTAACACGCAAAGCATTAACTGGGGATCATCAATAGTTAAGAGCTATTGATGTATATTACTCCATAATTAAATGAAGTAATTTTGCCTCCGAGTAGGAGCTTGCCGGTCTCTTTATTCATCTCAAATAAAATACATTTGGTCACGTTACTGTAACACAAAGGGGTCGTCACACCCAATAGATCTATTTACTATATTCGCGCTCACCCGAAAGTGATTAGAGGTTCATGATAGGAGGTCTTTTAGGCACACAGGTAACTTAGGAAATATTAATCAGGAAAGCATACAGGAAAAATACTTATGTTCGTTTTTGTTTTGTAGAATGTTTCTCCCCACAAATTTGGAAAACGTATAAAAAGTGGGACTATGAACTCACCTTTGCAGTCTGGATGGAAAACAAAATTAAATAGAGTTGATAAACGTCTCCGGCATGACACCTGGGTTGTTATGTCACGTTTCAGTAATCGTATTCCAATATATATATATAATTTTTAATGTTTGTTTCGTATCTTTTTTGGTTGTCGAATAAATGTTTAATTGGGACAACATGAAGTCTCTTCAAAAGTTGTATAAGATTTTATCTTATTTCTCATTTTTATGTTTCCGTCTATTCGTTATCGAAATAAATGTATTTAGTTTTTATTATAAATATATTTAGAATATATTAATAATAATTATTATATGAAGTTACACTTTTTACCCTATAGTTTCACATATTGACAGTTTATACCCCTGAACTTTCATAAATTGACAATTTTTACCCCTTAACATTGGTGAAATGACTGTTTTTACCCTTGTAGTTTCAAAAATGACACTTTATACCCTCATCTTTAGATCGTTGGCAAAAATGGTCCTTGGTTTAATAACTTTTAAATATTTACATTTTTGGCCCAATAAAACTCCATCTTTCAAACTTGACACATTTTACCCCTAAACTGCAAGTCGATTTGATTTTAGGTCCTTGCTTTACAAACAGTTGGAGTTTTGACAGAAAATACCCTCCAAGCATTTCTGTTGTTTCACTCGTGGTCCTATTTTCATTTTTACGCAAATTTAGGCTTGGAAAAAGGGACGATTTGCTACGACTCTTTTATTAATGTTATATTAAGTTAGTAAATAACATATTCATGGCTTATGGGATGATCATTCGAGCTTATATAGCTCGAATTATTTTTTAAGGGTGCGTTAAAAATAGTTAGCGATGGACAGGTTTTGGACACAAATAACTTTGAGGCAAAGCAACCATTTTACAACGCTCTTTTTCCTATTAGTAGCTAGCTGGGGGGGGGGTTGTTAAATTGGCCAAAATTCAGAATTTTTGAGGGTCGTTTGGTGGTTGATATAATTGTTCAAAGTTGGGGCGTTGGGACTGCTACTCGACAAAAAAACTGAAAAAGATTTGGTTTTCGATTTTCTTGTTCAGGCCACATATCTTAATGTTTGTTAACATGATTCTAAGCATATTTAATATATTTCACATGTATCTTATGGCCTTTTTATTTAGAATTGTGATATAACTATAAATAGGGTGTGTTTGGTTTTATTCGACAAAAGAGAAAAGAAAAGAAAGACATGATTTTCGAACTAGCTATCTTTTACCACTTATTTAATATCGTTTTTAAGAGCATTTAGAATTTTATAAAAGGAACGAAAAAGGTTTAGGTCACTTACTTGAATATTTGTTCGAATATGGAGATATATGAGGTGAATTGTTTGGAAATGAGACACTAATGATTTTTCCTCCTCCTAATCCTTTTTTAGACCTCTTTTTAACTCCTAAATGGCTGTTCGATCAGTAGCTTTTGAGAGTATGGCTGTTTTTGGTTTGGTTCAAATTGTGGTGAAAAGAAAAGGAAGAAATGAAATCGATATATATAGAGAGGAGAGAGCTAGGGTTTTCAAGGTTGCTAGGTAATCTTGTGTAGTAATATGGGGACATGTTTAAGGTGGCTAGATCAAGTTGGGTGCCAATTGTGAGGAGGGGGAGGGGTTAACGTGAGGTTTAGTGAGGTGGTGATGTGTTTTATTTTGGAACCAAGGGTTCTACCTACTTATGTTAACTTGAATGAGACATGACTATGTGGATAATTTTGGAACATAGAAGAGTGTTTATGGTGTATGTCTTATTGAGGATTATCTGTGGAATGTATATGGTTAAGGTTTTGTTATTTTTGAACTAGGAAATAATATGTAGGTCGCATGGCTTTAATGGATAGTACCTAGGTTATGATATGTTGTATATTAAGGTTTAAGTAAGATAACTAAGTTAATTTAGGGTTAGGTTTATGTATTTGTTGAGTAGGAAAATAATTAGAGTTTATATATTTTATATTTGTGTCGAATTGTATGGAAAGTGATGAATCTATTAATTAATCACACAAGCTACCTAATTAGATCTAGATCTAGTGAGAGAAAGTAGAGAGAGAAAGAGAGTGGAAGGATGATTAACAATAATAGTGAAATGTTTAGCTCTTCAACCAACCAACCCTCTCCCTTGAATGGGAGGGGGTATTTATAGTTTTTACATGGTCTTGGGCTTAATGCCCTAATTAAACATAATTAATAAATAACAAGACACAGCCCATGGGCCTTCTACACAGGCTGGGCCATAAATCAAACCTAAAGGCCTAAGCAACCTTATTACATTATGATCTATATTTGATAATACAAAACGTGTTCCCAACAATCTCCCCCTAAGTATTGGTCATCAAGGTTGCTTGACGTCGTCTTTGCTTCATGGCTTCAGACGTCTCTTGTATCTTTGTTCCTTTGTTCTTGATGTGATATGATATGGTATGGTAATGATCTACCATCCTCCAATGGTCTTCAATTCTGGTGTCTTTACGTCTTTTCCACCATGCTCATATGTCTTTGACTTTTGTTCTTCATCTGGTTCTCACTTCCTCAATCATTGACTTATGCAAGGTTGTTGTGCTCGAACTTTGACTATTCTTTAATATCTTTGAACTTTTGCTATTTCTTAGTCTTTATGAGAACATATCTTCAGGATATGAGCATGATGGAATGATGATGGAACTCCAGGTATTTACGATTCGCTGCAGGTAAACAGTTAGCAATAAACCATCCGGCACTTACAGATTTGGACTTCGAGATCATAAACAGCATAGTGTGAAGACTTTCTCTAATCCAAACCTAGGCCGTTCTGAACTGGATACCCCGAAAGGGCTTACACGGACACACCGAAGTGAACCCACGATTCAGTGAGTCGCGGGAGATCACCCCACGACTGTAGACCATTTTGGAGCTTTCACTAAGCGTAATCCACAAGGGATTACCGAAGTGACCTGCTGTCAGGGCTGTTTGATGTTGACCCTGGTAGGATTTCCATTCAATCACTGAGAATCACAGTTTGTGAGTTCTTTCATGAATGTTCTCAGTAGATTGCTAAGATCTGCAAAGGACACTCCTATAATTTACAATTGGTGTTCTTTTTCTTGAACATCCAGTGTATACTAAGTGTACCTAAGAGATCTTTGATTTATCTCATGGCTCTAGACTCGATTAGTGCACATTTGTTTGGTCGTCGGAGGCATGGAGCAGAGTGCCTCCTTTTCAATATCAACACATCTCGTAGTGAGAGGTCGATAGATAATGAAGGGTTCTCCGTGTGAAAAGAAACAAGTGTCTTTTGAGAGACACCTGAGTGGCTAGAAGGTTAGTGCAGTGCGTCACTGGGTCCATAACGACTTTGATCTTCAATACCGGTCATGCCCAATCAACCAGTAGATTATGTATTGAACCCGGTGTTTGCCCTAAGGTTGAACAAATGGAGGGCTATTTCTTTTCACCCTTTTCTTTACTTTTCTTTTTCATTCTTCAACCCCTTCTTTCTCCTTACATTTCATATCTCTTTTTTTTTCAATCATACCTAGGACTTTCTAGTTCTAAACTATTGGTATTGTCCTTGGGTAGATCCCTCCGGCTCTGGCGGATCATAGGACGGTTATTCCTAACCTTAGTCACCTTATAACCCTATGACTATCCTTTTGATGCCATAAACCAAACCTTTTGAAAATCTCACAATGTGTTTATGATTATGAAAACATATTTTGTTAACACTTTGAGAGTTTTGTGATTTTCAGAAAGACTCCCCCTTAACATGTGCTCATAAGTGATTAAGGTAAATTTGCACATGTCGGGTAGAGTTGGCACTTTTAGAATTGATTGATTTTCAGTGAACATGATCGTCGCGAGACACGCTTACATCACTAGTAGAACTAGCTTGAAATTATTACCCGTCCAGATCACATTCAAGGAAAATCGCTCAAAATCGGTACATTCTACTCAGACACATCCTTTGCGAGACATTCTTACATCACCAGATAAACTGGCTTGAAATTATTACCCGTCCAGGATATGTCTTTTCGACTACTGAATTTTGCTATCGTCAATTCAAGGGTCAATTCTGAGCCTAGCTCACATTAGATTTCATCTTGTGAGATACCATATTTTGATCATATCGTTATTCTACCCCTCAAAAATAGCATACTTATGATGTTTTTGACAAACGTTTGAAAAAAATATGCCATTTTGAGTTTTGTGGGAAGAATTTCAAGAATATTTCATTTATGAAACAAAGATTATTTTTCAAATACTCCCCCTTAACGGGGGAATACTTGTCCTTATGAGCAGAATTTTGAAAAACTTAGAAAAATTCTGGTTTAATTCTACTCATAAGTAAGAAGCTTTCGCTCCTTTGATCAGGATTGAGGCACTGAAGCGTACCTCAGGGTCCTTTCTTTACAGGTACGGGTTGTGCACTGTTATGTGTGCACAAGCCATAGTGAATGAAAATGATGAAAAATATGATGAAATATTATAAATGACAATAGATTATACCAACAATCACTGCTCAGGTCGACGGAAAGTTAGGATATTAGAAACTCTGGCACGTCCTCCTACGTAACTCTCCAGTCGTCTCATCGTTGTCCGAAACTTGAGCCTGTAGTCAATCCGACGAATGAACTTTGCTGCTTCCTTTGCATCTTTTCTGCTCCAATTCACAACTCTCAACCATCCTTTCTTCAACCCCTTGCTACGGTTTTCCAACATCTGTTCAAGTTCTGACTTAACCCGTACCAACGTCTCATCACTGAATTTATGGATTTCTTCATAACCCATGAACTTTGGTGATCCTTTATCCCTTGTGTATGCCAATCCAAATGGTCTATCACTGAAGGTATACGGCTGCCTGTCTAAGATTCCTGGTGGTGAGAGATTTGGCTTAACGAGGTTCAACTTTGTCTGGTAGCTCTCTACCCCAAGATGCACATCTTCAACTCGCGATCTAATGACAATGTTGCGGATATATATTAGAATCGAGTTAATGATATCGTACTGAAGTCGTCCAGGGAGATGTTCTAGTTTGCCTTGAACTTTCAGTAGATACATATCTTCTATATCGTTGATGTGTAGATAGGGATAGTCTGCTTCACTGAAAGTATATTCTTGATCGTCTAACCTTCTCACGGTAATCTTCTTCAGAAAGTTATACCCAAACATGGATTCGGTTTCTGCACTGGTGATTGAGAGAATCTTGTTCTTGTTCCACACATCTGTCTTTGATCTTCTGGTAATCATATACTTGTAGAACAATCTTCGCAGATTCAGCCAGTGGAAGATTCCAAGCGCATCATCTTCGTTGTATTCACGAACTTTGTGCACGAATAACTCTCCAATTTGTTCTTCAAAACCTTCTAACGTGTAAGAGGCTGCTTGATACTTGGTAAGAGACGTGGCATACCACTTTTCAGGGTCAGTGTTTCCATACTCAAGATACGCCAAATCATTATTGAAGAAATATGCTTTTGGTATCTTTGGGTTGTAAGGTTGACCGATGAGTGGTAAAGGAAGGGTGTAATCACGGAGATTGAGTTGTTCTTTCGGATGAGTAGCACGTGCATGATCCCAGTCTATGTTCACGGACAGTGCTCTTGCAACTTGTTCAAGATTGTATTCAAATTCCATTTCTGAAGTTGTGACAGTCTTGAATTCTGTGAAGCCTCCTTTGCGAACTCGGATGATGTCAGGCAATCCTAACTTCTGGACTTTCATTGCCCGCTTCAACCATTTAGTGAAGTCCACAATTGATCCTTCAACAGGTGCAGCATTTTCATCTTCTGGGTATGAGTCTACCATTGACTCAAACCAATCGAATCTTGGTGCAGTAGGGTTAACCCATTCTGGTAGAGGTACGGCTTTTCCATTTGTAGGTGGTGCAGTGACATTTTGAACTTTGGGAGGTGCAATAGGAAATTCCTGATCAGAACTCACATCTTCAAACGATTCAGATGCATCGAATGCCCCGCCTTCAAGAGGAACAAACATTGGTTGGCCTGATTGTTTTGCGGTGCCAGAATAGTGAGCTGTGGTTGAAGGTCCAGTTGTTTTGGCAGGTTTCCTCCTTTTCTTCCCTTCGTCTTTGTCAGGCTCATCCCGACGACGTTTTGTTGGCTGATCCTTCTTGCATGATTCAGCACTCTTCTCAGCTTTTCTCATTGACTTGATCAATTCCTGTCTAAGTTCTTCCTCTTCGGGTTCATTGACAATGTCCTCAAGTAGTTGTCCCGTGAGATCAGATCTATATGGCTTAGGTGGCACGGTTCGAATTGTTATGGGTGTTGTTTGCATCAGCTTTGCCACTGTTTTCTCTAGATTTCTTTCGACATATAGTTGGAAGATTCCTGGAAGATTCTCTTATAGGTATTTAGTGACTTCTTGGGATACTTGTGAACTGACTGCTTGTGGAACATAAGTTTGAAGATATTCCCCTGCTTTCTTTTCAAGATTGAAATCCCTGAGATTATTGACATGGAATTCATTCTTATCTGCCAGTTTCTTTACTTCAGTGAGCTAAAAATCAAATGCTTTGTGTGCTTTTTCTTCAGCTTCTTGTTTTTTCAATACGAACTCTTGAAGTTTGGCAAATTTGTCTTTCAGTTCATTGTATTCAGTGGTGGATTGACCCACTGATGATGGTGGTGGTGATGGTGGTATAGTGTCGTCATTTCCTGTTTCATCATCATCTTTGTTCTTCCTCTTGTTCTTCCTCTTGTTCTTCATCACTGATGATGGTGGCGGTGATGGTGGTGTTAACTCCTCTTGTTCTTCATCAGGATGTGAAGCTGACCCTTCACCTCTTCTTACTTTTTTACGTTTCTCTTCATCTTCTCTGTGTTTTTGTATGTTCTCCCTGAATGCAATCTTATACTGTTCTTTTTCTTCTTTTTCATTCCTTGGAGGTTCTATAGCTTTAAAGGATTGTTTCACACTTTTGAATGATTTGCCCTTTCCTTTGCCCATGTCTTTGTCTTCTTCAGCCAATATTGTCTTCAACTTTTCAACCTCTTTCTTCTTCTTACCTTTGCCGAGGTCTACTTCAACTTCTTCCTCTTCGTCACTTGGTTCATCTTGAAGTATCTGTTTTGAAGACTTTTCACTGGTGATCATTTTCTTCTTGTTAGCTCTTGTACATTTCTTTGTACAAGAGGTGGCAAGCGGAACAATCTTTCCTGTTGTCTTACTTTCTTCTTTTGCTGGTGTTGTTCCTTTAGGAATGATTCCCACCTTTTTGACTCTTTCAGCTTCGTCATACTTCTTATATGCCTCAGTTTCCATTACTTCTTCACTTAACAAGCTTAATGGAATTCTCACACCTTGTTTCTCTGTGTTGGACTTTTGTATCTTAATTCTGGAGACAACGTGATCCATTTTATCGGTGTGCATCTTTTCTTTTACACGTCGATTGATTTTAGGGTATCTTTTCAAGAAAAGTGAGATGAGGAGTTTAGTGAAACGGGGAAAAGGAACTTTGTAATCCTTCTTTTGGCGGAAGCTTTGGCTTAGAAATATCATGTCATTCCAGATGTATTTGGCGAAGTCCAAATGTTTCAGATTGGCAACACCCTAGAAGAATTGAAGGTGTTCTAATTGAGGGTGTTCAAGACCAGCGGTTTTGCCAGTGATGCAGGGGATGATTATTGTGTAAAGGATTAACCATGGCTGAGGAATATACTTCCTGTCTATTTTGTAAAGTGTTGTGATCGCTTCTTCACTTTCATCGTAACCAAGAAGCCTGAGTGTATCAACCAAGGTTTCGAAAGTTGGGTCCTCGATAAATTTGCCGGTTGGGCCTGAAGCTTCAGATGGAAGTTGTAGCACGTTTCGAAGAGTTTCAACCTTGAACTGAATCTCTGTTTTATCAATGGTGACTGTGATGTTTTCGTTGTTCTTTCCAACGACCATGGAATGCCAGAACTGATTGAGATAAACTGCAGGTACACTTGCTGTATTCGTCAGTGTTGGGCTGATGAAATGTCTCCTGAGAATTTCAACGATGATTTGGCACGATTCATGACAAGGCAAGTTGTTGAAGTCCACTCTTGAGTTTGAATGGCTGATTTTGCGTTCATCACCTTCTGGAATTAGTTGTTTTCGAGTTACAGTTTCTTGAGACATGATTTGCCTGAACATCCCAAACACCAACAATAGTACAATAGCAATCGTATACCTGTTAGTGAATGACATTAGTTACCAGATGATAGTCTAACATATATGACATATCACATAGATAGACTAAGTCCTGAAACTCATGCTCATATAGTCAAGCAAACCATTTTTCAAACAAACAAGTTCTTATAAGCATTTTCATATACTCAAGTTTATAAAGATTCTAAGTTTGAATCAAATTTTACAAGTTTGACAAACTCGGGAAAGATGAGACACATTTGAAAGTTTTAGAAACTTGAAAGCATGAGACAAATATTATAGAAACTTGAATGTTACTGATCTTAATCAAGGAAATTTATGCACATACTTGGGAAAAATTCAGCACAGATTTGATAATATTAACTCAAACTTGATAACATATGCACAAACTTGATGAAGTTAAGCAAACTCAGCATTCCAAGAAACTCATGTATTCTTAACAGACTTGTCATTTCAGAAACTTGATCAGTCTATGAGCAACCTATGAAATTCGAGCAACTTATGAATCTTGACCATCCTATGAAACTCAACTAGACTTAATAAACTTGGCTTTGTTTAGAATCTCGAGCAATTTAAGTAACATTATTATCTAATTAACTCGACTAGACTTATGAAACTCGGTTATGTTAGAAACTCGAGTGACCTATGAAACTCGAGCAACTCATGAAACTCGAGCAGCTCATGAAACTCGAGCAACTAAGAAACTCGATTACCTTAAGAAACTCGACTACCTTAAGAAACTCGAGTAGATTAAAGAAACTCGAGCAACCTAAGGAAATTTGATGAACCAAGAAACTCGACTAGCTTTAATAAACTCGATGAGTTGGTGAAACTTGATGAGTTTATGAAACTCGAGGAGTTTGATAAACTCGATGAATTTCAGAAACTCGAGGAGTTAAAGAAACTCGAGGAATTTCATGAAACTCGAGGAGTTAAGGAAACTCAAGGAGATTTAACAAACACTAGGAGTTATCATAAACTCGAGGAGTTAGATTAAACTCGAGGAGCTGTGACTCTTGTCTCCTAACTCGGAAACAAAGTCGATGAGGTGTCTTAGAAACTCGATCAGGTAAATCATATTAAGCACAAACTCGATCAACTCATTGGCAAGAAACTCGAGTAACGAACACTTAGGAAAATTTGGTATCCAGTTTTCATTCAAATCAGTTTATGAAATATAAAAAACATATTCTAGCATTGTAAACAAACATGACTTAGCATTCAAACATTCTCAGACATCATTCTTTTAACAGAGCACTCAAACGCATTATCTTAAACCCTAATCAATCGAATCAGTCCTTTTTTGAGTTATAAAACCTAATTTACTAAGTGCAAACAACTCAACAATATGTGATGAAACGTTCACACCACCTCAATTAGATCAGATAACATCAAATAATAAACGCCCAAATTCGTCTGTATGAACCCTAATTCGTAAATGATGAACAACTAATCCATAAAAAATGATAACTGACTAATTATAACGCTTAAAGAATTAATTTGAACACTTACAATTGAAAGATTTAGCAACGAATTGGATTTAGCAACAAATTCTTGAGGGTTTAAGGTTTTGGCGGTATTTTACGCGAGAGGGAAGAGTAAATGCTGATACTGTGTATTGACTCAAGTCAAAATTTTGATAAGTATTAATTCAATTTTGTCTGTTTAACAATATTAGTCCTCTGACTTGAATCCTAGTTCACTTTAAATCCTTAGGTGACAATTTCTACCCTTTAACTAAACACTTAACACATTTAAAGTCCTAAGTCCACAATTTTTCTAATTGGACAGTTTCAGCCCTTATGACTTAAAATCAAGATCCAACATATTATGTCATTTCTCCCCCTTGAACTAAGATCTATTTGTGAAAAAATTTAAAACAAGTAGTCCAAGAGTTCATAGAAATATTTTTCGATGAAGATTTTGATGAAGATTAGAGACGATAAATGTGCAAAAAATTTCTCCCCCTCAAAATATGTTCGTGATTTGAAATTAATGAAATTTGAAATGACGAGAACATATTTTGATTTGGATACACTTTTGCACACTTACAGTTTATATATATATATATATATATATATATATAAAATTGGAAAATCTTTTTGTGTTTTTCAATAATTATTTCTATTATACATTTATGGCGCAACCCGTCCGAAATTTTGTTTCTACCCGTTTCAGCCCGGGTTTGGGTTAGGCATTGGGTTGCTCTTGGGACATCTAACTGTTGCCCTTCACTCACATGCTCTTCTTTTCCTTGAGATCCGGGATGATTAATTCTGGTATCTTTACCCGACGGTTATTTTGCGTTTTCCGATCCGACTTTGTGGGTTATTTTGTTACTACAGTGCTTTGTGAGGGGAGCTACAGTGGTATGAATAGTGTGTTTATTAATTTTTTAAATGTGTGGTTCTTTTTAGGCCATTTATTTTTGCTACAGTTATTAGGTTGCTTATAACCACACTTTTGGATCTAATTTAGCTGCTTTGCTTTTTGTTACCGAAAAAAAACGGGTGCTTTGATTTCTGTTTTTTTGTTATGTTTGGTTGTTTGTGTTGTTGTTGTATCTGCAGTTAGTGGTTTGGTTATATCCGGACTTTTGCATGTGATTTAGGTTTGCCAATAGGTTTTGTGATCGAACTCATTATAGATCTGGTTGTTTGGCTTTTTTGTTGTTGTTGTTGTTGTTTGTTAATTTCATCAGTTGATGTTTAACCTTTTGCTGCATACAGTCCTTCGTTGTAGGTTCTGTTTTTTTATTATGTTTGGTTGTTTATCTACAGTTAGTCGTTTGGTTATATCCAGACTTTTGGATCTGGTGTTGGATTGGCAATGGCTTTTTCGGTTGTTGTTGTTGTTAATTTCGTCAGTTGATGTTTAAACTTTTTGTGGGTATTATTTGTTATACTTCGGTTTTTAGCATAATCGGTTGTGTTACGATATTTGTTTGGTATTTTGTATGCTTTGATGTGTTTGCGAATTGGTTTTTGAAAAAGTGTTTGTTTCTGGTAATGCTTAGTTATAAGGTGTTATTCAAACTTTAGGTTTTTTTTTTTTTTTTTTTTTTTTTTTTTTTTTTTTTTTTGCAATAATTCTTTATTTGTTGTCGTATTTAACTGTGTTGGTGCGTTCCTTTTTTTGTTAGCTGTATTGGTTTTGCGGTGGCTTTATTTGTTGATTTGCTGCTTCACGTTTTGTGCTGTCTTATTGTTGTTTTATTACATAGGTTGTGCTTTATTTAATTTTTTTTAACCTTTTTTTTTTTTTTTTTTTTTTTTGTCACATTACAGTTGTTGGGCTTTGGAGGTCTGAACATTATCTTGCGAGGGCAAGAACTGGATGGCATGGTAGAGCATTTGCTATCATGCAACCAGGTTTCTATGCAACCCTGATGAAGTTTCGACCTCTTTTTGCAAGGCTACTATTTCGTTAGTGGTTTCCAGGCATGTTTGTGTAGGTGGTCCATAAACATGTTTGGATCCATATTGTCTGCTACCAGCTGCTGCTAAAAGTTCCTATATTTACAAAAGACTGATGTTGCTTGGTGAGCTGACTTTTTTATCTTCATTTAGACTTCTTCCTTTGAATATTCGTTGGTTTCAACTGCTGTTGTGATGACAATGTTGCTGCTGCTGCATACTATAGTTAATTGTTGATGTTGCTTTCTCTGTGTTGCTGTTGTATTTGATCATTAATATTATTTTTCTCATTATTGTTATTGTTTCTCGTTTGAGGCTATTTATGCATTGTGGTTGTTCTCTGAATTTGGTTTGCCCGGCTTTTTTTTTTGTTGTGTTGGAAGAATTTTTTTTTCTCTGAAATGATATTGGCCATAGGAGGATATTTTGTGTCGTAAATATTTTTATGTGCCAGTGTTGTTTCAGTGTTGTGGCTTTTGTTTTGCAATTATGATAGCCAATGAAACATGTTGATCTATTTTCATTGTTTGGTTTGCCTTATTGATTGGGGTGATTTGGTGTGGGTATCATTTAGCTTAATTGGATGGCAGCGCGCTTTTGAGTTGTGCTTTTGTTTTTTGCTCTGGCTTATTCATTGTGGTGATTTGGTGTAGGTTTCGTTTCACACAATCGGATGGCAGCACACTTTTGAGTTGTGCTTGCAACCATGGTGAATACGTATCTAACAAAATTTATAGATGAGATAAGTGATGGTTTGCGTAAAAAAAATTGTTTAGTATGCGGATATGACAATTTTGTTTTGGCCAAAAATATTAATGCCTTATGATGATCAACTGCCGTTTTTTTTAGCCGTTACCTAATGTTCGGCGTTCAACCTTACATCCGTAGGTAGCCAGACCTTACCATTTTACATTGACACTGTTTATATTATTTGTTAACATATGCTTTCATGACGCTAATACCAGTTGCTGTCACAAACATTAGGTGGCATAATTATGCAGCCGTGTTTGTTTTCTACGATTGCATACGCTGCAAAGTCCAAAATATATGCACAGGTATTTGAGTTTCAGAACTATGGTTGGAACTCTTGCTCATTCAAACTGACTGACTCATGTTCCAATTTTACAATATTAGTGTAATAAACATTGGATGGGTCACGCCATAAATGTATAATAGATATAATAAACATTATTTCAATTTGGCTAAGGCTATGATGATTCTACCATATTTTCTAAAACTAACAGACTCAATATTCAAAGATTATGATCACCGGTTGACATATCGATGACTGGATGGCATTATTGTGCAACCGTTTTTGTTAACGCCGATGGTTGATCATACATCTTTTTCACCATGTTTGATTACAAAATCTGAGCCTGATAACTGCCTTTGTTATTTATAGTTTTCATTGAACATATTAGACAATCGTTTTAGAAAAGAATATAATACTAACAAAGTCATATGCATTCAACCATAATAGCAACGACAGATGTTGTACATCGCATGCCAATATTAGCAATTGAAAATCAGCTGGGATTTTATTTTTGCTGATACTGACATTTGATGCTTTGTATCTGTCATGATAAGTTTTTTTTTGCATGTTTGTACCTGCAACTCCACCAAAGGTGTTGGTCATGAATAGGATACAATTCAAAAAGATTGATGGGAAGCAAAAGAGAATGTTGTGATAAGTTATTTGGTGCAAATTACTTCTTCGCACCATCCTCTTTTGTTTCCCATCTATCTTTTTGACTGAAATTGTATTGTTGACCAGGACCTTTTATCGCATTGCAGGTATAATCATGTAGAAACAAGCTTAGCGTAAGAGATACATAGCATAAAATATTAGCGTCAGGAAAAAAAATTGCAGGTGATTTTCATTTGCTAATATTGACAAGCGATGTACATCATCTGTGGTTGCTGTTATAGTTAAATACATACGGCGTTCCATTTTTCATATCATCTTTAAAACCATCGGTTTTATTCCTGTTTTTCTTAATTATTATGTATATATTTTCATATCAGCAAACCAAATATTGGTTAACAGTTATACTTTTTATCCCTATTTTCCATATCAAAACAATCATCCACCAACGCTATGATGATTGCCATCCAAATTCAGATTCGAATGAAGTAGGCTGCAAAATATTGTTTGCATAGCTTGGCCAGGCAAGAATCGGATGGCAATATTATCCAACCGTGTTTCTTTGCAGCCATGGTGCAGCCTACCATTCTTTCTGCTTCTTTTCAAATCTGAGCGTAATAACTGGTGGATATACGTCTTTAATACACCAACACAATAAACCAAACACGAACCCAAGGAAGATGTCTACTGCTCTCCGTAATATAAGGTAACTCTTTGCGGATTGAACTTTAAGCTTAATCAAGTATTGTTTAGCAGATTTTCTGACTCAAAAGATATTTTCCTTATTTTGCAAATCGGAGGCCTGCACTTTTCTGGTTTGGAATTTCTACACGCTTATCAACAATAGGATGGAATTTTGAAATATCGGTGCCAAATGGAAGAGGATGGTGTGGCAAATGATTTGGTGCAAATTACTTTTTCGCATCATCCTATTTCATTTGCCACTGATCTTTACAAATTCAGTCATGTTGTTCATGAACAATTGTTGTGGAACGATTCTTGCAAATATGTTTACGCAAACCTCCCATAATAACGATACACCATGTATACCATCTGTCATCGCTATTCTGATTAAATGCAAGCCAAACGTTAAAGATAAGTGCTGCTAGAATTTACATATTCCAATGAATTTCCCTTTTTTTTTCCCTACTAACGCACTATGTATATCCAACAGCTGTTAGGTTCTTCCTTCAATATATTAAAACAAACATCCATCAAGGCTATGATGATTGCCATCTAAATTCAGATTCAAATGAAGTAGGTTGCCAAGTATTGTTTGCAGGACTTGGCCAGGCAAGAACCGGATGGCAATATTATGCAACCGAATTTCTTTTCGGCCATGGTGCAACCTACCGTTGTTTCTGCTTCTTTTCAAATCTGAGCCTAATAACTGGTGGATATACGTCTTTAATACACCAACACAATAAACCAAACAGGAAGCCAAAGACGATGTCTACTGCTCTCCGTAATATAAGGTGACTCTTTGCGGATTGAACTTTAAGCTTAATCAAATATTGTTTGGCAGATTTTCTTACTCAAAAGATATTTTCCTTATTTTGCAAATCGGAGGCCTGCACTTTTCTGGTTTCGAATTTTTACATGCTTATCAACAACAGGATGGAATTTTGAAAGATCGGTGCCAAATGGAAGAGGATGGTGTGCCAAATGATTTGGTGCAAATTACTTTTTCGCATCATCCTATTTCATTTGCCACTGATCTTTACAAATTCAGTCATGTTGTTCATGAACAATTGTTGTGGAACGATTCTTGCAAATATGTTTACGCAAACCTCCCATAATAACGATACACGATGTATACCATCTGTCATCGCTGTTCTGATTAAATGCAAGCCAAACGTTAAAGATAAGTGCTGCTACAATTTACATATTTCAATGGCTTTCGCTTTTTTTCCCTACTAATGCACTATGTATATCCAACAGCTGTTAGGTTCTTCCTTCAATATATTAAAACAAACATCCATCAAGGCTATGATGATTGCCATCTAAATTCATATTCAAATGAAGTAGGTTGCCAAGTATTGTTTGTAGGACTTGGCCAGGCAAGAACCGGATGGCAATATTATGCAACCGTATTTCTTTGCGGCCATGGTGCAATCTACCGTTGTTTCTGCTTCTTTTCAAATCTGAGCCTAATAACTGGTGGATATACGTCTTTAATACACCAGCACAATAAACCAAACAGGAGGCCAAAGAAGATGTCTACTGCTCTCCACAATATAAGGTAACTCTTTGCAGATTCAAGCTTTGGTTTAATCAAATATTGTTTTTTTTTTTTTTTTTTTTTTTGGTTTTTTAATATACTTGTCTTGCCGTAATTAGAATATCAATAGCAGGTTATTTTCCTTATTTTGCAAATAAAATAATTACACTTTCGCCTATTTGACAACCACGAAACTTATCATATTTGTCATTTAATTTCTGATATTAACAAAGAGGCTTGTCAAATATTGTTTGCATAACTTCTCCTAATAACTACTAGATATATACCTTAAAAAAAACTGTATATTTGGCATATGCTTTTACTCAGCTGTTGATCCCAATTGCTCGACAAATATGAGAAACAGCAGGTTACATTGTCAGAAGTGATTTAAACGAGATTACTTCATGACAATGTCATCTTCCGTTTCCTCTCACTTCTTTATAATTAAAGAATATTAAACGATAACCGGCTTTTATATGATTGCCATCCCGAGATTTTTTCGCGCTCATCAACAACAGGATGGAATTTTGGAAGATCAGTGCCAAATGGAACACCAATTGTTGTCCAACGATTTTTACAAATATGTTTAACGATACACAGTGTACACCATTTATCGTTGCTGTTCTCATTAAATGCAACCCACATATATTCAAGGTATGTAAAATGCAGTTGTAGTTCGCAATGTTTATTTGCTTAAACTTTATAACCACTGTTGCTTTCACCCTCAAATTATTATTATTTTTTTTAGCACTAATAAAATGTACCTACCTGGTCACAACCAGTAACTGCATTGGCCACTCATAACGAGATCAGCAAAAGATAAGTGCTGCTACAATTTACTGGTTCCGGTGAGTTTTCTTTTTTTTTTTTTTGCGTCCTAATACACTATGTATATCCAACAGCTGCTAGGTTCTTCAACTCTAAATTTGTCAATACCCCTTGCTTATAATAAGGTATGTGACAGCTTTGTGGCCAAAAGTAACTATCTCAGTTCTTTCTTTTATATATAGACAACCATTTGTGCTTTCTTAGTATTTTAGATCTGTTGAATCTTATGTGGCTTATATTTTTGTTTTATCCAGCTTTGTGCAATTGCTTATTTCATATGCAGACTCGGCTGACCAATTATTGCCATATTCAGAAATTTCTATTTCACATAACTGCTTACTTTAATTAATTTTATGTTTTTCTGTTCATTCGTGTGCAGGTATATCATCTGCATTACCTCATCTCACCGTACCTACTTAGGATCAATCTGTTATAATTGGATGCATATACCAAGTTCTTAAAACATCGTCAGAAAGTAAGGTACGCATTCGCCTTTATTTTAACAGGTTTGTTAATTACAGATTCTAAATATAACTAGCCATATCAAATGTGTTTCATGAATTGTGTCTGCTAATTCTGTAAAAGTCTTCCAAAAAGAGACTGGAAATAACATCGGTGAACGGTTTATGTTAATAAATCAGTATAGAAGTTCAACATAGCTGCACATTCTAGGTTAAGGGTCTTAGAAGCAGTAATTATGTTTCTCTTTTGCTTCCATTGCAAAATTACATGACCATACACAACATCGTACATTCACCTTGATCTTGAAAATCTCTGTTACTAGAGCAGATCTATCTAACAATATGCATTGGGCCCATTGATCTGTAGCAGATTAATCGATGGAACTTATGCATCTTTTCAGGTTTGCTGCCCATCTATGTTTCATCAAAGATAGATACTAAACTAAAAAGGATGGTATCGCAAGTTGTTTGATGCAAATACCGCCGTCTACAACAATCCAATTTTATTATTGGTGGCCCACCCTATTCATTTTCTCTCAGATTTTCATCCCTTTGAGATCGAACAGCTACGAATCCAGTATCACCACCCAAAAATTTTCAGCCCGAGATTTTGGGTTTTCTTGCAGTTACAAGAATATGTGAGGATTGCTACAGTTACATGAATAGTTGCGTTTGTAGTTACTGTAAATAAAAGCATGCTTGCTTCTATATATTATTATTGACATTGCTAATTTAATTATTGTATATTTTTAAAAAAAATTATATTCTTTTATGCATGTTGCCATATTTGAGGGCAAACACCAGTGCACTTAACAGAAAAAACAACCCGCCAGCACAGTTAAATGTAACAACAAATAAATAATTATTGCAAACCAAAAAATACCACTCATAGTTTCAACGCAAAAATACTACGATTTATCACAACAGCAATAACACTTTATAAACACATTTTTAAATATTATTCCTCTTCCACACTCATTTATAATTGATGTTAACGTATTAGGTGCCAAATAGAATCAAGTTGGATGACTCAGGTATCCTACATTTCAACCCAAACCGTAAAAAATTGCTACTTCCACTCTCTTTTTATAACTGCTATGAGATTATGATATGTATACTTTTTGTGTTTTCTTTTTTTTAGTTTGTGAGATGATATAAAGTATTATGAATAATACCGTTAATAATATTTTTTTGCCATATTAATGTTTTCCCTCTCTATACACACCATTATCAATAGTACCGTTAAAAATATTTTTTTCCACGTGTTAATGTTTTCCTTCTTTACACACACCCCGTGAAATAAAAGTAAAAACCTCCTAACATCAAACTGCAAATACATTTTCTCAATAAAAGCATACAATACAACTTAGTTTTTAGTTTATCACGTAACCCGAAACTGTTTCTTTGCAACCCGGCCACTCCTTTTTTATAACTTATATGAGAGATTTAGTATAAAAATATTGCTATTGTCACACTCTTTTAATGATTATTTTTATTTTTTTAACTCAATTTAATATACATGCTTCAACTACATACTTATATTTTGTATGCTATTTTCTTTAATTTTGGTAGACACTACATTATTAGAGAAAAATGTATATACAGTTCGATGTTAAGAGGTTTTTACTTTTATATCAAACGCCTCCTTTCTTTTTTGCAAATACATTCGCGCTAAATCTTTCATATGCAACCACTCCGCAGCAACGCGCGGGCAACCAACCTCGTTTTTACAAAGATAGTTTTGGATGTTTGACTCGGTTAATTGTTTTATGAAAATTTTCTAAATCATCTGGAGTCAAACATCGCATACAAATCTGGTGGACCAGTTCCACAAATCTTGCATAAGGCAAGGCTTTGGTGAACAAATCCGCCAATTGGTGTTCAGTACCCACAAAGTATAATTCAACTGTACCCATTTCCACGTGCTCTTTGATAAAATGATACCGGAGAGCAATATGCTTCGATTTGGACTGTTGAACCGTGTTGCAGGAAATAGCGATGGCACTCTTGGAGTCGCAGTACATCAGAATCTTGTTAAACACATATCCGTAGTCCATCAGCTGAGATCGCATCCAGATGACATGAGCGCAGCAGGCAGATATGGTGACGTATTCTGATTCTGTAGACGACAGTGATGTACAATCTTGCTTCTTTGACTGCCAAGAGACGAGCTTGTCACGTAGAAATTGAACTCCCCCATACGTACTTTTTCTTGTGTCTAAACAACCTGCATGGCCAGCGTCTAAAAAAGCAACAAGTTCAAACCCGGAATCCTTCGGATACCAGATCCCCAAATGAATGGTTCCCTTTATGTATCGAAGGATCCGCTTAACAGCAGACAAATAACGTTCAGTAGGTCGAGACTAGTAACGGGAGCATAAGTACGTGGCAAATACAACATCCGGCCGGCTAGCGGTGAGATACATGAGAGACCCAATCATACTACGATATTTTGTAGGATCAATGGGTGTGCCATGTAGATCAGCATCTAGCTTTGGGGATAAGGAAGACATAGGGGTATTATAGGTGTCACAAGTATTCATGCCATGCTTTTTCAATATTTCCAATGCATATTTAGACTAACTTAAAAATATACCACGGGGTGATTGATGAACTTGCAGTCCTAGAAAGAACTTGAGTTCACCAATCATGGACATCTCAAAGTTTTGTTTCATAAGTCTTGCAAAAGCGTTTGAATATTTTTTATGAGTTGATCCAAAAATGATATCATCTACATAAATTTGAACAATGAGAATATCCTCCCCGTGTTTTTGTATAAATAAAGTCGGGTCAACAGATCCTTTAGTAAAATGATTGGCTAATAAGAATGCAGACAGTTTGTCATACCATGCCCTCGGGGCTTATTTAAGTCCATAGAGGGCTTTCTTCAGCCTGTAGACGTGGTTTGGATTCTCTGGATCGACGAAGCCCTCTGGTTGTGAAACGTACACCTCTTCCCGGAGTTGTCCATTGAGAAATGTCGTCTTCACGTCCATCTGGTATACCGTGATGTTTTTGTGAGCAGCGTACGCCAGGAACATTCTTACAGCCTCAAGACGTGCCACTGGTGCAAATGATTCTTCGAAGTCAATCCCTTCTTCCTGACTGAACCCTTTGGCGACCAAGCGTGTAAAACCCTAAAATCTGAAAGCACGTAAAAAGACAAAAATGCCCCTATGAATTTAAAAACTAAATAAAAGATTTATAAAGATCAGAATCAATCCCAAACTTCTGGAAATGAACAAGTTATGATACCAAATAATTTTGACAACACCATTTAATATTTTTACAAGTTTTAAAATGACCAAAATGCCCTTGGATGAACCGAATGAGATATATATCACATTATTATGTTTTAAAAAGGTAACAAAAATACATTTAAGTGAGAAAATCAATCAAATTAATTATCCTAACTATTTTTCCGTGATTTTGGGCTATCACCCTCCTCATAAGCTCGGCTCAATCACATTTAAAGAATAACAAAACACTAAACCCTAAATTATTTATTTGCCGCCTAGAACCAAAAACACACAAAATAATTCTCCCATCTTTCATCCGATTTTCTGGAGGTGCAAGCTTATTTTTTTGGTGTTATACACGACCTAAGGAGGCTAGAAAAAATTGGTATAGGTCGCGGGAAGCTGTGTTTTGATCGCTAGCTAGTTTCTTGTCTCTAAAATCTCATTCGAAGGTAAATTCACAAACAATTCATCCGATCATCCTATAATCATTCTGGTATTTTTCTCAGCTTATATTGATCTTATAAAACGTGGGAAAAATGATAAAAACAAGCCATGCACCATATATTAATCGTATGGAAAATTATGTGTTATAAACCCTAATATCGAACTAATTCTATAAATCACCTATCCGAATTTTTGAGGCTTCATAGTTATTTTATTTAGACTCTATATGATCATATTAACCTAAGAAAAATGTTTCTTCGAATGGTTAAGGCCTAAAATATTTATTTTTGATTTATTTTACTTTACCGGATTTAAGGAAATTAAAAAGAAAAAGAAATAAGATGGAAATCGATGCTAGGTGTTGGATTAGGGCTTTTTGTTGACTATTTAATGATGTTATAATGATGATAGAATGATTTGGTAATAATTGGTATTTTTAGGGTTAGGGTTTTATAAATAAAAAGGTATATATGATTTGTGTTTAAATGTTTTGGGTGTGTTTTGTAACTTTTAAAACTCAAGGGCTATTTTTAGAACTTAATTTGGGCTGTGTATTATTCGAATAAAATATAAGTTGGGGTGTCATGTGTAATTTTTATATTTAAAAGGATTAAAATGTTTAATTTAATAAAGTATAATTCGGTTTTGAAAATAATTAAATAGAGGGACTAAATATGTAATTTTTGGAAACTTAGGGTGGATTTGAGTAATAAATTATATTCAGGGGGTAATGTGTAATTTTGGTAATTAAACAGCTTAATATGTAATTATTAATAATTAAAGGTTGAAATTGTAAATTTAAAGGACTTAATATGTAACTTTGATAACTTGAGGGACTTGTTGTGTAAATTATGAATAATTGAAGGGGTGTTCGTACAACATATTAAAATAAGTGTATATTGTGTAAAATTGGACACTTGAGGGTTTAATGTGTAATATATAATTCGATTTGCATTTTAATAAGTATAAGGACTAAATATGTAAATTACCGAAACCTTGAGGGCTGTTTGTAACATATTTATATTGAAGGTTATTTCCTGTACATTGAAGAAATAAAAGGACTTGATGTGTAATATGAATCTTGTGAAGGTTAAATTGTAGATTATATAAGTATAAGGTTTAATTTGTAATTAATTAATTAAAAGGGTGTAAATCGTAAATTATGAAACTTGAAGGCTAAATGTGTAATTCTGGGAAGTATAAGTGTTTGAATGGTAAAATGATGATAATTTTAATGTGGACCTTTAACTTTGGTAAATTTACGCTTATAACCCTAAACTATGAAAACTTGTCATGTTTGATCTTAAATCTGTATAACTTGTTAAAATGAATGTTATCTCCATAATAAGCTAATAAATGACTTAACTTAATTCATATCATTTGAATATTGCTAAATATGGAAACTTACTAATTCGAGAAACCTGCTAAAAATAGAAAGATTACTAAATCTGGAAAGTTTCATAAAATGAATAGATAATTGGAAATGGAAATCTGAACTTGAACCCTCTGGTGATTCTGTGTTCTTCTTCTCCTTTAGGTGTAAAGAGGGAGAGGTCCTGATCTGTCTCAGTGCTTTCTACTTTTGTTCTTTTGTGCTTGCATTTGAATAAGGTACAGATACTCTGCCCTTTTTCAGTAAGGGTGTCTTATCTCATTGATATGATTTTGATTTCTGATTCGTTTAAGATTCCCAAAGCCATTGCTATGATCCCTTTTATTATGAACCTTTCTGATTAAACTCTGATTTGGACCTTTGGCATTTCATCTGATACATCTGTTATGGACCATCTGATTTGACCCTTGTTATATGACACTCTGATTATGATATGATATCTGACTCTTAGTTTGATACCCGAGCCATTTCACTAGGCATGGGGGTTCCATGTCCATGTCATTGATGCACCAATGGCATGACTCTAGGGCGGTAGAGTGATGTTCCGCCACGTCCCCTTATCTGTTATCTGATATGCGCATTATATTATTTTGGCCACTATTTATCTGCGGGGGCGTATGGATGCATCCTAGATCTGTTCTGTTTAGTGGATTTAACTGTATATGATATGATATGATTTGTCTGGTGATTGGTACTGTGTGCAATACATGCCCTTCACATTTCTGAGAGGTCGCTCCTCTATGGTTACTGTATATGATATGATCTGATATGTTTCTGGGCTCGTGGTGGATTACTATCCTATATTATTCTTTCCCTTTTATTGACTGTACCTTATGATATTTCCTATTGCACCTTATATTATATCTGTTTCGTTATCATTTAACCTTGCCATGATTCGTACTTCGTTATCTCTGCTTGTTTTATGTATCTGTTCACTGAGCTTTTTAAGCTCAGCCGCACGTTTTTCTTTTCTTGTGCGGCAGGTATCTAAGCTAGGAGCTGGGGCTTTTGCTTTGGGATGAGAGTTAGAGTTTCATTGGAGCTGTTACCTTAGATGACCACCCTTATATTATGACATTTGTTCGGGATTCTGTTTCTTTTGTTTATTCCATTGGTTTATCTTATCTTTTGAACTCATGTAATTTGGTTTAAGCCGTGTTGGCTTGACTTTCTTATTGATTTTGGTTTATGGCTTCCGCTGTGTATTATGTATGCTCTGATTTGTCACCGTGATGTGATACCTTTACCCTTGTCGGGTTGGGGTGTTACAATTATGGTATCAGAGCCCAGGTTACGACCTGTAGTACATAAGCCATGACCTGTGGATCATGTGGACCTTAGGATTTGACCCTTAAGATTTGAGTCTTGACTGGTGAGGATTTGGGTAGACATAGGTTTCGATTTCGTCTTTCCTTTCGTGCTTATTTTCCCTATTGTTGCTAATCGTTTTCGAAATCATTCAGATGGTGACTACACGACATCAGGACTATAATGGAGAGACCCCTGATTTTCAGGCTATGATAGCCGCTGCTGTGGCTGCTGCTATTCCTCAAGTGGTGACTCAGGTCACCAACAACATCCGAAACGGTGCAAGTTCTTCTGGTGGTGGTGGTGGTGGTGGTGCTCCACCCGAGACTCCACCCACTGCTCCACCCACTGCTCCTCCCGCTGCTCTACCAGTTGGTATCCACGTTTGGATCGAGAGGTTTAATAAGCTCAAGCCTCTCTCTTTCAAGTCCGCTACCACTCCCCATGAGGCAGAGGACTGGATCACCCATGTCGAGAAATTGTTCAGGGTTCTCGGATGTGCTGACGAGTTTAAAACTCGTTTGGCCACATTCAAGCTGGAGGGTGACGCTCTAAATTGGTGGACTGCTCTTGTTCAGGCAAAGGGAGATGACTATGCTGAGACCTGTTCTTGGGCGGACTTCATTGAGGCGTTCTATAAGCAGTATATTCCATTATCGGAGCAGCAGAGATACGAGAGAGAGTATGCGACGATTCGTCAGGGAGATCGTGAGTCTTCGGGTGAATTCATGCAGCGATTCTTGCGCTTGGCCAGCTTTGTTGGGCCGGAGGTTACTGGGGATGCTCATCGTCAGGCACGTCATTTTAAGTGGGCATTAAAGACATGGGTATTAGACCGTATCGTGAACTTTGAGCACGAGGATGTGGCTGCTGTTGCGGATGCTGCCCGCAACATTGAGTTGTTGCATGCGAACGGGAGTTCTAATAAGCGGGATAGGGACGGTAATCGGGTAAACTCCAGGGAGCAGGGCCGTCAGGGCCAGAGTCTGGAGTATAGGAGTTATGAGTAACGAGATCGGGCGGACCATGGTCGTGATCAGCGAGGTCGGGATTCGAGGTCAGCTTCTAGGCAGGATGGTGATCGTCGCGGACAAAGGAGGACTATCGAGGCTTTGCCTCCTCCACCCCTATGTGCTACTTGCGGGAAGGCGCATCCGGGTACTTGCTTTAAGATTACCGGCGGTTGTTTCTCATGCGGCTCTACTCATCATCGGGTGAAGGACTGTCCCAGGAAGAACCATACTGTACCGACAGACTCAGCTAAGCCAGCACCCACTTTGGGACGAGTTTATGCTTACACTCGTGATCATGCGGAGGACTCATCAGGTACTATTACCGGCTTTCTTTTCATTTGTGATCGTTTTGTCTTTGCATCATTTCGTCATATCTAATCCGTTTGCCAAGAAGCTTAATCTAAAACCAACATCATTAGCTAATCGTACTCTTATCTCTACATCTATGAACTCATCACCGAAGCTATTTTAGTTATCCACATTTCGTGTTCTGATCTGGTATGCCTTTGTTTTGTTTTCCGTTCTGTTTCGTTTCTGATTCTTTGTAAATTTCGAGGACGAAATTTTTCTGTTAGAGGGGAAGAGTTGTAAAACCCTAAAATCTGAAAGCACGTAAAAAGACAAAAATGCCCCTATGAATTTAAAAACTAAATAAAAGATTTATAAAGATCAGAATCAATCCCAAACTTCTGGAAATGAACAAGTTATGATACCAAATAATTTTGACAACTCCATTTAATATTTTTACAAGTTGTAAAATGACCAAAATGCCCTTGGAAGAACCGAATGAGATATATATCACATTATTATGTTTTAAAAAGGTAACAAAAATACATTTAAGTGAGAAAATCAATCAAATTAATTATCCTAACTATATTTCCGTGATTTTGGGCTATCACCCTCCTCATAAGCTCGGCTCAATCACATTTAAAGAATAACAAAACACTAAACCCTAAATTATTTATTTGCCGCCTAGAACCAAAACACACAAAATAATTCTCCCATCTTTCATCTGATTTTATGGAGGTGCAAGCTTATTTTTCTGGTGTTATACACGACCTAAGGAGGCTAGGAAAAATTGGTATAGGTCGCGGGAAGCTGTGGTTTGATCGCTAGCTAGTTTCTTGTCTCTAAAATCTCATTCGAAGGTAAATTCACAAACAATTCATCCGATCGTCCTATAATCATTCTGGTATTTTTCTCAGCTTATATTGATCTTATACAATGTGGGAAAAATGATAAAAACAAGCCATGCATCATATATTAATCGTATGGAAAATTATGTGTTATAAACCCTAATATCGAACTAATTCTATAAATCACCTATCCGAATTTTTGAGGCTTTATAGTTATTTTATTTAGACTCTATATGATCATATTAACCTAAGAAAAATGTTACTTCGAATGGTTAAGGCCTAAAATATTTATTTTTGATTTATTTTACCTTACCGGATTTAAGGAAATTAAAAAGAAAAAGAAATAAGATGGAAATCGATGCTAGGTGTTGGATTAGGGCTTTTTGTTTACTATTTAATGATGTTATAATGATGATAGAATGATTTGGTAATTATTGGTATTTTTAGGGTTAGGGTTTTATAAATAAAAAGGTATATACGATTTGTGTTTAAATGTTTTGGGTGTGTTTTGTAACTTTTAAAACTCAAGGGCTATTTTTAGAACTTAATTTGGGCTGTGTATTATTCGAATAAAATATAAGTTTGGGGTGTCATGTGTAATTTTTATATTTAAAAGGATTAAAATGTTTAATTTAATAAAGTATAATTCGGTTTTGAAAATAATTAAATAGAGGGACTAAATATGTAATTTTTGGAAACTTAGGGTGGATTTGAGTAATAAATTATATTCAGGGGGTAATGTGTAATTTTGGTAATTAAATAGCTTAATATGTAATTATTAATAATTAAAGGACTTATTATGTAACTTTGATAACTTGAGGGACTTGTTGTGTAAATTATGAATAATTGAAGGGGTGTTCGTACAACATATTAAAATAAGTGTATATTGTGTAAAATTGGACACTTGAGGGTTTAATGTGTAATATATAATTCGATTTGCATTTTAATAAGTATAAGGACTAAATATGTAATTACCGAAACTTTGAGGGCTGTTTGTAACATATTTATATTGAAGGTTATTTTCTGTACATTGAAGAAATAAAAGGACTTGATGTGTAATATGAATCTTGTGAAGGTTAAATTGTAGATTATATAAGTATAAGGTTTAATTTGTAATTAATTAATTAAAAGGGTGTAAATCGTAAATTATGAAACTTGAAGGCTAAATGTGTAATTCTGGGAAGTATAAGTGTTTGAATGGTAAAATGATGATAATTTTAATGTGGACCTTTAACTTTGGTAAATTTACGCTTATAACCCTAAACTATGAAAACTTGTCATGTTTGATCTTAAATCTGTATAACTTGTTAAAATGAATGTTATCTCCATAATAAGCTAATAAATGACTTAACTTAATTCATATCATTTGAATGTTGCTAAATATGGAAACTTACTAATTCGAGAAACCTGCTAAAAATAGAAAGATTACTAAATCTGGAAAGTTTCATAAAATGAATAGATAATTGGAAATGGAAATCTGAACTTGAACCCTCTGGTGATTCTGTGTTCTTCTTCTCCTTTAGGTGTAAAGAGGGAGAGGTCCTGATCTGTCTCAGAGCTTTCTACTTTTGTTCTTTTGTGCTTGCATTTGAATAAGGTACAGATACTCTGCCCTTTTTCAGTAAGGGTGTCTTATCTCATTGATATGATTTTGATTTTTGATTCGTTTAAGATTCCCAAAGCCATTGCTATGATCCCTTTTATTATGAACCTTTTCGATTAAACTCTGATTTGGACCTTTGGCATTTCATTTGATACATCTGTTATGGACCATCTGATTTGACCCTTTTTATATGACACTCTGATTATGATATGATATCTGACTCTTAGTTTGATACCCGAGCCATTTCACTAGGCATCGGGGTTCCATGTCCGTGTCATTGATGCACCAATGGCATGACTCTAGGGCGGTAGAGTGATGTTCCGCCACGTCCCCTTATCTGTTATCTGATATGCGCATTATATTATTTTGGCCACTATTTATCTGTGGGGGCGTATGGATGCATCCTAGATCTGTTCTGTTTAGTGGATTTAACTGTATATGATATGATATGATATGTTTCTGGGCTCGTGGTGGATTACTATCCTATATTATTCTTTCCCTTTTATTGACTGTACCTTATGATATTTCCTATTGCACCTTATATTATATCTGATTCGTTATCATTTAACCTTGCCATGATTCGTACTTCGTTATCTCTGCTTGTTTTATGTATCTGTTCACTGAGCTTTTTAAGCTCAGCCGCACATTTTTCTTTTCTTGTGCGGCAGGTATCTAAGCTAGGAGCTGGGGCTTTTGCTTTGGGATGAGAGTTAGAGTTTCATTGGAGCTGTTACCTTAGATGACCACCCTTATATTATGACATTTGTTCGGGATTCTGTTTCTTTTGTTTATTCCGTTGGTTTATCTTATCTTTTGAACTCATGTAATTTGGTTTAAGCCGTGTTGGCTTGACTTTCTTATTGATTTTGTTTTATGGCTTCCGCTGTGTATTATGTATGCTCTGATTTGTCACCGTGATGTGATACCTTTACCCTTGTCGGGTTGGGGTGTTAAAAAACGGGACTTGTTACGAATAACCATACCATCCGCATCTAGCTTATTTTTCCAGATCCACTTTAAGCCGACGATGTAAACCCCATCTAGTCTCTCTACCGATTCCCAAATTTCCAACCTCTTGAATTGATCCAATTCCTCTTGCATAGACTAATCCAGTTGTCATAGGTAAGGGCTTCTTTAATGTTTTTGGTTTCGGACTGAAAAATGGTGAGTGCATAAATACAGGTTTCACCGTCTGTATGGAGTCGTTGTCGTGTCATTACAGGGTTTTCTGGGTTGCCAATTACATTTACAAGGGGATGATCCTTTGTCCATTTGTGTGTTGATGGGTAATGTTGATAGGTATGGTGCAGATTTGACGGTTCCAAGTTGCGTATGGACGACTCTGCGATATCAGGAATGGTGGGAGCCGGCGCAAATGGATTGAAGAATGTGTTGCCGTCCTAATCTGCTGGTGTGGGTATTTCAGAAGAATGTAGAGGGGGATCTTCAGCTGCAGACGCAGAGGTAGAAGGTGTTTGATCTACGGATGATGATGTTTCTGGTTGAGGTGCATCTTCAGCAAATGCGGTAGTTGTAGTCACCGGTGCATCATGTACTTGATTATCGACGAGTGGTTGTGTAGCAGAGCTTGAGGATACATCAGGAGCACGACTAACCATAGTATCATCAAACAATGGAGCAAACAAGTCTTCTAGATCTTTGCGGTTTAGAGAGAAAGTTGCAGCTGAAGAATCAGGGAAGTTGAGACGGTTGGTTGCGGGTACTAAGCTGTTTTGATTGAAAGCCATATCGGTGAGCTCATCGAAATTAGCATGTATAGTCTCCTGAATCTCCCGGGTGCGACGGTTCCAAATTCTGAATCCCTTAGAATTTTCACAATATCCGACAAAAATTCCTATGTCCGCTTTGGCCTTCAATTTTCCGAGGTCATCACGGTCATTCATTGGATAGCAAAGAGCTCCAAAGACATGAAAGTAATTGATATTCGGTTTTCTGCGGTGAACAATCTCATATGGTGTCTTGGTGTGCTTTTTGGTGATCATGCATCTGTTTTGGGTGTAGCAGGCAATTGAAACGGCTTCAGCCCATAGGTAGTTCGGTAACTGGGCATTGATTAACATTGTTCGTGCTGCTTCCACTAGAGTTCGGTTTCGCCTTTCAACCCCACCGTTCTGTTCGGGGCTGCGAGCAATGGATGTTTGATGTTCAATACCCACCTTCTCATAATACTCCCTAAGAGTCTGATTCTTGAATTCAGTTCCATTGTCTGTTCGAATTTTTCTGACGGTGTTGCGTAACTGAACTTGAATCTTTGTAAGAAAGGTAATGATCATGGACGGTGCTTGATCTTTACTGCGAAGAAAATATGTCCAAGTCCATCTTGAATAATCATCGACAATTACCAGTATGTACCGCTTCCCATTAATAGTTTGAACATGCATAGGGCCACACAGATCTATATGCAATAGTTGAAGTACATGATCAGTATTGTGCTCGGGTTTAGGAGGAAAGTGAGCACGAGTACTTTTTCCTTGTTCACAAGCGGGACACAGATGACCTTTGGCATATCTGAATTTTGGAAGACCATCGACCAACTTTTTACGAGCGAGCTCGGTCATTGTTTTGAAGTTCAGGTGAGACATACGCTTGTGCCATAACCATGCTTTGGTGGGATGTGCCTTGGATAGTAGACAAATTGGTGAGGAAGCTGTCATGTCCGAGAAGGAAATAGTATAAAGGCTGTTTCCGCCCTTTCCTTTCATTAAATCATTTCCTTGAAGATCTTGAACAAAACATGTTTTCTCCCGAAAAGACACTTCTAAATCACCATCGCAGAATTGCCCGATGGAGAACAAATTATGACCAAGGCCCTCGACATAGTAGACACGGCTAATCTCGATATTCCCGTTGACGTAATCACCATAACCCATGATAGCCGCGAAATGATCATTCTCGAACATGACAGTGCCTATGAACTTCACAACGAAGTTTACTAGAAGCTTTACAATGCCTGTCATGTGCCGGGAACACCCGCTATCAACAATCCAGAGAACAATTTGGATCACCTGCATCACAATGAGAAGACACAGATGGAGAGTTGGAACCTTTGGATCCCGTTGGGTTAGTCATACAGGTGTTAAGCATCTTTGGTACCCAATTAAAACTAGGCTTATGCTGTAACCAACGCTGCCACGTCCAACTAGTCTATGCTTTCTTCCTAATGTAAGTACTTGGTGATCGGTTTGTCCTAGGTGCAGCTATGGTCTTGTCAACTTTGGTCTCAGAAACTACTTGTGGCGGTTTTCCTAAAATGGACTTAGCAGCGGTGATAGGCCTATAGGAAATGCCATTATTACGTTTCTGTCTCCTAGATAAAAGGATTTTTGCTACACATTTTGCATGATTACAGGATAACATACTAGCACGACAGAACATACAATAAGCATCAACCATTACATCATTCATAACATTCAAAGATTCAGCATTCATTACATCAGATACAGAATTACACTTAGACAAGTTGGATTCTATTCTAGACATAATGTGCGTCTTATTCAAACTACTAGCATTAACTTCTACTTCTGCATTCTTAGATAATCCACTCTTAGGTTGCCAAACTCTATTCATCTTTTGACTCTCGGTGGTCTTTGAGCTGCTAGCCTTAGATGTGTTGCCTAATCCTGTAGAAGTGGAAGTATTCACATTAGTAGTTGACGATGATGCTTTCTTAGGTGCCTTGTCGACTTTGTACATTCCTGGTGCAATCACATTCTATTGTACAGCTTTTCCTTTGTCAAGAGTTTTGAGTTTCTCTTTCATTTCAATGATGATGTGGTTTTGATCTTGAATTTTGGATTCCAATTTTCTATTTAACCGAACAATTTCATTTCTATTTTCACAAACTTTAGTAATATCTTTTTCATACTCAAAATTTTGATGTTTTAAAACCTCAACTTCTTTTTCAAGAGTTTGAAGTTTTGAAACATGAATGTTTTGAGAAGATAAAGATTCTTTTTGACTTTGTAGTGCTAACTCAAAGTTAATACTTTGAGTCTGACACCATTGCAGTCTTTGGTTAAGTTTGAAATTTTCTTTTGCACATTTAGTTTCCACATCATCATTGATTTGTCTGAGTCTCTCATTTTCTTTTCTCAGATTATCAATCTCAATTCTCATTGTCTCAACTTCAACACAGTGATCATCAACAAGCAATTCATTGCATGACAAATAGATAGCATTCATAAGCACAGATATCACATCAGAACTAAGAACATTCGTTAAGATTCGATCAACATCTTTTTCTAAAGCTTTCTTTTGACCTTTTTGTTTTGAAATTTTGGCATCTTTTGCTTTGAAAATACTCATCATTGATACAACTTCTGACTGGAGTTCCTGTTCCCACTGAGTCGCATAAAGTCGCAGGTGTTTGACAAGTGGCAAAAATTGTTTTTGAAAAACTTCTCGCTTTTCTTTCTCATAAGGAGAGAGAAAAGTGGAGATTTTGATTTCAGAATTTCTTTCAATTGTGTTTTCCAAAAGTTGAATGTCCTCCATAAATGTTTTAAAATATTTAAGAATGCGACATTCTTTTGGCATTTGTTCATTAACACCTTGACTTGGTAATGTACCATTGACTTGTGCAACAGTGGTTACTGGACCAACGTTAGATGAAGTATTTGTTTTAGTTAAAGAGCACGGTTGTACAGATCTTTCCTTTTGAGGTACAAAAGATTCTTTAATATGAGGTGCTTTCGAATAATCGTATGGTTTATTATAATAAACAAAACTCATTTTGGATCGACTCTCGTCCGCTTGATCTAGTTCCTCTTCAGTATTATAAACAACAACACGTTGAAAAGTATCATCAAACAATAACTCTGCACTATACAACTTAGGATGTTCCTTGAGTGCTTTGTTTAAAAAACGAGGTTGATCATTTCCAATTGCAAGTCCATATCCGCGAGGATTTGGTTTGACAGTGTAACACCCCCGTTTTCGATATTCGCAGCGAAAATATAAGTTGGGGAGTTACTAAACAGTTCACAGTCATGATAATAGAAAACGACTCGAAAATGAGACGTTTTAGATAAAATTGTTATCATTCATTTATATCAGAGTTACAATATGCAGGTCCCAGCAGGAGGTTCTCAAAATACATGTATAAAAATATATTATTGATTTGAATGATAACATAGTCCATAGCCAATCCCGTGCCAATCCATGCTTCCAATAACTTGAGATAAACATGCTAAAAAGGTCAACACAAAGGTTGAGTGAATCCATAGTGTTTAACATTAAATAAGTTTGAACATAAGCTAAATAGAAGGTAATTCGGAAATAAACATATTGCTCTAAGTCTCACAATCTCATATATTAGCGGGGTGTGTGTGTGTATGGGTGATATCATAAAATGATATAAATATGGGTGTATTTGGTTATCAATCCGGCTAGCACAAAGTCTATCCATCCGGCTAACACAAATAAGGTGCATTTGGTTATCTATCCGGCTAGTACAAAGACTATCCATCCGGCTAACACAAATGGGGTGTATTTGGCTATCAATCCGGCTAGTGCAAAGACTATCCATCCGGCTAACACAAATAAAGCATCTTAGGCAATATTAATCAGGAAGGCTTACAGAAAATACTTATGTTCGGTTTGGTAGCATGTATCTCCCCACATATTTAGAAAAACGTAATAAAAAGTGGGACTATGAACTCACCTGAGCAGTCTGGATGGAAATCAAAATGACAGAAAGTTGATAAACGTCTCCGAACAATGTAACCTGGGTTGTTATGCCAATATTTAGTAATCATTTCTAATGATTATATGTTTATTTTGTTTTGTTCTGTTTTGTTGTTTGGTTGATGGTTACATATTTTATTTAAGCCAATATGTAGTTTCAAAAGTAAGATTTTATCTTATCTTTTATCTGTAAGTTTTGGGTTTAGTTTATTCGTTATTATGTTAATATGGAGTCGGGAAAATAAAATAGAAAGGATGAAAATATCGATTAGGAAAAGTTATGCTTTAATCCCTAAGGTTTGGTCAAATAACAGTTTATACCCTGGACTTTTGGAAAGTGACAGTTTATACCCTCAAGTTTCAAAAATGACAATCTCACCTCTTTTTATTTGTTTTTGACAGAAAATACCCTTGTACATATTTATTTTACAAAATTAACCCTAAAAACTTTAATTTACTAAAAATCTCTTTTATGAAATATTGGACTTGATGAGATCTTTGGACGCGAATAACTTAACGAATACGGGATTATTTTACGAGCTTTCAGTTCCTATGAAAAGTCTCCTAGGTCGACTCTAGTCATGTCAAAAATCATAATTTATAAAGTTCGTTTGATGCCCAAAATATTTTACTAAAGTCGAGTGTATAGAACATGTGTTAAAGAAATTTCTGAAAATAAGTTTTAGACTATCGCTCGACCAGATTTGGGACTCGAATAACTTTTGATTCACTCGATGGTTTTACGAACGGTTTCTTTCTAAAAATAGTTCATTATGTGAACTTTAGTTTGCCAGAAATTCAGAATTTATAACGATCTAATGAGGGTCGAAATCTAGGTCAGAACATGGTGAGTTGGGTCGACTAAAGTGAGAAATTTATAACTGGACTTATAGGTTTTCAAATTAGCGATAGGAGCAATTTCAAGACTCGATATCTTATTCAAAACTTAATCTTTTTCAAAAATTTTTGTTTCTAAATAAAGACTACTAGGTCGACTCAAACATACCAAAAAGTTGGAATTTTTAGAGTTCATATAGAGTTCGAAAAATATGGCACAAGTTGGGTTCCTAGTCGACTAATATAGGAAAATTATAACTGGAAAAACATTGATCTAGTGTTAGCGACTTAGGCAAGTTTTGGAAATTCAATAGCTTTGTGAATACTAGACCATTTTACTTGATTCTTGTTTCTAAATAGAGCTAGCTGGGTGAACTCTAGCAATATCGAAAAATCAGAATTTTTAAGGGTCGTTTGGATATTGGTTTCGAGGTCTAAAGTTGGGCTGTGGGACTTTATTTTTACTCGATAGAACAGGAAAGAAATAACCCGGTTAGGGTTTAATGTTTCTAGGGTTTTTCGACTAAGATTTTAGACATGTTGTGATGATTTTAAGTATATTTTAACATGTTTATCATACTAATGATTTAATTAGGCAAATGTTCAAGAACCTAGGGTGCGTTTAAATTACTGAGGTCGAACAGAAGTAAAACAAGAAATGAAAACAGAAACTTGGATACATTTTTGATTATGTTTGTTATTATAGGATATGTATTATTACTTTTTAAGTAATATAAAATAATTAAGAATGAATTTAAAAGAGTTGTTGAGACTTACTTAATTATTTGTGGCTCGCTAGGGTTTTGGACTTGAAATGGTTCGAACTTATTCTTCCAGTGTTCCCCCTTGTTTCTGGTCTCCTAGGACTTGTTTTGAGAGTGTATTTAAAGTTGAGGTTGGGACAGAAATGGGTTGTTATTGCTTCAGGGTTTGGTTCGATTGGGTGTGAATGGTGAAGTAGGGTTATGTTGCTATTTATAGTAGTGGTAATTAGGGTTAAGTAGGAAGGTGATAAGGGGACAAGATGTGCATACAAGGGCTGACAGGAACTGAACTTGGCGCCACTTGGATAGGTGGAGGAGGAGGGAGAAGGAGAGAGTGATGTGGCCGGTTTCATTGCCTTGGGTTTTATCTACCAATGAGGTAACTTCTTGAAGGTAAAGGTGTACAAGTGGAGGGTCTTAGGAGAGGGCATGAAGATGACTAGATACATGGTATTCTTAATAGGTAAGTTTAGTTAGGTTTTGTAGTTAAAATCGAACCAGGAAATTGGAGGAGAGGGCGTGAGCTTAGGAGAGTAGTAATTTAGGTTTAGTAGCTTGTAACTAGGGTTTAGAAATACTAACTAATTTAGTTCAAGAGTTTTATTATTTACAAAAATATTTATGGTCTTTTAGGTTCTTGTATAAATCGAATTATTTAAGAATTGAAAGAAAATATGTTGAGCTTATGAAGGGTTGTAAAACTTGCTTAATAGACTTGTACATAAGTTTAGGAAATTAGAAAAATATAGTTTTAACATTTATTTAGTTTATAAAAATTATTTGTTAATTTTTATTATGTTAAAAAGTAATTAAATGGAATTTATTGTTTTTGTGCATTAAGCACTTGTACTCTGGGCTAAAATACTTGTAATAATATTTAAGGGGTTTAGAAAATATTATTTATAAAAGTTATGCATACATGTTTTGTAAATTTTGCTTTGAAAATAATATAAATGGAATTTAAATAAAGATTTTGTAAATAAATGTTTCTATGCATAAATGACTTGTACTATAGCTTAAATAACTTGTAAGCTTTATATTTATAAAAATATTCTAGAAATAAATTAGGTTTTGGAAAATGTATGCATAAAATAATACTTATGTGAAATTAGGGTTTTATCGGGAACAAAATAGAATTAGGGTTTTTAGTGCTTTAAGAACTTGTACATTAACTTAGATATGTTGTATTTTTATGTTATGATGTTTAGTTGTTCATATTTGGTGTTGTGGTGAATTTTAGGGTTTCCTAGAAACTCTATACAGATAGTGAATGCTTTGTTAAGGATTTTATCGTAAAGTGGTAAATGGTATTCTGTAATATTTTTCTATCATGATGTTTATAAAATAAACATTAGTTTTGTTAAGCAGGTCTTGTGAGAGCACGTTTATCAATGATGTGATCTACGTCACATAAGATGAGAGATACATTTAAATAAAATAAAAAATTTACCCGTGGAAAAAGGATAATAAATTAGTAAAGTAAATAGGAAATTTTACGAGTGGTTACAGACAGTTAGGTTTTGAATAGTTGTAACAGAATTACCCGTTTTATAAACAACATTTTGAAATTATTTGAGCTTGGATTCCAACGCAACAATCTCCTCAAGATATGAGTTAACACATTTCCTTGTGGTTTGTTTTTCTTCAATAAGATCATTTTTACAGTTTGAAAACTCTGTTTTAGTTTTGGAAAGCTCAGAGTTTAAGATGTCAATTTGTTTTAGAAATTCAAATTGCTCTTGTTCTTTTTGAGAAATCAAATCATTTTTAGAAACAATTAACTCATAAACTTGATGTTCTAAATCTTTTGCCTTAACGTGTGATTGTTGGAATGCAACCTCAAAGCTTTTCTCACATTTTTCTTGATTTTCGTAGTTTGAAAGTTGCATTTTGTAGCACTCAAGATCCTTAGTTAACAGTGCAATTTTTTCTTTTAAGTTTTTGTTAATGTCATTACATTTGTCCATCTGGGATTTATGTGCATTTAATTGTGATTGGGTGTCAAGCAATAAGGTCATGAGTTCTGGATCCGAATCTTGCATAAGATCATTTTGTTCAAGATGATCATGCTTGTCATCATCAAAAGAATCGTCAAATCAAACCACTGGGTTAATTTGATCATCATCAAAGGATACCACTGTGTTTATTTGATCATTGTCTTGAGACGAAAATGATAAGTCATTTTGAGAAAAATTCTCTTGTGCAGATGAAGATGAAGATGGTGAGGCAATTTCATGAATAAGACAATGTGCATCAGATACATGAGATAAGCCATCGGTGTCGTAGACCGGGCCTGTCTCACTCATGTTCATCTCCTGCATGTTGGCCATTAACATAACTACAACATTAGCCTCCAGATCCTCCATTTCGTCATCGGAGTATGCATTGGCCATAAAACTCTGATCCTTCTCTGTCAAAATACCACTGGTCTTTTCATCCTTCAATGCCATGAGAAGAGCTTCTTTATGGTATGCACTACCCATTGTTCTTTTCATCCTCCACAATTGTAGCAAGTGATGGATGTATTAGCAATCCCTTTTCCTTTATCAGCAAACTGAGTCCTTCTCTGAGTGTTTCCCATGCTGTTTCGACTACCTCCTCCTGAACTGAATCGTTGCCCACCAGAATTCCCCATGTTTCCTGAACCAAACCTTCCTGAAGACCGATTCTGAATCTCAACCCGTCCATCGTTAACTACTGCTTGATTTCTGGTGTTTGATGATGTCCTCAGACGATTGTTCGACCTATCGGAGAATTTGCTGAATGCACGGGCGATTAATGCAAACCTCTCATTTAAAGAATTGAAGGCATCATCTTCATCAGTGTCAACATTTGAGTACATGCTATAATCACTGTTGTCGTATGGAACAAGTTGATTATCAGGGTATTGAGACGGTGCTTCATAAGGGACAATTTGGTTTGACGGTTGTGATGCAAAACCCGAATGAGGTGTTGGTGGTGGAACAAACTCCTGGTTTGGTGCAAAATGAGATTGGGCCATTAGAGCAAGTGAGTTTGGATTAGGTGCAGATGAGAATCCTCCACGTGCTGCACGGTCCTTATCCACTTCAGATTGGTGTTGTTTTTGGTAATCATATAATAACCCATAAGACACGTCATTGATCTTTTTGGCTTGCCGAACAAACGTGACGTACTTCTGCCAATCTGGGCCGAGACATCCCACAAACTTGGAGTTGATAGCAATCTTTGGTAAGACGATATTGTGGTGATCCAGATCATTAATGATGTTGGTGAAACGATGATAGTATGATTCCAAGGATTCCTCAGGTTCAATCAAGAAGTGTGTGTATTCCATGTATAACTTTGATTCCAAGTCCTCTTGATTGAGTTCAGTGCCTTCCATAAGCAGATGTACGTGCTCCCACATATCCTTGGCTGTCTTTTGGGCATCAATACTCCTGAAGATGGGATTAGGAATCCCTTGGAGTATATAAGACATTGCTAGCTCATTGGCCTCTTGTTGTAAGACTTGTTCTGCAGTTTGTTGAGCTAGAGGAATGGAGGTTGTCGTTGCTTCTCTTGGAGGAACTTGAGTTGGATCAGCAGGAATGGTTGTTGTAGGTGTTGGATATGGTCCATCAATGATGACCTTTTTGAGATATTTCCCATGAGGTTTCCTTAGTTCAATGAATCTGAGAAAACGACTGGACCATTGCACATAGTTTCCAGGTGTGAGCATAGGTGGTGTGTCGAAAGAACCTGCTTCATGCCTCGATTGCTGACTACTTATGGCTTCACATATTTTGGTAAACCAGTGTGGTTCTCTGGAAGGAGATTGGTAGTTATGAATTGGTTGTGGAGGAAGTTGTTGCTGCTGAGGGAATTGATGTTGATGCATGAACATTTGTTGTTGTTGATACTGAGGGAGGTATTGTGGTTGATATTGTTGCTGAAATGGTTGTTCACGATATTGTTGCTGTTGTTGATTGTTGAAGTAGTAATTGTATGGTGGTTGAGACATCGTGAAGTAACTTGCGGATGTAGGTTTAGGATCTTCAAAGGATAATAACGGTTGTTGTTGATGAATAGAAGTTTGAACGGTGAAGAACTTGAAGAAACTCTGAGGATTTTAATCTAGAAACTCGTAGAATTCAATCGTTGAAGACTCGGAGGATTTTACACTAGAAACTCGGTTACTGGTCTTAGAAAATTGATTAACTGAAGAAAGTCGAGCAATCGTTGAGAAAATCGAGGAACCTTAGAAAGTCAATCAACTTGAAGAAAGTTGGTGTACTTTAGAAACTCGATCAACTTAAGAAAAATTCAAAGTACTTGAGAAACTCGATCAATCTAGAGAAATTCGAGCAATTGGAGAAAATCGAGGAACATAAGAAACTCAAGCAATAAAAGAAAGTCGAGGAACTTAAAGAAAATCGAGGAACCTTAAAAAACACGAGAAATGTGAAGAAAGTCGAGGAACTTAAGAAACTCGATCAACTTTTAAGAAAGTCGAGTACTTTAGAAACTCGAGAGGTTCTAGCCAAATACTTTCTAACTCGAAAGCAATGAAAGAAACTCGATCAACCTGATGAAACTCGATCAAGTCCAGAAACTCGATCAAATGCGAAACTCGATCAGATTTATCTAACTCGATAAATCTGACAGAAACTCGATTAGGTCCAGAATCTCGATCAAGGAACATTAACAAGTCAAAATACCACTGGTCTTTTCATCCTTCAATGCCATGAGAAGAGCTTCTTTATGGTATGCACTACCCACTGGTCTTTTCATCCTCCACAATTGTAGCAAGTGATGGATGTATTAGCAATCCCTATTCCTTTATCAGCAAACTGAGTCCTTCTCTGAGTGTTTCCCATGCTGTTTTGACTACCTCCTCCTGAACTGAATCATTGCCCACCAGAATTCCCCATGTTTCCTGAACCAAACCTTCCTGAAGACCGATTCTGAATCTTAACCCGTCCATCGTTAACTACTGCTTGGTTTCTGGTGTTTGATGATGTCCTCAGACGATTGTTCGACCTGTTGGAGAATTTGCTGAATGCACGGGCGATTAATGCAAACCTCTCATTTAAAGAATTGAAGGCATCATCTTCATCAGTGTCAACATTTGAGTACATGCTATAATCACTGTTGTCGTATGGAACAAGTTGATTATCAGGGTATTGAGACGGTGCTTCATAAGGGACAATTTGGTTTGACGGTTGTGATGCAAAACCCGAATGAGGTGTTGGTGGTGGAACAAACTCCTGGTTTGGTGCAAAATGAGATTGGGCCATTAGAGCAAGTGAGTTTGGATTAGGTGCAGATGAGAATCCTCCACGTGCTGCACGGTCCTTATCCACTTCAGATTGGTGTTGTTTTTTGGTAATCATATAATAACCCATAAGACACGTCATTGATCTTTTTGGCTTGCCGAACAAACGTGACGTACTTCTGCCAATCTGGGCCGAGACATCCCACAAACTTGGAGTTGATAGCAATCTTTGGTAAGACGATATTGTGGTGATCCAGATCATTAATGATGTTGGTGAAACGATGATAGTATGATTCCAAGGATTCCTCAGGTTCAATCAAGAAGTGTGTGTATTCCATGTATAACTTTGATTCCAAGTCCTCTTGATTGAGTTCAGTGCCTTCCATAAGCAGATGTACGTGCTCCCACATATCCTTGGCTGTCTTTTGGGCATCAATACTCCTGAAGATGGGATTAGGAATCCCTTGGAGTATATAAGACATTGCTAGCTCATTGGCCTCTTGTTGTAAGACTTGTTCTGCAGTTTGTTGAGCTAGAGGAATGGAGGTTGTCGTTGCTTCTCTTGGAGGAACTTGAGTTGGATCAGCAGGAATGGTTGTTGTAGGTGTTGGATATGGTCCATCAATGATGACCTTTTTGAGATATTTCCCATGAGGTTTCCTTAGTTCAATGAATCTGAGAAAACGACTGGACCATTGCACATAGTTTCCAGGTGTGAGCATAGGTGGTGTGTCGAAAGAACCTGCTTCATGCCTCGATTGCTGACTACTTATGGCTTCACATATTTTGGTAAACCAGTGTGGTTCTCTGGAAGGAGATTGGTAGTTATGAATTGGTTGTGGAGGAAGTTGTTGCTGCTGAGGGAATTGATGTTGATGCATGAACATTTGTTGTTGTTGATACTGAGGGAGGTATTGTGGTTGATATTGTTGCTGAAATGGTTGTTCACGATATTGTTGCTGTTGTTGATTGTTGAAGTAGTAATTGTATGGTGGTTGAGACATCGTGAAGTAACTTGCGGATGTAGGTTTAGGATCTTCAAAGGATAATAACGGTTGTTGTTGATGATTAGAAGTTTGAACGGTGAAGAACTTGAAGAAACTCTGAGGATTTTAATCTAGAAACTCGTAGAATTCAATCGTTGAAGACTCGGAGGATTTTACACTAGAAACTCGGTTACTGGTCTTAGAAAATTGATTAACTGAAGAAAGTCGAGCAATCGTTGAGAAAATCGAGGAACCTTAGAAAGTCGATCAACTGGAAGAAAGTTGATGTACTTTAGAAACTCGATCAACTTAAGAAAAATTCAAATTACTTGAGAAACTCGATCAATCTAGAGAAAGTCGAGCAATTGGAGAAAATCGAGGAAAGTAAGAAACTCGAGCAATAAAAGAAAGTCGAGGAACTTAAAGAAAATCGAGGAACCTTAAGAAACACGAGAAATGTGAAGAAAGTCGAGGAACTTAAGAAACTCGATCAACTTTTAAGAAAGTCGAGTACTTTAGAAACTCGAGAGGTTCTAGCCAAACACTTTCTAACTCGAAAGCAATGACAGAAACTCAATCAACCTGATGAAACTCGATCAAGTCCAGAAACTCGATCAAATGTGAAACTCGATCAGATTTATCTAACACGATAAATCTGACAGAAACTCGATTAGGTCCAGAATCTTGATCAAGGAACAGTAACAAGTCGGATGAACAGTGTTTTCACGGATGAACAGTAACTTCTCAGATTTTCTTAATTTTTTTTTCGTAAATCTAATCTTTAACAACCTAAATTATCCCTAGGCGAATGATACCACTTGATGAATCTACTAATTAATCACACAAGCTACCTAATTAGATCTAGATCTAGTGAGAGAAAGAAGAGAGAGAAAGAGAGTGGAAGGATGATTAACAATAATAGTGAAATGTTTAGCTCTTCAACCAACCAACCCTCTCCCTTGAATGGGAGGGGGTATTTATAGTTTTTACATGGTCTTGGGCTTAATGCCCTAATTAAACATAATTAATAAATAACAAGACACAGCCCATGGGCCTTCTACACAGGCTGGGCCATAAATCAAACCTAAAGGCCTAAGCAACCTTATTACATTATGATCAATACTTGATAATACAAAACGTGTTCCTAATAGAAAAGGATAAAGGAATCGTGTGGTGCTTTAGAGGGTTGTACCATGGGCTTAGTAGAGTTGTACCAAGGGTTTAGAAATATAGAGAATGTATTTTTAATGTTTAGTTAAGTTATAGTAATTATAGGTTAATTTTATTAAGTTTAAAAGTATAAATGAGATTTTTGGCTTTTGCGCATTAAACAATTGTACACTAGGTTTAGAGACTTGTACTTATATTTACTAAGTTTTAAAAAATATATTTTTAAAATTGGTGCATAAAATACTTGGACAATGTGCTTTAAAATGAATACATGTAAGGTTAAAATGAGATTTTTATTAATATTTAGCTTTTATGCATAAATGACATGTACCTTGGCTTGAAAGACTTGTACATTTATAATTCGTAAAAATTATATATTAATTAAGGTTTGTGATTTTATTACATAAAATCATGATTTAATGAAATTAGGGTTTGTGTCGGCCGCAATGAAATCGTCGATTTGCGGATGTCGTTTTGGATTATGTTGCGTTTTGGATAAAATGTGTCGAATGGGAAAATTATTTATATATAAAGATTAAATAAAGTAGGTTAGAATTAGGATTTAGATAATGTGGATAATAGTTGTGTTGTGTTGGATATATTTGCGGCCGAGAGCCTCAACGGCTCGGATTGAGTCGAGCTGTGACTCGTGGCGAGTCACGGCCAAGGTTATTCACTTGTCATTTTGTTGTTTATTTAATTACTCTCGTCGAGTCGTATCTATTAGTTGTCGTTGTTTATTATTTATTTTTCGTTGAGTCGTGATATTTAGTTAGTCGTTACTTATTTTTCTATTTTATTTTATTTATTTAAGTGTTGAGTCGTGTTATATTTAGGTTAGACGTTTATTAATTATTCGTTTGTTATCGATATGAGATGTTTCGGAATATTTGAAACATTATGGGATAAATTTGCAACACATATGAGATACTTTATATTTATCAATTGGACTTGAATAATATTGTAATGTTGTAACATTGTGGACAAGGATTGGACGTATTGGATTTACGGTATTAGTTATTTGGACTATTATGGACCCTTTGGTACACGAGACGGAAGGGTACGTTAGACTCATAAGAGCTTAACCTACCTGGACCCGAACTATACAAAATGGTCGATAAAACTAAACAACTAATATATACGCGAATGATATGTCCAATTATATATTAAAACTTGTAAAACTTGTCGATAATTAAATTATTCAAATAAGTCGTATGACTTGGGAACGTCTTATAAACGGGCACTTCATGCCGAAATTTCGTAAAATATTTTATAAACTTAAACTATTTATGATTTATTAAATGTTCTAAATTCTTTCAAAACTCTTATGTTTTAACAAATATAACATCTAATTTGGGAAAACGGAGAAAAGCCGAAACTATCTATCGATGTTGTTTATTTCTTTATTTATTTTTTTTCTAATTTCATTATTTCTTCCATATTTCTATCTTCTTCTTTTTCCTTCGTCTTTCTTTGTGTCCGTTCGTATTCGCCGACTTGTTATCTTTTTATCTTTCTTGTCTTCCACACGAGATTTAAACATATCTTTTCTTTCAAACGCCATTGAAACTAAAACCTTTTATACGAGTATTATTTATTAAATCGTTTCGAGTATCATTTCTGAGTTATGTCATTTAATTGATTAGGTTGTGCTGAGGTTCATTTGCTGTGCCGTACCATCTGATTGTTTATCTCGTATTCTCTGTGACTAAGGTGTGATTCATAGCCCCACTTGTACACTTTTAAATGTTTATAAACCCCGTCGGGGAGATACATGCTACTTACTGTTTTTCTGAGCACAATTGTTTATTGTATGCTATTCCTGATTGACGCTATAAATGCTAAGTACCTTTCTTGCCTAACGCAAGTCCCTCGATCATGAACCGTTAATCACCTGCGGGTGAGCGCGATTGTAGTTTATAGGCCTATAGGATTTGACCATCCCGCCATGTTGACTAAGGACGGTCAGCATGTGATGTACTATAATTGAGTTACTAGGTATCTGGCAAAATACCTACTTTGGGGGCAATTATTATGATTATGAAATTCCGCGGTTATTGTCGAATTACGCCAGAAATACTGGTTTCGGATAACGCATTGTGTGTCATGAGCTTAGCAAATCTAGAGAAATATGTGATGCTTCCAGACTAAAATTCTTGTGCTCAACTATTATTTTATTAAACCTATGGATTACACTCAACCTTTTTGTTGACTTTTTAGCATGTTTATCTCAGGTAATTGAAGTATGAAGTGCGTACGAGGAAGGGTTGGAGGTTCAGGATGGCTATCTGTGGGTTATATTTTGTTATTTCTATCTTAATTTCCGCTGTAAACTACTTTATTTTTCCGCTGCAAACTACGTTACATTTCCGCAGCAAACTACTTTGTTTTACCGCTGCAACTATAATACCCTAAAACGTGGTTTCTAAAATCCGTTACTAAATTAAACTTTTAATCCCGAACACCAAGATTGAAAATTTACTCGACTTTCAACAATGTTCTATCAATATATGCATGTCGTAACTAATGTTTTATTTAGTTAAACAGATTTTAAGCATGCTAAATGAACATAAAAGTTTGAATCCACATGCAATTTGGGAAAACATATCACACGCCCATTTTAGTCCAATAGTGATTAAAAGTTTGTACATCACTTGTAAAATAGAATTGTCTAGAATGGAATTTACATTTTGGAAATAAATCATGGCCCATAACTCCCCCATAAACTCGGTACTACTTCCCTATAATAATCCCCCATAATCAGCCGAATATCACCCATTCAAAATACACAAAACCCTAGCACAAAAAAATTATTGGCGGCATTCTTTTCTCTCCTTCTTTTCTGTCAAGCAAGAGTGATTCAAGAGGAGGGCTGAGTAAGGTAGTAGTGAGTGTGTTTCGACCTGAGTTCAAGGAGTTTTGGTGGTCAAACAAGGTACTGACTTTGGGTTCATTTGTCCTTCTGTTATTCTGCTTCATTTGACAAAGAGGTATCACTCTTTGGTCTTGTTTTATTTCTCATTCGACATGAACACATAGAATGATAATACTTGTAGCCTAAAACCATGCTGTAACTAATCAAAATATATAAGGTCTTTACAGGATAAGAACCTGGTGATGATGGAGGTGTCGATATAAAAGTTTGCAAGGATGTTAAATCTGATATTGTATGCTCATTTTAAATCACTAATAAAATGGTTTGAAACTTTGACAAGAGTAACATAAATGATGTATTCATGAACCTGTCGACATACATAAGGTCTTTACAGGATAAGAACCTGGTGATGAAGCATGTTCTGTTCATTTAAAACCTGGTCGAGAGTGTCATGAATTAATGTAGTAAATTACATGTCGATATATGCTTATGTGTGGTCATAACTAGAATTGTAAAATCGGGTTATGTGCATGGATCATTATTAACAAATCAATACATGTGTTATATGGGTGCATAATCTAGAGTTTAAATGTGTAAAGGTGTGATAGTTGTGTCGAATATAAGTGTGCGTAACAGGGTCTTAACATGGCTCGTAAAACCTGAGTATTTGTTGCATGAAATATAGATCGATATACATTATTCAAGTCTGGTTTTAAAATCAGTTTAGGAGGCTTGTGAATTTAATATAAAAGCATGCATTTAATCACATATGAATTGGATCTTAAATACATGATATAATAGAGCATAAGGATGTGTCGAAAAGAAGATTGTATGAATCAGTTTGGTTGCATGAGAATTGGATCATTATGACACATGAATTAGAGAACAGAAGGTATATATATGCATGACTCATAATTTGGATTTTAGGACATATATATATATATATATATACGTATAAAATGGGAATTCCATGTATGTTGTGTTGTTTATTATTGGTCTAATATGTGTCAAGTGCATGGAATTAAAACTAAGGTTTCTGGTCTGGCCATTGGGGGTGTCGTGTGAGTGTGCTAAGGATAGAACTAGAGCTGTTTTAATTACGTGTGTATGGCTGTGAATATGGGCTAAATGCATGGGGAAAATTAGAGTCCTGGTCTTGTTAATGTATATGTCGTGTGAGTATATTAAGGGTGTCTAGTGTGGTGTAATGTGGGTCGAGTCTAGGAATGATTAAATGATATTTCATGTGTGTATAAATGAATGGTTTTTGGTGTCGAATGGGGGGTGATGTTGGATGAGTCGAATGGGCTGGAAACAAGGGTGTTTGGTTAGGATTTTGAGTCGATCAAAAGGGGTTTAAACAGGTCGTGTGGATGGTAGTATATGTGGTCCATAGGTGTGTCTTGTGTCGAGTTAAAATAGGTAAACATTGGGTCGAATGGGGGTCAAGGGTGTGTGATTTTATATGGAGTTGCGACACTAAGATGAGTAAAATAAAAAGGACTTAGGCCGAGGTAAATTTGGGTTTAGTGCATGGCACATTTAATGAGGTGATTAGAATATATAAAATATAAGAAATTTCATAAAAATATATAATTTACACTTTAGCCCTTGAACTTTAATAAATGACAGTTTATAACCCAAAAATTATTAAAAGTGTCATATTAAACCCTAAACTAAAATATTGATCATATTAAGTCTAAAAGTTATTTAATTGGCATTTTAACCCTAAACTTTATTAAATCGGAAAAACTTGCTAAAGGTATAATGTTTCTAAAAATAGAAAGTTACTAAAAATAGAAAGTCTCTAAAAATGGAAAGAAGCCCTAATATGTAATAAGAACAACATCAATGAGTAAACAACTTCTAGAACAAGTCATTAATAAGTACTACGATATCATGTGTAGATTCTGAAGAGGAGTATTTCCCATTTCGTGATCCTTTCCTTATTCAGCTTTTCAAGGTACGGATATTCTGACCTTATCTTTAAGGTTTCCTTTGTGACTTACAACCTTTGATATGAACCATAGTTACGAACCTTCATTATGAACCTTTGATATGAACCTCGCTATGAACTTTTGGACATGAACCTTTGCTAAAAACCCTTGATGTAATTATGATGGCTCTTATTATGTATTCTGTATCTGTATCACTAGTCATGGGGGTTCCATGACCATGTCATTGATGCACCAATGGCATGACTCTAGGGTGGTTGAGTGATGTTCCACCCCGTCCCTTTGTTATGTAATATGTATGGCCACGATGTTTATGATTTTCTGCAGGGGCGTATGGATGCATCCTAGATATGGATCTGTATCTGTTACGTATGTTGTATATGTTGTGTATCTGGTGTATGGTGATTGTGTGCAATACACGCCATACACACATGGGAGTTCGCTCCTCCATCTATATTACTTAAGAGGTCTCCCCTCTTTTTAATTTATGAGAAGTGAAGATTATGTTATGTTCGAGCCAATTGTATTATGATTCTGTTTATGCAGGCGACTGCATAGATTCTTATTACTTAACCTATACACTATGTTTTCCCTTACATTACATTATGCCTATTTATGTTTCCCCATTGTACTTCATTTGAACTTTACATTTGTATTTCTGTTTTCTATTACCATATATCCGTTCACTGGGCTTTTTAAGCTCAGCCGCATTTCTTTTCACCGCGGCAGGTTTTAGAGGGAAGCTAGGATATGAGTGAAGAGTGCATAAGAGCTCCTAGAGGACTACACCTTTGATAGCTACCTTGGATTAGAGTTGACTTGGAGATTTTCGTTTCTAGACTTATTGTACCTTTGTTGCAATCCTTGTATTTCATTTACATTAGATTTCATGTGTAACCTTTGAATTGTATTATTAAAGTCTTCCGCTTGTATATGTTCTGTTTGACACCATGAATGTGATATCTTAACCCTTGTCGGGTTGGGGCGTTACAATTATGGTATCAGAGCCCAGGCTGCGACTTGTAGTACATAAAACCTTGACCTGTGAAGATTGGACCCTTAGGCTTCCACTGTAAGAGCTTATAAGACAACCTTTGAGAACTTGCTTTAGGATCTCCCTATAGAAACTTAATTTATGACCGGTGAGGATTGGGTAGACATTAGGATTCCTTCTGCGTCTTTTCCTATCGTACTCCATTTCATTTCTGCCTTTGCTAATCGTTTTGATAATCATTCAGATGGTGTACACACGTCGTAACAACGGTCAACCCAATGGGGATGATAATGGTGCCCCAAACTTCGAGGAAATGATTGCCAATGCCCTCAATACCATTCTTCCTAATTTCACTACTGAGTTGACTACGCGGATCACCAACGACATTCGCAATGGTGCTGGTTCATCTGGTGGAAGTGGTGGTAATCCTCCAACAGACATTCATGTTTGGTTGGAGCGGTTTAGTAAATTGAAGCCACTCTCATTCAGTTCTGCTGCTACCCCTACTGAGGCAGAGGACTGGATTACTCATATAGAGAGGTCATTTGATGTTTTGGGATGTGCTGATCACTTCAAGGCGAGGTTAGCTGCATTTAAATTTGAAGGAGATGCGCTTAACTGGTGGGAAGCGTACAAACAAGCTAGGGGAGGAGATGCATTCCTAACTATCTTGTCATGGAATGACTTTCGTGACATATTAGTCCTGCAGTACTTTTCATTGTCCGAGCTATAGAAGTTTGAGCAAGAGTATAACAAGATTCGGCAGTTGGAGAGAGAATCTTCTGGTAACTACATGAAGAGGTTTCTTCATCTGGCTAGGTTTGTTGGTCAGAGTGCCGGTGATGCCTACGAGCAAGCTAGACGTTTTAAGTGAGACTTAAGAGATTGGATACTTAGTCGGATTGTCAACACCGATTTCACTAACGTAGCACAGGTTGCCAATGCTGCCCATAATATAGAGATTCTGTATGAGAGAGAAGGCAACAACAACAAGAGGAATCATCTTGGTAACCGTGTTTGTTCGAGAGCACAGAATGGTGGTCGTAGAAGTTATGGGCATGAGATGAATGAACGGAAGAGGTATGATCTGGGGGACTATAACAAGCATGGCCCTAATGGACGTGGGTTGGATGGGAGAAGTGATGATGAGAAGGACAATAGAAGAAGTTTCAACCATCGTAGGATGAGAAGAGGGCGGGTTCAGCAGTCCAAACGTGGTTCGAGGGTTACTAATCAAGAGGAACATCCAGATCAAGCTACAACGTCATTTTGTGTCACTTGTGGGAAACAACATGGAGGGAAATCGTGCCACAAAAAGTCAGGAGAGTGTCACAGTTGCGGGTCTATGAAGCATGAGATACGGGATTGTCCCAGGAAGATCAAGTGGGATAAACACAAGCCGAATCAGCCAGGAGACCGTGCTCGCAGCTAGTTTCCTTAATTTCATTTTCATTGATTCAGATGTTTGACATTTATTTCCTTCCATTTCATGATACACTGGTGTGGTGTTTTATTGAATAAAATCCTTTGAATGTTTTAAATTCTCAATTGGTAATTTTGCCCTATGATAATCCTGCGTATGTTGGTTGATCTTTTGTATGAGAATTTTGATGAATCGTGGAAGAATTGGTGCAATTGATGGCGTACCTCACTTCTGCTAGGCATATTTACGTTTTCTTTATCTGTATGATGAGACCTGCTTTCCCTAACTCTGTCCCACTGATGACGATTGATTTTGTTAACCGATGAGAGTGAAGGAGAACTAGGAAGTTGATGATAGGTCGCTTATTCACAACTCGGGATAGAGTATGACCATCATGAGGGCTATTTATATGATGCTAGTATTATGACGCCTGATCAACGTGATAATACTTACATCATATAACGTGCACTTATTGTGATCATAGGATATCTCGAGGAGTGCCTGAGGAGCTTTAGATTTCTGGCATTTAATGAAGATTATCCACGATTAGTGAGACCTTAGGTTCATTCTACCTGTGCAAATATCCTACCTTCATCGTTAGACATCTTGATAAGTGTGAACTCTCGACATGCATTTTGTTGACCTTGGTATATCCGTTAAGAATCTTAAGCTTCATTGTAGAGCTCTCTACCGTTCGATATTATCATCTAATCTGTCTTCTGTCTATATGTGTTCTATATGTCACTATTGAAAAGTTTAGCATACCATCTGCTACATGTACGTTTCATTCCCGTTGAATCCGATTCGTTATGATCTACTCCGGATAGAGTTCTGAGACTGTGAATTATGAGGAACAAGATATGTCTGTTGTGAGAACCCTTTAGAAGTATTATACTGAACACGAGGCTACTTGAGAAACTGAAGAGTTAGGCATATTTATTATCCATGTGCTTTCTGCGATTCGATATGTTTCCATCTGATCTGTCTACTCATATTTCGAGGATGAAATTTTTCTATTAGAGGGGGAGAATTATAATACCCTAAAACGTGGTTTCTAAAATCCGTTACTAAATTAAACTTTTAATCCCGAACACCAAGATTGAAAATTTACTCTTGACTTTCAACAATGTTCTATCAATATATGCATGTCGTAGCTAATGTTTTATTTAGTTAAACAGATTTTAAGCATGCTAAATGAACATAAAAGTTTGAATCCACATGCAATTTTGGAAAGCATATTACACGCCCATTTTAGTCCAATAGTGATTAAAAGTTTGTACATCACTTGTAAAATAGAATTGTCTAGAATGGAATTTACATTTTGGAAATAAATCATGGCCCATAACTCCCCCATAAACTCGGTACTACTTCCCTATAATAATCCCCCATAATCAGCCGAATATCACCCATTCTAAATACCCAAAACCCTAGCACAAAAAAATTTATTGGCGGCATTCTTTTCTCTCCTTCTTTTCTGTCAAGCAAGAGTGATTCAAGAGGAGGGTTGAGTAAGGTAGTAGTGAGTGTGTTTCGACCTGAGTTCAAGGAGTTTTGGTGGTCAAACAAGGTACTGAATTTGGGTTCATTTGTCCTTCTGTTATTCTGCTTCATTCGACAAAGAGGTATCATTCCTTGGTCTTGTTTTTTTTCTCACTCGACATGAACACATAGAATGATAATACTTGTAGCCTAAAACCAAGCTGTAACTAATCAAAATATATATAATAAGTAAAGGATTATGATAACATATAAAGGGTGAAATATGGATCGCATATAATGAGATAATGGAGGTGTCGATATAAAAGTTTGCAAGGATGTTAAATCTGATATTGTACGCTAATTATAAATCACTAATAAAATGGTTTGAAACTTTGACAAGAGTAGTATAAATGATGTATACATGAACCTGTCGATATACATAAGGTCTTTACAGGATAAGAACCTGGTGAAGAAGCATGTTCTGGTCATTTAAAACATAGTCGAGAGTGTCATGAATTAATGTAGTAAATTACATGTCGATATATGCTTATGTGTGGTCTAAACTGGAATTGTAAAATCGGTTTATAGGCATGGATCATTATTAACAAATCAATACATGTGTTATAAGGGTGCATAAACTAGATTTTAAATGTGTAAAGGTGTGATAGTTATGTCGAATATAAGAGTGTGTAATAGGGTCTTAACATGGCTCGTTAAACCTGAGTATTTGTTGCATGAAATATAGATCGATATACATTATTCAAGTCTACTTTTAAAATCAGTTTAGGAGGCTTGTGAATTTAATATAAAAGCATGCATTTAATCACATATGAATTGGATCTTAAATACATGATATAATAGAGCATAAGGATGTGTCGAATAGAAGATTGTATGAATCAGTTTGGTTGCATGAGAATTGGATCATTATGACACATGAATTAGAGAACAGAAGGTATATATATGCATGACTCATAATTTGGATTTTAGGACATATATATATATATATATATATATATATATATATATATATATATATATATATATATATATATATATATATATATATATATATATATATATATATATATATATATTACGTATAAAATGGGAATTCCATGTATGTTGTGTTGTTTATTATTGGTCTAATATGTGTCAAGTGCATGGAATTAAAACTAAGGTTTCTGGTCTGGCCATTGGGGGTGTCGTGTGAGTGTGCTAAGGATAGAACTAGAGCTGTTTTAATTACGTGTGTATGGCTGTGAATATGGGCTGAATGCATGGGGAAAATTAGAGTCCTGGTCTTGTTAATGTATATGTCATATGAGTATATTAAGGGTGTCTAGTGTGGTGTAATGTGGGTCGAGTCTAGGACTGATTGAATTATATTTCATGTGTGTATAAATGAATGGTTTTTGGTGTCGAATGGGGGGTGATCTTGGATGAGTCGAATGGGCTGGAAACAAGGGCGTTTGGTTAGGATTTTGAGTCGATCAAAAGGGGTTTAAACAGGTCGTGTGGATGGTAGTATATGTAGTCCATAGGCGTGTCTTGTGTCGAGTTAAAATGGGTAAACATTGGGTCGAATGGGGGTCAAGGGTGTGTGATTTTATGTGGAGTTGCGACACTAAGATGAGTAAAATAAAAAGGACTTAGGCCGAGGTAAATTTGGGTTTAGTGCATGGCACATTTAATGAGGTGATTAGAATATATAAAATATAAGAAATTTCATAAAAATATATAATTTACACTTTAGCCCTTGAACTTTAATAAATGACAGTTTATAACCCTAAAATTATTAAAAGTGTCATATTAAACCCTAAACTAAAATATTGATCATATTAAGTCTAAAAGTTATTAAATTGGCATTTTAACCCTAAACGTTATTAAATAGGAAAAACTTGCTAAAGATAGAAAGTTTCTAAAAAAAGAAAGTTATTAAAAATAGAAAGTCTCTAAAAATGGAAAGAAGCCCTAATATGTAATAAGAACAACATCAATGAGTAAACAACTTATAAAACAAGTCATTAATAAGTACTACGATATCATGTGTAGATTCTGAAGAGGAGTATTTCCCATTCCGTGATCCTTTCCTTATTCAGCTTTTCAAGGTACGGATATTCTGACCTTATCTTTAAGGTTTCCTTTGTGACTTACAACCTTTGTTATGAACCATAGTTATGAACCTTCATTATGAACCTTTGATATGAACCTCGCTATGAACTTTTGGACATGAACCTTTGCTATAAACCCTTGATGTGATTATGATGTCTCTTATTATGTATACTGTATCTATATCACTAGTCATGGGGGTTCCATGACCATGTCATTGATGCACCAATGGCATGACTCGAGGGAGGTTGAGTGATGTTCCACCCCGTCCCTTTGTTATGTAATATGTATGGCCACGATGTTTATGATTTTATACAGGGGCGTATGGTTGCATCCTAGATATGGATCGGTATCTGTTACGTATGTTGTCTATGTTGTGTATCCGATGTATGGTGATTGTGTGCAATACACGCCATACACACATGGGAGTTCGCTACTCCATCTATATTACATAAGAGGTCTCCCCTCTTTTTAATTTATGAGAAGTGAAGATTATGTTATGTTCGAGCCAATGGTATTATGATTCTGTTTATGCAGGAGACTGCATAGATTCTTATTACTTAACCTATACACTATATTTTCCCTTACATTACATTTTGCCTATTTATGTTTCCCCACTGTACTTCATTTGAACTTTAAATTTGTATTTCTGTTTTCTATTACAATATATCCATTCACTAGGCTTTTTAAGCTCAGCCGCATTTCTTTTTATCGCGGCAGGTTTTAGAGGGAAGCTGGGATATGAGTGAAGAGGGCATAAGAGCTCCTAGAGGACTACACCTTTGATAGCTACCTTGGATTAGAGTTGACTTGGAGATGTTCGTTTCTAGACTTATTGTACCTTTGTTGTAATCCTTGTATTTCATTTACCTTAGATTTCATTTGTAACCTTTGAATTGTATTATTATAGTCTTCCGCTTGTGTATGTTCTGTTTGACACCATGAATGTGATATCTTAACCCTTGTCGGGTTGGGGTGTTACAGCAACTATTTCATTTTCCACTGCTAAATGTGTTAAGAGTCTCTTGAAATCTAAATGTTGAACTTTGTAATTGAATGTGGTGTTTTATTAAAAACGTCTCGTTATGAGATCGTTTATCTATGATTTTGACTCACTACCCCTCCAGTAGCACCCCGAACTTAGTCCCGCTGCCATAACCCGAGTTGGGGGTGTTACAGAATGGTATCAGAGCCAAGGTTTATAGAGAACGAGGTCATACTCGACTATAAAAAAATTCCGTGTGAGTCAAAATGTTTTTCGAAATCGATAGCCATCAGCCTTCCGTGCCACTTCGCTCGTAAGTACTTTATTACTGTATGTTTGTATTTTCACTACTACTTCATTTTTATATGAAACTATTTTATAAACATTTGGCTAGAAATTTTTATACTTGTCCCAATGCTCCATGGAGAGTATTACCGCTACATCAGTTTCCACCGGTCAATTATCAGTTGCACCCGTCGATTCCCCCCTTGCACCACCGAGTCCAGAGATGGACCCACACCCCATTGATGTACCTTACCCGGATGATGAGGAAATAGATGATGATAAGGAGATAGGAGACCGTTAGTAGAGATTAGTGATCATTTTATTATGGTAGTTTAGTATTGTTGTAGTAGTTTACCTTGTACGTACTGAACTGACTAGTTTCGGTTAGTAGATTTGATAAGAAACTTGTAGTCGTTTTGCATATCTTGCAAGACTGATGACGAGTATCGAATCTACGATGTATTTTGGTGAGGTACTATTATGATGTTGAATGGACGCTATATTATGATGTGTCATCGTTATTACTTTTGTGTTATGATTCTGTTATATTAATCAGATACTTATAATGTTGTATATTGTAATGATTGATAGAATTATGCCGCCTAAGAAAATGACCCCAGCTGCGATTCAGAAACTAATTAAGGAAGGCATAGCTGCGGCGCTTGCTGGGCAAGCAGGTGCTAGCAACCAGATTGTTGGACAGGCGGGAGTGCAACCTATCTATGAGAACCGTTTCTGCACTTACAAGGAGTACATGAACTGCAAACCCACTACCTTCAAGGGAACCGAAGGAGCTGTCGGCTTAACACAATGGTTTGAAAAGATGGAATCAGTGTTCCTGAGGAGTAACTGGATGGAAGACTGCAAGGTAAAGTATGCCACAGGAATCATGATGGAGCACGCCTAATCCTGGTGGATGGTATATACTAAGTATGTTGCGATTGTGAATGCTTAGAATATTTCATGGGAGGAACTTAAAAAGGAGATGGTACAGGAGTTTTGCTCACGTAGCGACATAAGAAAGTTGGATACTGAATTCTACTATTTGGCGGTGAAAGGTGTTGATCTTGCTACCTATGTTCGCCGATTCCAAGAGTTGAAAGTTTTCTGTGCCCATATGGTGCCGGATAATGAGAAGCTGCTTGAAAAGTTTATTGGAGGTTTACCGGCCTGTATCAAAGAGAATGTGACTTCATATGATTCTCAAACTTTGAACGATGCGATCCATATCGCTGAACAACTAATGGATCAGGCAATCAAGAATGGGACTGCTCAGAAAGGTAACAACTTTGATCATAAGAGTAAGTGGGATGACTACAGGAGGAACAACCACAACAACAACAATCACCCTCACCATAACCATCACCCCAGCAACAACAATAACCAGTACCGTAACAACAATCACCACAATCAGCAGAACCGACGTCAAAAGACTGTCAAAGCTTATGTAGGTGCCCCAGCTCAAGTGGGAGGATATGCTAGGAATAAACCATATTGTGCCAAGTGCAATCAGCATCATTTTGGGCCCTGCACCGGGAGATGTCAGAAATGCGACAAAGTGGGTCATGCTACTAAGAACTGCAAGGGAAAGGCTGTAGCTACAGGGAGCAATGCACAGCCGGTTGTCAATTACTTTGGGTGTGGAGAGCGTGGACACTACAAGAATAAATGCCCAAAGAACACCGGACGAAGAACTGAAGGCGCTCGTGGCAGAGCATATGGGATGGACAATGGAGAGCAGCAGTAGGACCCGAATGTAGTTACCGGTACGTTTATACTCAACAACCTTCATGTTAGAGTCTTATTCGATTCTGGTGCTGATATGAGCTTTGTATCATCTAAGATTTCACCATTACTAAATCTCACCCCTACCACACTAGACACCAACTATAATATTGAACTAGCTATTGGAAACCTAGTTAATACTTGCACCGTAATCCGAGACTGTACTCTAAACCTCCTAGATCACCCGTTTAGCATCGACCTTATGCCCATCGAACTCGGAAGCTTTGGCGTGGTTGTAGGAATGGATTGGTTGTCCAAACATCGAGCCAGCATTATTTGCGATGAACGGGTTGTTCATATCCCTCTTATTGACGAGACTTTGGCTGTCCGCAGAGACCGTAGTGGAATCTGTCTGAGTACCATTTCCTGCATTAAGACTCTGAAGTATATTGAGAAAGGTTGTTATGCGTTTTTAGCACAAGTGTCCAAGAAAGAGTCTGGAGAGAAGCGACTCGAGGACGTCCCGAATGTATGTGACTTCCCTGAGGTATTTCCTGAGGATCTACCCGGACTCCCACCGGCTCGACAGCTAGAATTTCTGATTGACTTAGTCCCAGGAGCTGCACCCGTGGCCCGTGCACCGTATCGACACGCTCCTACCGAAATGCAAGAATTGTCCAAGCAGTTGCAAGAGATGTTGGATAAAGGGTTCATTCGACCTAGTTCATCATCGTGGGGAGCACCGGTGTTGTTCGTAAAGAAGAAAGATGGGTCATTTATAATGTGCATTGACTATCGCTAATTGAACAAACTAACGGTGAAGAATCGCTACCCATTACCGAGGATTGATGACTTGTTTGACCAGTTGCAAGGGTTATATTACTACTCGAAGATAGATCTGAGGTCAGGCTATCACCAACTTAGAGTCCGGGAAGAGGATATTCCCAAGACGACGTTTAGGACTCGCTATGGCCACTATGAATTCAAGGTAATGCCATTTGGTTTAACAAACGCACCGGCTGTATTCATGGACCTCATGAACCGAGTGTGTAAACCATACTTGGACAAGTTTGTCATAGTCTTCATCGACGATATCTTGATTTACTCCAAGAACGAAGAAGAGCACAAGCAGCATCTGACGGCAATTCTCAAATTACTCAAGGAAGAACAATTGTACGCCAAATTCTCTAAGTATGAATTTTGGATTCGCATAGTACAATTTCTTGGTCATGTGATTGACAACAAAGGGTTGCATGTGGATCCCGCGAAAATTGAAGCTATTGAGAATTGGCCAACGCCTTCTAATGCTACAGAGATTCGGCAATTTTTGGGATTGGCCGGGTACTACCGGAGGTTCATTGAGGGATTATCCAAGATTGCTAAACCATTAACTGCATTGACACAGAAGAATAAGAAGTATGAATGGGGAAAACGATGAAGAAGAAACATTCCAAATTCAGACGGAGTGGAAGATTTTGTGGTATACTGTGATGCGTCATATCATGGGTTAGGAGCAGTTTTGATGCAGAGAGGGAAGGTCATGGCATATGCTTCCCGACAACTTAAGACCCACGATGAGAAGTATACTACGCATGATTTAGAGTTAGGTGCAGTAGTTTTTGCACTCATGATATGGAGGCACTACCTATACTGAATGAAGTGTGTCGTGTACACCGATCACAAGAGTCTTCAGCATATCTTAGATCAGAAGTAGCTGAATATGAGGCAACGGCAATGGTTGGAAACGTTAAGTGATTACGACTGTGAAATCAGATATCACCCAGGAAAGGCAAACGTTGTGGCTGATGCCTTGAACCATAAGGAACGGTTGAAACCTCTACGAGTTCGAGCTCTAGTTATGACCATCAATTCGAATCTTCCCGCTCAAGTTCTCCGTGCTCAAGAAGAAGCAGTGAAATAAGAAGATCTCCAGAGTGAGAGTCTTCATGGCATGATACATAAGAGGTTTGAGAGGCGTTCAGACGGAACATTGTGTTTTAAAGGAAGAAGCTGGGCGCCACGTTATGGAGGACCGCGAGACTTGATTATGCATGAGTCTCAGAAGTCAAAGTATTCTATCCACCCAGGATCCGACAAAATGTATCATGACCTCAAGGAACTATACTGGTGGCCGAATATGAAAGCTGAAATTGCTGACAATGTTCGAAGGTGTTTGACGTGCGCAAAAGTTAAGGCCGGACATCAGAAACTGTCTGGTCTCCTGCAACAGCCTGAGATTCCTGAATGGAAATGGGAACTGATCATGATGGATTTTGTCACCAAACTCCCAAGGACGACAACTGGTTTCGACGCTATATGGTTCATAGTCGATCGAGTGACGAAATCAGCACATTTTCTACCGATCAAGGAGAATTACAGCATGGATAAGTTGACAAGGCTCTACGTAAAGGAGATAATATCGAGACATGGAGCTCCTATATCTATCATCTCCGACAGAGACAGCAGGTTTACTTCAAATTTTTGGCAGTCGTTACAGGATGCTTTTGGTACGAACCTCGACTTGAGCACTGCATATCACCCGCAGACAGATGGCCAGAGCGAGAGGACGATTCAGACATTGGAGGATATGCTCCGGGCCTGCGTGATTGATTTTGAAAATGGATGGGATACTCATTTGCCTTTGGTTGAATTTTCATACAACAACAGCTATCATGCAAGTATTAAGGCTGCACCGTTTAAGGCATTGTATGGCCGGAAATGTCGATCACCTATTTGTTGGGCTAAGGTAGGAGAAGCTCAGCTCATCGGACCTGATCTTGTTCATGAGACCACAGAAAAGATTGTGCAGATAAAAAATAAATAAATAAATAACCGATTGAAGATCGTGCGAGACCGCCAGAAAAGTTACGCGGATGTGAGACACAAACCCCTTGAGTTTCAGGTTGGGGATCGAGTCATGTTGAAAGTTTCACCATGGAAGGGAGTGATTCATTTCGGCAAGCGCGGAAAGTTGAACCCAAGGCACATCGGACCGTTCAAGATTCTGAACAGGGTTGGTCCTGTAGCCTATAGGCTGGAATTGCCTCCTGAACTCAGTAGAGTTCACCCCACTTTCCATGTGTCCAATTTGAAGAAATGCTTATTCGGTGAGACAGCCGTGATTCCACTCGATGAGATTCAAGTTGATGAACAGTTGTACTTTATTGAAGAGCTTGTAGAGATTATGGAGCGTGAAATCAAACGACTGAAAAAGAACCAAATTCCCCTTGTGAAAGTTCGCTGGAATTCCTAGAGACGACCCGAATTCACTTGGGAACGCAAGGACCAATTCAAACGCAAATACCCTCACCTATTCGAAACCGGGACCAATAAGTTAAACTAAAATCCGGGACGGATTTCCCAATATGATGTATGTGCTGTAACACCCGGTAATTTTCCAAAACCTTTCTAGCCAATCATTTTAAAACTTTGCGTTACCTGAGAACTTAAACTTTTGATTGCACTTGTTTAGGCTTGAGAAACGAGAGATATTGCGAGAAACGAGAATATTATCCCTATTAGTGAACCGGCACAACCTAGAAAGCACAAAACGTATCGCAATTGTCAAAAATATTGATTTTTGAAAGTATTGCATATTTATACTCGTTTTTATTGAAAAAATTATTTCGTGAACAATGGCGCAAGTTTCGTTAATTTTCGAGTCCGTTTGGTATGTCAAATGGGTCCCGCAGTGTTTATTGTAAAAGTTTAGCCATGTTGACAACAATAGCCCTCCGCCCCATATTTACCTTGCACACCCTCACTTTTAAAATTTCACCTTTAGTCCCTCACAAAAAAATATAAATACCCCAAAAATAATAATAACTCACTCACTATTCACTCACTCTCTCTCTTCCCTCTCTATCTACCCGCCGGTGATTCCCACCTCCGGCCACCACCCACCACCGGCCAAGATTCCGGCCACCGAAAATTTTTTCGGCAAATCATTTTCCTTGCCGATTCATTAGATCGGTTAGATTTACCCCTTTCTAGAAACTTTGAGCCATTGGCTCCCACCACAACCACTCTCACGCGCCACCACCGTCCCTGCCATCACCACTGAGCCACCACCAACCTTCCTCCTCCACCTTTCTCGACGGTAAAACCCCCCACGCGCCCTTATTTGTTTTTTTTTTTTTTTAATATTTTTGAAACCCTAATTTAATAATTTTTTTTATCCGATTAATAATATGTTTTATCAATAAAAATGGTTATAAAATTTGTAAAACCCTCGTGTGGAAACCCTCCCCTCCCCCCTTCTCGGCTGACTCGGTGAGGGTTTGATTATTTGTGATGTTTTATTGTTCTTGTGTTGTTTCTATTGATGTGGTATTGATTTTGTTGTGTTTGATATTTATTTGATGTCCGTTTGGGTTGTTCACTATTTCGGCAGTCGGTATATAGCCGAGCCATGACTTACGGCGAGTCGCGGCGAGTAGAGGAATATTTAGAATAGGTTGTTTTGAGGTTTGTGTTTGGTTTGAATCTTGCGTTGGAATAATATATTGGCAGTTACAGAATTGTGGTGTCATTTGGAGTATTTGTGTCGAAGAGAGTATTGTTTGTGATATGGCTTGGATTTTTTTGGAAAAATATAGTTGATATAATTTAGTGTTAAGATTAGAGTTAGTATCGTCGATTTGCGGATGTCGTTTTGGATTATGTTGCGTTTTGGATAAAATGTGTCGAATGGGAAAATTATTTAGATATAAAGATTAAATAAAGTAGGTTAGAATTAGGATTTAGATAATGTGGATAATAGTTGTGTTGTGTTGGATATATTTGCGGCCGAGAGCCTCAACGGCTCGGATTGAGTCGAGCCGTGACTCGTGGCGAGTCACGGCCAAGGTTATTCACTTGTCGTTTTGTTGTTTATTTAATTACTCTTGTCGAGTCATATCTATTAGTTGTCATTGTTTATTATTTATTTTTCGTTGAATCGTGATATTTAGTTAGTCGTTACTAATTTTTCTATTTTATTTTATTTATTTAATTGTTGATTCGTGTTATATTTAGGTTAGACGTTTATTACTTATTCGTTTGTTATCGATATGAGATGTTTCAGAATATTTGAAACGTTATGGGATAAATTTGCAACATATATGAGATACTTTATATTTATCGATTGGAATTGAATAATATTGTAATGTTGTAATATTGTGGACAAGGATTGGACGTATTAGATTTACGGTATTAGTTATTTGGACTATTATGGACCCTTTGGTACACGAAACGGAAGGGTACGTTAGACTCATAAGAGCTTAACCTACCTGGACCCGAACTATACAAAATGGTCGATAAAACTAAACAACTAATATATACGCGAATGATATGTCCAATTATATATTAAAACTTGTAAAACTTGTCGATAATTAAATTATTAAAATAATACGTATGACTTGGGAACGTCTTATAAACGGGCACTTCATGCCGAAATTTCGCAAAATATTTTATAAACTTAAACTATTTATGATTTATTAAATGTTCTAAATACTTTCAAAACTCTTATGTTTTAACGAATATAACATCTATTTTGGGAAAATGGGGAAAAGCCGAAACTATCTATCGATGTTGTTTATTTGTTTATTTATTTTTTTTCTGATTTCATTCTTTCTTCCATATTTCATTCTTCTTCTTTTTCCCTCGTCTTTCTTAGTTTCCATTCGTATTCGCCAACTTGTTATCTTTTTACCTTTCTTGTCTTCCACACGAGATTTAAACATATCTTTTCTTTCAAACGCCATTGAAACTAAAACCTTTTATACGACTATTATTTATTAAATCGTTTCGAGTATCATTTCTGAGTTATGTCATTTAATTGATTAGGTTGTGCTGAGGTTCATTTGCTGTGCCGTACCATCTGATTGTTTATCTCGTATTCTCTGTGACTAAGGTGTGATTCATAGCCCCACTTGTACACTTTTAAATGTTTATAAACCCCGTGGGGGAGATACGTGCTACTTACTGTTTTTCTGAGCACAATTGTTTATTGTATGCTATTCCTGATTGACGCTATAAATGATAAGTACCTTTCTTGCCTAACGCAAGTCCCTCGATCATGAACCATTAATCACTTGCGGGTGAGCGCGATTGTAGTTTATAGGCCTATAGGATTTGACCATCCCGCCATGTTGACTAAGGACGGTCAGCATGTGATGTACTATAATTGAGTTACTAGGTATCTAGAAAAATACCTACTTTGGGGGCAATTATTATGATTATGAAATTCCACGGTTATTGTCGACTTACGCCAGAAATACTGGTGCCGGTTAACGCATTGTGTGTCATGAGCTTAGCAAATCCAGAGAAATATGTGACGCTTCCAGACTAAAATTCTTGAGCTCAACTATTATTTTATTAAACCTATGGATTATACTCAACCTTTGTGTTGACTTTTTAGCTTGTTTATCACAGGTAATTGAAGTATGAAGTGTGCACGAGGAAGGGCTGGAGGTTCAGGATGGCTATCTGTGGGTTATGTTTTGTTATTTCTATCTTAATTTCCGCTGCAAACTACTTTATTTTTTTGCTGCAAACTACTTTATTTTTCCGCTACAAACTACGTTGTTTTTCCGCTGCAACTATTTCATTTTCCACTGCTAAATGTGTTAAGAGTGTCTTGAACTCTAAAAGTTGAACTTTGTAATTGAATGTGGTGTTTTATTAAAAACGTCTCGTTATGAGATCGTTTATCTATGATTTTGACTCACTACCCCTCGAGTAGCACCCCGAATTCAGTCCCACTGCCATAACCCGAGTTGGGGGTGTTACAGGAATGGCTTACCAAAATTTCTCGTATACACTTAAACCCAAATCCGACCCAAGCAAGCAACCCACCACAGCTTCTCTTTGATTATTAGTAAAGTTTGAGAGGTGGTTTAGCCTGTGGATCGTTTGGTAGACTAAAAAGGAGAAGATGAGGAACATCTTGACCACCCTTTCCTGCTCTCGATCTTGGAGATGGCCAAAGTGAGCACTGCTCACTATCCTTTCGTATCTTTAAGGTCTTCTCGTGATTTCCTTAGGGGAAGAGATATGTGAGAGCGACATAAGTTTTGGGAGAATGTATAGATCGATGGTGATAGATGATGGTATGGTTACGTTGGCGAAACACAAAACCAGGAAAGAAAAACGTTAAAAGTGATATAGGGATGTATATGGACGGGTTTAGGGATAAGGGGGGTTGTTTTATTATATGTTAGGGTGTAATTTGTGTACCCCGTGTCCCGTTGAGCTGAGGTGAAATCGTGTTTCCCCGGTTTGGTATAAACGTGACAAATAAAATTTTGGAGACGTTTTTTTTAAACTGGTATAAAATAAAATTTATTGAATCTGAAAATAAATCATAAGATTTAACCGTTACTAATGTGGTGTCGGTACGCGCGTGGTATTGTTTTTCAGGAAAAGTGAGATAACCTCTCACTTTTATTATGTTGAAGTCTGTAAATGTCAGAAAATGGAAAATTCATTTTCTTTCTAATGAGGTTAAATAGTTTTGTGAGTTACTGTGTGCTACAGTGTGTGGGTTTGCTTCCCAAAATAGTTATGCAAGCTCATGAATTCTTAATTTAATAGTTAGGTAATAATAAATTAACATTTATTATTAAAATATTTGTGGGAAAATTACCGTTTGTCACGTCCTTCCCACCTTAGAAGGAAAACCGTCATCGGTTTTCACTTAGAGTTACCCGATGGAGTTGAGAAAAATTGAGGGCATTTACGCTTGATTTCGTTTTCACGTTCCTACTTGAATTCGAGACCTTTTCAAGAGATTATTGAACCTTGACAGTCGAGATGTGAAGTGTTAGCTTGAAGTACGAAATTCTTGAGGTGACTATTCCCATCATAACATGATCCTTCCTGAATTAAACAAAGGTGATCAGGCTATGTTTAATTGAGAATTGATGATGTCGTGTTCGGTTTAGTCAAGATGGTATTGGGTTTAAAGAAGCATTGGCCATTCCATTTATAAGCTTGAAATCAAAATAGATTTTAAAGGGGCACAACCGTGCATGAGACGATAGCAGAATAGTTTGTAGGAAAAAAAATCAAAGATGGTATACAATAGAATGCATAACGAAATTAAGTCATCATAACGCATTGACATAAAAGATAGGGAATTCATTAAATGAAGATCCCTACAATGCAACGAAAAAGAAAATCTTTAAGAAAGTACAAATACTCGAGGAAATACAATCCAAGAGGGTCTAGACTTAGGTCTTCTTTTGCGAAAAGGGAACTCTCTCTCTCCAAGCATCGTCATTACCCGCAGCGTCGTTAGGATCCTGGCAAACTCCTTCATTTTTTTTCCTCAGTTCTGGGCAATCACTCCTGAAGTGCCCAATTACTCCACACTCAAAGCACGTGACAGTGATCTTTGGGTTTATCACAAGAGTAGGAGCTTTGCAATCCTTGGCTTGGTGACCGATCTTCCTACAGTTCCCGCACTAAATGGGGCAAGGCCCATTGTGATGAAACGGGCATGTGTTGCACTTGGGTAATGTCCCAGTATAACCTTTCTTTGTACTGGTGCTGTTAGCATAGACTTTGACCACTTCTTGTCGCTTGTTCGGACCATTATTGTTGTTGTTTTTGAAGTGATCTTCCCACTTTCTTTTGTTTTCAACCACCTTCTCGGCGGTAGCCTCGATTACTTGGTCCATTAGCTATTGGCCACATCTATAGTCTCATGGAGATCAGCAGTCTTGGAGGTAGTGTCATTACCCTTAATGTATGGGGTTAATCCTCCAATATATCTCTCTAGTAGGCGAGCTTCAGTCTGGACCATCTCAGGGCATAGCAGAGCTAACTCTTGAGAGCGTTGGTTGTATGCAGCAATGTTGGTACCTTGCACCTTGTGGTTCCAAAACTCGACCTCCAACTTTTTAATTTCATTGCAAGGGCAATACTTTCTGAACACTATTTCCTTGAAATTTTTCCATGGCATTGCGTACGCGGTATCAATGTCTGCAAACTTCAGATAGTTGTTCCACCATGTTAGAGCAGCATCCATGAAGGTGAGTGATGCATACTTAACCCTATCTTCATCCGCACAACCACATATTCGAAACACAGTCTCCAGCCTTTTAGTCCATCTGACCAAAACAACAGTTCCCTCGGTTCCTCCAAGACCTCCAGTTATGGTCTTTCAGAACTCCTAATAGGTGCAGCTGCGGTTGTTGTTGTTCTTAGGTCTTGAGGTTCCGATATCAGTAGTCGAGTTGTTTACATCCGCTGTAGCTAGTGCTGCTGCCACACGGTCATTAACCAACTTATCTAGCATGCCTTGATTCACAATAAGCAGATTTGCTCCATTCCCAGTTGGAAGAGTGGTAGCAGTAGGTCGACCACGTGTGGTCTTGGTTGTCCTTCTTGTAGGATTCATTTATCTACATCTTAAAATATGACGACGAATGAGGTTTCAAATAAAAAGAACGGTATCACACGAGTTTTATGATTGATATAAATGCATTTTTAAAGAACGGCTATTAAAGGAAGAACATCGAAGAAGAAGGTGTAGTTGGGTATGTACATCTACATATGTTTCAAGTGTCCAAATACAGATCCTAGTTGTCAAGGCTGAGTAGAGCTTGTTGTTTAATATCAGGCAAAGCTTGTAGATTTAAGTATTCGACTTACTTAATTCGTGCTTAAGAGGTGTCATGACCTAAATTGTTTCACTAATGGTCTGGAACGAATAACTCAGTCAGGTACTATGCTGAGAGATGTCTTACTTGTTACTAGTGAGGACTGTGTATGAATGATCATTCGGTATGTTAAGACTTCATAGTATCTCTGTGTAGAAATGAGGTCTAATAGAAAAATGACGAGGCCGTGCCATCTAGACTCCTAGAGTGCACAATGTTATAAGGTTAATGGTATATTGATAACCTGATTTAATGCATCCGCTACCTATAAGGAAACCTCATTGTAAGGAATGAAAAGGATAAATTGTACTTTGACGAAGCAATGTCAAAGTATGATATATCGATATCTATGGTCTGAGACGGAGGTGCATGATTTACCTGTAAGTTTTGGTTTAGTGTGTAACGGTTTTTTGATAAAACCTCATATCCTAGACCAGCTTTTATTCCCAAGGGATTAGTGAAGGGTTAGGCATTCATCCCCACGATAGTGGTTCGGGTTACTTCGTAAGGTCTTAAGGCTTCTGTTGGGTTACTAGTCAACTTCTGGTAAATCTCTAGATCCTTAAAAGCTTAGTGGTTCACTCATTGTTTATTTATGCTGAGGGGTTCTTCTTGTGTTGCTAAGATTCTATTAACATAAGGTACGCGAACAAGTTCTCCCTCGTGGGTGATTACGGCGTGTTATTTCGACACCCTGTATATACTGGGGACGATGTCAAAATCATCAGGTTTTGTGGGCATAGGGTCACCCAAGCTAGTACGGGGAGTTTTATACGTCTAGAGTACGACCTTGATGGATGGTGTTAATTGCTACTAGTAGTCAGTTGGTTGTCTTAGTATGGTACTCAGTACTTAACGCGGAGAGTATAACCCTGTAGGACGACGTTGATTGCTACTAGCAATCGGCCAGTCAAGTTGTTCAAGTACTTAGCGTTCTGTGCAGAAGATAAAATTTCTATTAAGGATCTGAATATAACCGTTGCAGCTATTTGACACAATTGCTATAAAGCAAGAATATGTTTCAGTCACATACGGGGTTATGAGTTATCCGGTAGCTATCGAATTTAAAGATTTGTCTGATTGATGTTAAGGTGTCTCATAATCGAAAGGGATAGTGTACAATGAGATGCTAATCGGTGGCGTCGTTTGATGATGGCTGGTGGTGTAGCTTATCCTCTCGGATTAGAACGTGATGTGAGACAAGGTTGATTTTCATGTAGTAGGATTGCGTTGAAGCCTATTTGTTTACTGTGCTTCTAGCACGGATACCCAAATCTTGCACTACTTTTATGTACCACACACGCGAGTTTTTGATTTCTCGAAATGGAAACAGAAAATTTGCCTTTTGGTAAAAATTTTAAGGCAACCATTCCTAGCATAACATGGTTCTACCTGAATTATATATTGGTGATTAGGCTATGTATAACTAAGGTTCAGTGATGCAATGCTGGGTTTAGTTACAAGAGAATATATCGGTTATTTTGTTTATGGGATAGCAGCAAGAAATACTTTTCAAGGAAATGGTTAGTTTACAAGGCGATAACAACATAGTTTATAGAACGGTTCGCAAAACAGTTTATAGGGTAACAGGAAAAATACTTTATTATTTGGAAGATAGTAGAAAAGTTGTACTTTGGTTTGTGATTATGTAGTGAAATAGTTTCGCAGAATAATAACAAAATGGTTTGTGAGGTACCCGCAAAATAGTTTGTAGAGTAATAGCAACAAGGTTTATTGTTTCATGAGATAATGACTAAAGTAGCTCATAGGGAAGCTAAATAATTTATAAGTTGGTAGCAAAACTTGCGGGATAATTGTAATAGGTTTTATACATTTTTAGTTACACCATTTGTTAGTTTGTGAAACAGTAGTAAGGCAGCGAATTGGTTCATTACATAGTAACACTATAGTTTGTAAAATGGTTAGCGAAATGTTTTATAGGGCAGTAAGAAAACAGTTCGTTGTTTACAAGATAGTAGTAAGGTCGAAATCTTTGATTTTATGACATGGTAGTAAAATAGTTCGTAGGATGACGAAAATTTGGTTTGTAATGTATATGTGAAATAGTTTATAAAGTGACAGCTACGCAATTTGTTGTTTTGTAAATCAGTGGCTAAGGTGGTTCTAAGATAAGAAAAATAATTTGTAATACAATAGTAAAACTGGTAGGATGATTGTAACGTAGTTTACAAAATGATAGCGAAGTCATTTGTCCAAAAGAGAAAACAAACGGTAAGATTTTTGAAAGGAATAAGGAGGAGTCATCACATGAATGGATAGCATCACAGTAGAGTATGAAAGAGAAAGATCTCAATCAAGACAATCAGCAACAGAAAGGGATGACAAAGTGAGCTTGTTATAGATTAAAAGTCGGCTACAAGATCAGAAAATTCAAGTTTCACAATAATATCCTACACTTACTGAGGACTCCTCAGTTAAGTGAAATATGACAACTACGAATCATATCTAAGGCTGGTCCATGGTCCTGACCAAGTGCTGGAACTTAAAAGCATACTCCCCAAGTTGTGCCTCGACCTCAACAAGGCGATTCCTCAATGCTAAGTTCTCCATGCGTTGTGCTGATCAGCCCTTAACAATGCTGCAACCTAGGCCTCGAGGATCAGCATCCTCCCAAGCATCACCTGGGCTGCCTCTCGGGCCACAACCTGTGTCTCCTCAAGTCTATCTGATCTGTCACCCAAGTCAAGGATATCTTGACTGTTGGAGTGTGTCCTAGCATAAATTCTGCAGAAGTCATCATCATACTGATCAAAACGAGCTGGCTGTAACTCGTCAAGCTGGTCAAAGTAGAGACCTTGTATGTTAGTCTGTAAATCTAGTTGAGTCTGAATTTGAGAGACAACATCGGTCTCTGTAGCAGCTGGTGATGCCACTAGAAGTGGAGAATCTGGAGGCACAAAAGATTGTGAGGAAAGCACATAATATAGACTTCCAATAGCAGTCGTGTGACTGATCATACATGGTATCTCCTTCCATCCCGCGCCATCCTCTGTCTCATCTTTAGCTCTCCTCGAGCCCTCTCTGACCTCAAAAGTACTAGGCACATCCTCCAGTATTATGCTAACCCGGGGCACAACTACCCTCTGCTCCATACCCAAACCCAAATCCATATCAATCCCTGTACCCTCAGTAAGAGTACTCTTAGCTAATGTCTACCCAGCAACTGCCTGCTCAGTCTGCTCATCCTTCACCTCTGGAACCTCTGTTGAGTAAGAGTCATTGGCCCTCCTAAGCCTCTTGGCGTATAGGTGAGTGGGTAGGTGAACGTGGTGATAAGATGGGTGGTGGCGATACTGGGGTAGTAGGGGTGCCCATGTTGGTGCATAGGGACCTACGACGGGATGGAGATAACAGAAGAGTGTGAACAGGGCTTTGGGTACCCTCAGCAGTGTGGGACGATAGTCTGGTAGGTGGGCGTATGGTTATGCGTGTAGCACGGCGAGGAATAGTAGGAGCAACCTGAGTGACTGGTGTGGTATGAGTATGTGGTGGTGATGGTGTCACACCCCCAAATTTCGTGACTTGCAACGGAATAAGTCATTCAGGGGCACGACTGGTCATAGCACCAAAGTTGCAGTTATATTGAACGACCTAAAGTGTCGTTTAGAAAATACATCGTTTGATTATTTAAAAACATTCAGAGTTTCAAAGCTAGGTCCCAAAAGGTGAAACAAGTTTTCATAAAACAAGTTCATACAATTCAAACGATGGATAAGTGCATAAAATATAAAGTGAGACGTGTCGACTCCGCGACTCCATGATGTCCATATGCAAGCCAACATGCGATACCTTAATTACCTGAAAATACATTGCTAAAAATGGTCAACAAAAATGTTGGTGAGATCCTAAGTTTATGTAAATGAAATACTGTACGGATACCACAAGTATAAAGTGTATGACAAAACAATGCCACATAAAAAATGATACATTAGCTCTTAAGCTCATGACCCCGAAGCTAGACTGAATGAAATGCCCCAACGAGTGTTTGCCAAACACTCTAATATGACAGAAATGAAATGCGTTCATTTGACAAGTTGGCGCTACCACCCAGCGGAGAGTCACCCTCAATTGATCTATTCACTCACTCTCGCTTGCTAACAATTAACGGTTCATGATAATAAAGGGGACTTTAATCTAGGCAATGATGTAACTTAAGCAATGTAATGAGTTTGTATACTTTGGTCAGCATACGAAAAATGGTGCAATGTATTCTCCCCCGAGAGTTTAGAAATCAATAAACAATTTAAAACGGGGCTATGAAAAACTCACCTGAATATGATATAGCAACAATGACAATGATGGATGTGATGAAATAAAGCTCGGTCTCTAACCGCGACCTATTATGAATGATGTGATTCAATGTAAGCAATGAACAATGCAACACATGCAAATACGTATGTTAACGATACCACTTGTTAGTTTTGAAAATAACGTTTATCGACGAAAAATACACTTTTGACGTCTCGTTAAGTTATAAACTACTTTTCCGCGTAAACATGTTGAAATGGTACTCCCACGATCCTTGTTTGGTGTTCTATCAGCAAAATGTAGCGTTTTCATCGCAATTTAATATTTTTCTTAACTTGTGAAAATATGCCCAAAATGGCTTCGTGAAACTTAGTCGCGAAATATTACACGTTAAGTGTTAGTTGATCAAACTCGACGTTTTTGAAAACCTTTGTAACAATGTATTAATGTCGTTTCATTTAACTTTTGATTGTACACGCCTCGATCAATTAGAAAATTGGCTAACAATGTTATGTTTCGCAAAAACACTAGTTTTATACTTAAAACACTTTCTAATAGTGGCTGTCAAAATAAACACGGTACGTCGGGCTTAAAACGTGAATAACTCGGCCATTATAAGCTCGTTTTCTACGTTCTTTACATCCACGGCTTCGTATAAACATGAACTAACATAATCTCAGTAGGTCGGGTCGTCTAGATCACGTTCTAACGCCTCGTTTTGTCCTTTGAATCTCGGCGATCAGCAACTAAATTTTCAGAAAATTAGTTTTCGTCGTCTAACTTTGAAAAATCATATCTCCTTCGTTATAAGTCGGTTTTTAGTGATTCTTGCGGCCACGGTTTCGTTTTTGAAAGAGCTTTCTGAATATGAATTCCAAAATATACCAAAAGTTACTGAGTTTTCCAGTTTACACGTTTAAGGACAGTAGCTATTTTAGATCGTTAAAAACTCACTTTCTTGGTTCTAAACTTGATCATACTAACTCAAATCAACTCCACAAGTTCGCAAATCCTACCATACACCTTCTTAGGGTGTCATGGGGTCCTAAACATCACCAACCTTGGTGGATTTCATGAGATCATTAGTGAAAACTTATAGATCTAGTGATTAAGATAGTTTATGTTCAAAAGTGGTATGTAAAACATAAATACTTGCATGAATAACTAATATAACTTGAAACTACATGAACATATAAATCAAATGAAAGTAATAGATGATCAAAACATGTTCTTGAAACTTCCTTGATGATTTGATGAGTTTTTGGTAAGAAATGAGTAATAAACTTGAGATTTGATCACAAAAATCATAACTAGGAAGGTAAATGGAGTGGGATTATACTTGATCTTGGGAAAAATTTATGGATTTTGGTGGTGTTCTTGAGGTTAGCCGAATGGGGAAGATGGGATGGGAGGGTTTGGATCTTTTTTTAGCTAAATGGTTTATGTGTTATGTGTTAGAGTTAGTGGAGATGGAAATAAATCACCAAAAATTCATTAATGGTTCTTGGATGCATTAGCCTAAATGGGGGGGTTAGGGGGCGGCACATGTGGCTAATGGGGAAGAGATTTGATGTAATCGTAAGGCTTTGTCTCCCATTTAATTAAGAGTTTAGTTAGTTTAGTGTATACCTTGAGGTTATCGGGTACCGAGTTAACTAGAAATAACTCGTAACGAGGTGAAATGAGATACGACGAAGTTGTAAAAATTGTAAAATCTTGTTCCTTGCAAGAATCGGGTGTTAGAATGATAATCGGATTGAAATTTCGTAAACCGACGGAGTTATAAGCGTCAAACGAAAAATATAGCGATTGGTTTAAAAACACTGGGTAAAGTAATAATATAATCTCTATATCATTATAATTAGCTTGAAAATGTATTAGGATCATTGTCAGGAGTATGGGGTTATAATGTTAGTAGAAATGACTGAGTGGTAACGTTAATTAAACAATTAAGCATACGTTAATGAAAATCACACAAACACATGCATGAACTGATATGGAAATGATGTTACTGATGATATGCAGACTACTCTAGTCTGTATGATGTGTCTTTATTGATGATGCTTGAATACCCAGCTAAACCTTGTTATGCGCATTTGAATACCCGTAAACCAAGTTTACGACATGAGGAATGACGCCCATGAATAGTGATTTCCCTCCGAGAATGAATAGTGTCATGTGAATAGTAAAATTTTTGACGACTTCTCAAAGTCTCAAACTGACTTCAAAAACGATGAATAGTGAAATGATGAATAGTGATCGGTGAATAGTGATTGATGAATAGTAACTCATGATAGTAAATTGTCGAGGTTTGGAAAATGACCTAAAATTACGAGTTGTGACAGTCGACCACCCTAAAAGGAATTTAGTCCCGGAATTCAGTTGATGTTGGTTTCTGGAGTGGTCTCGGTGAAAAGATGTGGGTATTTGAGTCGCATCTGGTCTTTCCCGTTCCCAATAAACTCAGGACCTCTGCGAGAATTCCAGCGAACTTTGACGATCGGAATTCGACTTTGCTTCAACTGTTTAACCTCTCGGTCCATGATTTCTGCTTGTTCTTCCACAAAGTTAAGCTTATCATCGATCTGAATTTCTTCCAATAGGATTACGAGCGTTTCGTCTGAAAGACATTTCTTGAGGTTTGAGACATGAAACGTGTTATGTACATTGCTGAGCTCTGACGGAAGCTCCAGTCTGTACGCTACCGGACTGATCCTTTCCATAATCTTGAACGGCCCAATGTATCTCGGGTTCAACTTCCCGTATTTCCCGAATCATATCACGCCCTTCCAAGGCGAGACCTTCAACATGAATTTGTCTCCAACCTGAAACTCTAATGGTTTGCATCGAACATCGGCGTAACTTTTCTGTCGACTTCTGGCTGTTTGGAGTCTTTCTCGAATCTGAATTATCTTTTCTGTTGTTTCTCTGACCAACTCTGGACCTGTTAGCTGTACATCACCAACTTCGGCCCAACAAACTAGGGACCTGCATTTACGACCGTAGAGTGCCTCGAATGGTGCGGCTTTTATGCTCGAGTGATAACTGTTATTGTAAGAGAACTCGATCACTGGCAAATGGTTAGCCCAACCATTTCCAAAGTCAATGACACATGCTCTGAGCATGTCTTCCAATGTCTGAATCATTCTCTCGCTCTGACCATCAGTCTGAGGATGATAGGCGGTACTCATGTCTAACTTAGACCCAAATGAATCTTGCAATAATTCCCAAAAATTTGAAGTAAAGCGACTATCTCTGTCAGAAATGATGGAAATTGGTGCACCGTACTTTGAGACTATTTCCTTGACGTAAAGTCTGGTGAGCTGATCCATACTATAAGTCTCTTTGATTGGAATGAAATGGGCTGACTTGGTGAGACGATCAACTATTACCCAAATAGCATCGTAACCTCCTGATGTTTGGGAAGTTTAGTGACAAAGTCCATTGTAATGCGTTCCCACTTCCACTAGGGAATCTCTGGTTGCTGAAGTAATCATGATGGCTTCTGGTACTCGGCTTTCACTTTAGCACAAGTAAGACATTTACTGACATACGTAGCTATCTCTGCTTTCATATTCGGCCACCAATAAAGCTTCTTGAGATCCTGATACATCTTATCAGAACCTGGATGAATGGAGTACTTCGACTTGTGTGATTCGTGCATGATCAACTCTCGTATTCCACCATAGAGAGGTATCGAGCTTCTATCCTTGAAGCATAATGTTCCATCTGATCTCATTACTAAATCGTTTGCGTTATCTTGCATTCCTTTAAGTGTTTCACTTGGTAGGTTTTCTTCCTTGAGTGCCTCGACTTGGGCCTCGAGGATCTTTGATGGTAGTGGTGAAATAATTTTCATTCCCAATGATCTGACTCTCAAAGGCTTGAGTCTCTCTTTCTGACTGAGTGCATCTGCTACAACATTGGCTTTTCCTGGGTGATATCTGATTTCACAGTCGTAATCACTAAGTAGTTCCAACCAACGACGTTGCCTCATGTTAAGTTCCTTCTGATCAAGAATGTACTATAAGCTTTTGTGGTCTGTAAATACTACACACTTTGTTCCATAAAGATAATGCCTCCAAATCTTGAGTGCGAAAACCACGGAACCCAACTCTAAGTCATGACTAGTGTAGTTCTTCTCACTCTTCTTAAGCTAACGAGATGCATAAGCTATCACTTTCTCATTTTGCATTAACACTGCCCCAAGTCCTTTGTGTGAAGCATCGCAATATACCACGAAGTTTTCAATCCCTTCTGGCAATGACAACATTGGCGTGCTGCAAAGTTTCTGTTTCAATAACTGAAAAGCGGTCTCTTGCTTTTCTCCCCAATCGTACTTCTGGTTATTTTGTGTCAACTTGGTCAGTGGCTTAGCTATCTTGGAAAAACCTTCAATGAACCTTCTGTAATATCCGGCAAGTCCTAAGAATTGACGAATTTCTACGGGAGTTTTTGTGTTGCCCAGTCTTTAACCACTTCAATCTTTGCTGGATCAACCTGTAGTCCCTGCCTATCAATGACGTGACCAAGAACTTGTACTCTGCGGATCCAAAAATCACACTTTGAGAATTTGGCGTACAGTTTCTCTTTCTTGAGCAGTTCTAAAATCGTTCTAAGGTGTTCTCGGTGCTCTTCTTCACTCCTTGAGTAAATCAAGATATCGTCAATGAATACGATCACAAACTTGTCTAGATATGGCTTGCACACCCTGTTCATGAGATCCATGAACACAGCTGGTGCGTTGGTCAATCCGAATGGCATTACCTGAAATTCATAATGGCCATAGCGTGTTCTGAATGCTGTCTTCGGGATATCTCCCTCCCGAACCCTAAGCTGATGGTAACCCGATCTCAAGTCGATCTTGGAGTAATAACTGGAACCTTGCAACTGATCAAACAAATCATCGATCCTGGGAAGTGGATAACGATTCTTCACCGTTAATTTGTTTAGCTCTCGATAATCAATGCACATTCTGAAAGATCCATCTTTCTTCTTTAAAAACAAAACTGGTGCTTCCCAAGGCGATGAACTCGGCCTAATGAATCCTTTATTCAAGAGCTCTTGCAATTGGTTCGACAACTCTTGCATTTCTGAAGGTGCAAGTCGATAAGGTGCTCGCGCAACTAGTGCGGCTCCCGGCACTAAGTCAATCTGAAATTCGACTTGGCGAGTAGGTGGAAGTCCTGGTAAGTCTTCTGAAAAGACTTCTGGAAAATCTTTAACTGTTGGCACATCCTCAAGTCGCTTCTCCTCCGACTTCTTTTCTGTGATATGAGCCAAGAATGCATAACAACCCTTCTTTATGTATTTCTCTGTCTTAATGCACGAGATGATGCTGAGTCTAGTCCCACTGCGTTCTTCGCGAACGACCAATGTTTCGCCATCATAAGGAAGATGAACAACCTTTTCATCACAGATGATTCTGGCATGATGTTGAGATAACCAATCCATTCCGATGACAATGTCGAAACTTCAAGTTCTACTGGCATGAGATCTATATTGAATGGGTGATTGAGAAAATTGAGAGTGCAACCACGAATGATCGTGTTGATGCCAACTAAACTACCGTTAGCTAGTTCAATGTGATATGGAGTGTCTAATGCGGTTGGTTCAATGTTGAGTAATGGTGCAAATGCAGTAGAAACAAAACTTCTATCGGCTCCTGAATCAAATAGTATGGATGCATAACGATTATTAATGAGGAATGTACCCGTAATGACATTTGGGTCCTCCCTTACATCTTCTCCTCCAAGGACATAAGCTCTTCCCTCTAGCTGTTCCACCTTGGTTATTGTTTCCCTGATTCTTTCCTTTTGGACATTTATTCTTGAAGTGTCCAACTTCTCCACATCCAAAACATGTTACTGGGGGCTTCTGATTATCAACCACAATCGGAGCTTTGCAATCCATCGTCGAATGACCAACCTTCTTACAGTTTCCACATGGATTCGGACAATTTCCAGGATTATGATGGGTTTGACATTTGTTGCACTTGGGTAAAGTACCATTGTAACCTATTTTCTTAGCTTGACCTGCAACATAAGCCTTTGCAGTTTCCTGTCTCTTGGGTGGTGGTTGAGTAACATTGCTATTCTGGTTGTTATCCCGATTTCTTTTGTTGTTGTTGTTATTGGAATTGTTTCGGTTGCTGTTATAGTTGTTGTTGTTTCGGTAGTTGTTGTTGGAATTAAGGTTGTTGTAGTTACGGTTACTGTTGGTGTTGTTGTTTGAAGCAGTTTCTTTCTTCACTATCTGAGCCATGAGTTTCTGAGACATTCTGATTGCCTCATCCAATGTTTGCGGGTCAAAAGAAATCACATCTCCACGGATGTTGTGAGGTAATCCTCTAATGAAATTCTCTAATAGCTTCTCAGTGTCCGGAACCATTGTCGGACATAACGCTGCCAATTCCTGAAATCTCCTGATATATGCCTCAATATCATTACCTACTGTCACTAGCTCATAAAACTCTGTTTCCATCTTTTTCACTTCTGTTCGTGGGCAAAACTTCTTTGTCAGTAACTTCTTGAATTCGTCCCATGTAAGCTTGTGAGCATTCTCCATTCCCATGGGCTTTGCATACGAATTCCACCATGACATAGCTTCCCCAACGAGTGTACTAGTAGCAAACTTAACTTTGTTGTCTTCCGGACAGTTGCATAGAAGCAATACTGATTCTGTCTTTTCAAACCATCGGATCATGGCAGTGGCTCCTTCAGTGCCTTTGAATTTTTCTGGATCACCACTCTTGAAATCTTTGTACGTACATTTACGACCATTTGTACCTTTGGTATTTGTTCCTGTGTCTTCTGCGGTTTCTGCCCGTGAAGCGGCTTCAGCAGCAGCTGCAGCTACGGCAGCTCTTTCTGTAACCAATGCTGCCTCTATACTGTAAGCAACAAGCTTTCTGACTTCAGCGGGTGTCATAGCAGTAGTGGCTCTTTTGGGTGGCATAATTCTTCACAATCACAAAAGATAACAACAATGAGAATCCACAATAGAAAACGATCATCATACACAATATATACAACCACAACATTTATATACATCCACAACACGTATAAATACAACCACAGCATGTATAAATACAATGAAACCACAACGAAACATCATAAATATAATCACAACGCACATGAATATAATACATGAAAATTTTGGTTACGCAGACCGATATCATAAAATAGCACAACGAAAATCCTGCATAGTAGAGTCACACTTGATATATTTGTTTGTACTACAAGCAAAAGACAACAAGTACTAACTATGTCCCACACCCCGGGACTAGGATAATAATGTACAAGCTACATGATAACAGTCTAACACTAGGCACCTCCTCCGAGTGCTCCATCTAGCCTGCGGAAAATCCTCTAAAGATCCCTATACATTGCAATAACGATCTCCTCTAGGTGCTGAACTCGAAGCTGAAGATCAGTCTCCCTAGTCTCTGATGCAGACAACCTAGCCTGAACTGAAGATAACTCGCTAGCCTGGCGATGATGCTCATCCTGGGACATCTGTGCCCTGTCGAACAACTCAGGCATCTCCTGCCTCAGCTGTGAGATATGCTCTGAACTCTCCAACTGATGAGCCTCTAAACCCTGGTGTGACACATCAATGGTAACCCTGCCCTGGATAAATCCCTCGACCTCCTCCTCAATAGCCTCAATACGGCTCACTGGAGTCTCATCTAGAAGAGACAATGCCCTGTCAATCTCTCCCTGAAGCTGATCTAGTCGCGAGTCAAATGTAGCAGCAGTAAGCAATCTGTCAGCAGCAGCCCTCGAGCTCTCACCAACCTCGAATCTGCTGGGTGGTGCTGTCTCTGTGGCATTTGAAGTATCTGGTGATGAGATATCAAGACGAGCCCGCTTCTTGAGTGGTAGGTCTGACATAGGGGTAGGATCTCTGCTATGAACTAATGCTGATGGCATCTGTGGTGCTGATAGAGATGGCAATGGTGGAGACAATGATGATAAGGATGGTAAGGGTGATAATGGTGATGGTGTACTGAATGCCACACTCCTCCTCGCTGTCAAGCGGCGACAGAATGGATGAGATGAAGTAAGTGATGGTGGTGGTGGTAGGGATACAAATGCAGCTGGTGACCTGACAGTGAGACGATGAACCCGCTTAGCAGCAGTGCGCTTCATGCGCGGCCCACCTGGATATGTACGGTAAACTCGACCATAGGGTACAAACTCTCCTGGCTGGATAACTGGAACAACTCTGGGACCACGACGGATCACAGGTGACAGTGGTGGGGTAGGCACGACTTCCCCCTCCTTGAAGGGTTCTGTCTCAGCCTCTGACATCACAGGTGAAGACTGTGGAGTAGGCTCCACTGATGACAAAATGATAGTGGGTATCGGGGATGATGTAACAGACTCTAGTATGATGGAGGTAGTGAGGAAGTATCGTCTGACTCAGAATCCGATGAGATAACAATAGGGTGTGAATCCGAAGACATCACTGTGACAATAGATGTGAAATAACAGTAAATAAACATTTACACAATGTGGGTTATGATGAAATGATATATGTATGAAATCGCAATCACTACATGTGATATAATGAATATGCACTTATGCTACAATGATGAGATGCTATGATGGTGCAGCTATAGTCTAGGATATAATGGACAACCTAGTTCGCTATAACCTTTGCTCTGGTACCAATCTGTCACACCCCCAAATTTCGTGACTTGCAGCGGAATAAGTCATTCAGGGGCACGACTGGTCATAGCACCAAAGTTGCAGTTATATTGAATGACCTAAAGTGTCGTTTAGAAAAATACATCGTTTGATTATTTAAAAACATTCAGAGTTACAAAGCTAGGTCCCAAAAGGTGAAACAAGTTTTCATAAAACAAGTTCATACAATTCAAACGATGGATAAGTGCATAAAATATAAAGTGAGACGCGTCGACTCCGCGACTCCATGATGTCCATATGCAAGCCAACATGCGATACCTTAATTACCTGAAAATACATTGCTAAAAATGGTCAACAAAAATGTTGGTGAGATCATAGGTTTATGTAAATGAAATATTGTACGGATACCACAAGTATAAAGTGTATGACAAAACAATGCCACATAAAAATGATACATTAGCTCTTAAGCTCATGACCCCGAAGCTAGACTGAATGAAATGCCCCAACTGAGTGTTTGCCAATCACTCTAATATGACAGAAATGAAATGCGTTCGTTTGACAAGTTGGCGCTACCAACCCGAACGGAGGAGTCACCCTCAATAGATCTATTCACTCACTCTCGCTTGCTAACAATTAACGGTTCATGATAATAAAGGGGACTTTAATCTGGGCAATGATGTAACTTAAGCAATGTAATGAGTTTGTATACTTTGGTCCGCATATGAAAATGGTGCAATGTATTCTCCCCCGAGAGTTTAGAAATCAATAAACAATTTAAAACGGGGCTATGAAAACTCACCTGATATGATATAGCAACAATGACAATGATGGATGTGATGAAATAAAGCTCGGTCTCTAACCGCGACCTATTATGAATGATGTGATTCAATGTAAGCAATGATACAATGCAACACATGCAAATACGTATGTTAACGATACCACTTGTTAGTTTTGAAAATAACGTTTATCGACCAAAAATACACTTTTGACATCTCGTTAAGTTGTAAACTACTTTTCGCGTAAACATGTTGAAACGGTACTCCACGATCCTTGTTTGGTGTTCTATCGGCAAAATGTAGCGTTTTCATCGCAATTTAATATTTTCCTTAACTTGTGAAAATATGCCCAAAATGGCTTCGTGAAACTAGTCGCGAAATATTGCAAGTTAAGTGTTAGTTGATCAAACTCGACGTTTTTGAAAATCTTGTAACAATGTATTAATGTCGTTTCATTTAACTTTTGATTGTACACGCCTCGATCAATTAGAAAATCGGCTAACAATGTTATGTTTCGCAAAAACACTAGTTTTTATGCTTAAAACACTTTCTAATAGTGGCTGTCAAAATAAACATGGTACGTCGGGCTTCAAACGTGAATAACTCGGCCGTTATAAGCTCGTTTTCTACGTTCTTTACATCCACGGATTCGTATAAACATGAATTAACATAATCTCAGTAGGTCGGGTCGTCTAGATCACGTCTAACGCCTCTTTTTGTCCTTTGAATCTCGGCGATCAGCAACTAAATTTTCAGAAAATTAGTTTTCGTCGTCTAACTTTGAAAAATCATATCTCCTTCGTTATAAGTCGGTTTTTAGTGATTCTTGCGGCCACGGTTTCGTTTTTGAAAGAGATTTCTGAATATGAAGGCCAAAATATACCAAAAGTTACTGAGTTTTCCAGTTTACACGTTTAAGGACAGTAGCTATTTTAGATCGTTAAAAACTCACTTTCTTGGTTCTAAACTTGATCATACTAACTCAAATCAACTCCACAAGTTCGCAAATCCTACCATACACATTCTTAGGGTGTCATGGGGTCCTAAACATCACCAACCTTGGTGGATTTCATGAGATCATTAGTGAAACTTATAGATCTAGTGATTAAGATAGTTTATGTTCAAAAGTGGTATGTAAAACATAAATACTTGCATGAATAAGTAATATAACTTGAAACTACATGAACATATAAATCAAATGAAAGTAATAGATGATCAAAACAAGTTCTTGAAACTTACTTTTAGGAAATTAAGCTTTAGCAGTTAGAACTGTTGAAGATAACAGTTAGGACTGTTAAAGAGTTTTGAAGAAATAAGCAGATAGGACTGCTGAGTGAAGAAGTTAGTACTGTTTATGATTTATGTAATAGATAATTATGGAAAAGATATTGTGTATATCTTATACGTTTTTGTTGATAGTTATCTTGTAAAGGAATCCTTGGTATATAAAAGGATTGCCTAGGTTAACATACAGATATATAGAAGTACGAATTACTTGATAGAGATTCAAGGTTGTAAACCCTAGTGGTAGGAGATCACTCGTATTATTATTTCAATAATATTGAATTGTTGAAGTTTATTATTCTGTGTTCATTCATTGTTACATTCAAATCATACAAAACAAAAACACATAAAGTCTTCTAAGTGCTAGCTAGTAAATTCCGCGTGCTAGACTACGTATAATTCTTAGTATCACATCTAACACAAGGAGTGTGTGTAGATCCGGTCAAGTGGTATCAGAGCCAGGTTACTGATACTTAGATTTAGAAGATCCGAGAAGAACCAAGATGGACATGGAAACAACACCAAACACAACTAACATTGCTGCTAAGCTTCCTATGCTTAAACCTAATGAGTTTGACATGTGGAGACTTCGTATTGAGCAATTTTTCCAAGTGCAAGACTATGCACTTTGGGAGATCATTGAAGAAGGAAACTCTTTTACACCAGTAACAACAACAACTGTTGTTGAAGGAAAATCTGAAACTACAGTGCAGACAAAGCCAACCACTAATGAAGAGAAGGCAAGGCACAAGAATGATGTTAAGGCTAGAAGTTTGCTTCTGATGATTATTTCCAATGATCAGTTGCTAAATTTTAGTAAGTTTAAGTGTGATAAAACCCTTTTTGAAGCTATTGTTGCAAGATATGGTGGGAATGAAGCCACCAAGAAAACCCAGAAGACCCTTCTCAAGCATCAGTTTGAGAACTTTACAGCAACAAGCAATGAGTCGTTGGATCATATGTTCAATAGGCTTCAAAAGCTGGTGAGTCAATTGGCTGTTCTAGGAATTGAGATGCCTCAGGAAGATCTCAACTCCAAATTTCTGAGGAGTCTACCAGCTGAATGGGCTATGCATGTGGTTGTATGGAAAAACAAGCCTGATATAGATTCCATGAGCTTAATGGATCTCTATAGCAACTTTAAGATAGTTGAACATGATATTAAGAAGTCTGCTGGATCAAGCTCAAGCTCAAGCTCAGGGAATTTGGCCTTTGTAACAACTTCCAGTTCCTCAAGTCCAGATGAAGAAGTGCAAGTTGCTAGAGCAGTTGGTACTGCTAGTGCAAACCTTGGTACTACTAGCACCTTAAGCAGTACTAGTGGACTTTTGAATGATGATACTTATTGTGCTTTCTTGACTACTCAGCACAATGGAAGTATGTTGACTCATTCAGATCTTCAAGAGATTGATGAAGATGATATTGAAGAGATGGATATCAAGTGGCAGCTCTCTCTTCTCAGTTTGAGAGCTAGAAGATTCTTGAAGAAGACTGGCAAGAAGATTGTCATAAACAGTAATGATGTTGCAGGGTATGACAAGTCCAAGATTGAGTGCTTCAACTGCCACAAGAAAGGTCATTATTCAAGGGAGTGCAGATTGCCAAGCCAACAAGATGGAAAGAGCAGAGCATATGGAAACAAGTCAAGGGTTGTGGAGGTTACTGATTCAAGCTCGAAAGCAATGGTTGCCATTGATGGCTTAGGATTTGACTGGAGCTACATTGCAGAGGAGGAAGCAGAAGCATCTACAGAGGTTGCTCTCATGGCATTCTCAGATTCTGAGGTACAAGTTTCAAAATGTTCTAAATCTTGTGAAGCTTTAAAAGATCTAGAAACACTTAAAACAAGATATGAGAATCAAAGAAAATAGCTAGTTGAAACTGCTTTTAGCTTAGCAAATCATAAGAGAGCTTTAGTTGTGTTAGAAGAACAAATTGTTCATTATAAAAATAATGAGTCTAAGTTTTCTGATGATATGATTATTGTTAAGAGAGACTTAATGTTTAGAGAGAATGAGATCACTTTGTTAAAACATGAGCTAGAACAGGTTAAGAAAGCTAAGGAGAACATTCAGATGAGTGTAGACACACTAGAATACACATCAAAAGGTGTTCAAAAGATAATTGAGAGTCAGATTCTTAATAAAGCTAAGTCAGGCCTAGGATATAAGTCAGTTGCACCTCCCTATAGAGGAATTCCAACACCCCCAGGTGTAGACTTAGAACACACAGGACTCCCTGAATTTCAATTACCTGTGCTTAACTATGGTCCTCAACCCAAGAAGGATGTAGTTGATAAACCTGTGTATGAAAGTGCAAGTGATAAATCACTATCTGAGGACAAGGTGTCTTCTGATAGGTCCTCAGCTAAGGACTCAGATGCTCCAACCATTGAGGAATGGACTTCTGATGATGAGGATGATCAGGCTGTGGTTAAGCCTGTTAGTGCTAAAGTGGAGGAACCAAAAGTTCCAAAGATGGTTAAACCTGAGACTGTTAGGCCTAGATCAAATGCCAAACCTTTTAGACCAACAGTTAGGTATGCAGAAATGTATAGAACCACAAACAAGCCAAGAGGTAACCAAAGGAATTGGAATGACCTCAAATCTCACCAATTAGGGGAGGATTTTGTTTGTTATAGGAAAGCTTTTTACTCTTGTGGTAGCTTTGACCATCTTGCAGATTATTGTGATAAATGGGTATCTGGATATACAAATCATAGGTTGAGCATTGCAAGACCTCAATCTTTTCTTAGGAATGATAGAATGGTACCTAGATCAGTTCTTTTAAGGTCTGGACCCAAAGCAGTTCAAACTGCTAGACCAGCAGTTCAGACTGTCAGACCTATGAGAACAATTCACCCAAGGCCACCAGTTCAAGGTGCAAAAATGTTTTCCAAATCAGCACCAAAAACTGTTAATAGACCCTTTCATCACAAAGCAGTTGTAAAAAATCAAGTTTGGAAACCTAAGGTAACAACTACCAAGCCAGCAGTTCCAACTGCTAGCAGAGTAATTGGTACTGGTATGAATAAAAACACTGCTAAGGGAAACATGGGTAATGGAGTGAATGCATCAGCATGTTGGGTATGGAGACCAATTAAACCCAATGGTGCTAAGACTGTTTTGAAAAGAATGAATTATGTTGATGCTAGAGGAAATCCTAAGTCTGTTTTGGCTTGGGTTCCACAAGGAAATTAAATTTTTCTTGTTATATGCATTGTTAGTCATATGCTTTTATATTGTGAGACAAGTTCTTTGTATCTTGTTTCTTTGTTTTTGGACTAACAATTGCAGGATTGGAGAGAAAACACCAAGGGATTATGAATGCTTGATGTTTTGGACTAAATGGTGTTCTGGAGATTAGTATGTGATCTTTGCATACAACAAATGGTAATTGGTTCACCATATCTTATCCACATAAGAACCAACTAGTCCAGAGCAAACGGTTTCTGGTAAAGACTAATCAAATCCGTTGATGGTTGACAATTTACCAAAAATTGTATGGTTATCAGCTCACCATATCTAAGTGTGAAGAGTTGGCTAGTCCAAAGCAAACGGCTATTGGTAAAGACATATCAAATCCGTTGATAGCTGATAGTTTGCTAAAAACTATGTTTGAGCCATGGTATTTTTAAAATTTATTTCAAAAGTTCGTACGGCTCAACAAAAAAATTTCCAACAGTTGGTACGGTTAGTACAAAGTTAGGACGGCTCAACTAGCCGTTGTAAAAATCTGTCAGTAATTAATTTTCTAGCCGTTGGGGTAAAACCGTTATTCTTAAGATACTTATAGGGATTTTTATAGACGATAATTATCTTTTTACCATAAATTCATTTATCTCATACGCATATTTCGCAAAACCCTAAACAGTACCTATAAACCCCAAGCGACTGCATAAACCTCAATTCCAATTTACAAGATCATTGTATTGCTAAAATCTTTCATTTTTCATCATTAAGAATGGCTGGATTGGAATTTGTTAAGCGTCACAACCAGGTTGCGTTTTTAGAGAAAACAGAGCAAGGAGATGGGCCAAAGTTTTATGAGATTGTGGACTTTCTCAACCACTCTCACATAAGGTATGCTCTAACTGTTTCTCCTACTCTTTATGTCTCGCACATCACACAGTTCTGGCAGAATTCATCTGTCTTGACAAGTGATGACAGAGACTTAGAAATTCATACTGAAGTAGATGGCGTTAAGTTTGTTGTTACCGAGTCTATACTTAGGAGACATCTTAAATTAAATGACTCAGATGGTATCCACACTATGCTAAATACTGAAATTTGGGAAGAACTTACAAAAATGGGGTATGATACATCTGAAAATAAATTAACTTTTCAAAAAGGATGTTTCTCACCTCAATGGAGATTTTTGATACATACTCTTTTATGTTGTTTAAGTCCTAAAAAGACTGCTTGGGAGCAGTTTAGTAGCAATATTGCTATTGCTCTCATTTGCTTGTCTACAAACAGAGTTTTTAACTTTTCAAAATATATTTTTGAGGGTATGGCATCAAATGTTGACAGTAAAACAAAGTTTCTAATGTATCCAAGATTTGTTCAAACTCTTTTGAATAAAAAGAAATATTTGCTTACAACACCAACAGAAACTTTTGCTACGCCTAGCCTTCAATCAAAGGTTTTTCAAAATATGGCTATGGCTAGTAGGCTTTTTCAAGGGTAACCAGTTCCATTGTTTCCTCAAATGCTTCAAACTGAGTTGGGTGAAGGTTCAGCAGTTCCAACTGATCCCCATCACACATCCACTCAAGAACTTGGAACAACCCAACCACCACCCATCACTTATAGGAGAAGGTCTAAACCTAGTCTAACTAGGGTTGTGACTAGATCCTTGCCCAAAGATTCACCTCTCCTAGCAGGTAACACAGCTAGAAGTGATGAGGGTAGCTCTTCACAAACTGAATTGATGGAAATATGTACCAAGTTAGTTGACAGAGTAAAGACCTTAGAGGAGGAGCTTAAGAAGAACAATGAGGAGCTGAAATCTCATAAAGAAATGTTTTCCAAAGTCTACACCAAGCTAACTAAAATGGTGAAGAAGCTTGAAGATCAGTTAAAGAAGAAAAGGACAAAAGTGATATTGGATGATGATTCTTCTGATGATGATTCAGATGGTTCAGAAGGGGATGATGAAAATTCTTCCAAACAGGGGAGGAAATTTGGTAAAGATAAGGATAGATCAGGTTCTCAGGGAGGCATGAAAAAGGTTCAGAACAAGATGAAGGTTTTGGTAATGTTGCAGATATTGGTTCAGGTTCTGGATATGTTCAAGAAGAAACAGCTGAGACACATCAAGCAGTTCCAAATGTTGAAGCAGTTCAGACTGCTGAGACAGAGCATGAAACAGTTCAAACTGCTGAGACAGAGCATCAAGCAGTTCCAACTGGTGAAACTTCTGCTGAGCCAGTTTATGAAAGTAGAAGAGCAGATAAAGGAAAGAAGCCAATGACATCTGAAGAAGTTGCTGCTGCTCAAGAACTTGAAAGGCTTAAGAGATTGAAACCAAAAACTCAAGATCAGATAGATCATGATGCAGAAGTTGCAAGGCAAATGATAGAAGAAGATTTGGCTAATGAAGAAGCTAAACAAGCTCAGATAACTCAAGATGAGGAATTTTCAAGAAAAATGGCTGCTGATGATGTACGAAACATAGCTGAATTTATGGAAAGAAAAAGATCAAAAGAAGTAAATCAAGAGGAGTTCAATGAACAGCTACAATATTTGTTGGATTCTAATGTGATTGTAAGAGCTCAAGCTTCAATGGTTCTCAAAGACAAATAGTTGAATGAAGAAGAAAAGACAGAGGAGCTTAAAGAATTCATACTCAAAAAGAATGGAGTAGCAACATGGGAAGATCTGATTCAGAGGATAAGAGAAAGGCAGAAGTCAGGATACAAGATAAAGTTGCCAACAAAGAAGGAACAAGTTGAGTCTATGAAGCATTATTTGAAGAACTCAGCAAATTACACCATGAATGACTTCAAGGGAAAATCTTATGCCATAATTGAAAGGGAATTCTATGAAACTTATGCTATTCTGAATACTCCAAGAAGAGGTTTCAAAACAGGTAAGAAGAGAGAATCAGAAACTATGGAATTAGATGTTGCAAAGAGACAAAAGTCAGAAGAAGAAGGGTTAACAAATGAGAATATCAAGAGTATGATGATGATTGTTCCAGAATCTTCTTATATTAAACCTTTACAGGTAAAACATCCAATCATTGACTGGGAAGTGTTCACTGATGGAAGAATGAGAGGATGGAAGATAATCAGACTTGGAGATATTTCTGAAAGGTACAAGTTGTTTGAAGATTTACTCAAAGGTTTTGACAGAGAAGATCTTAATCAACTATGGAGCTTAGTGAAAGAGAAATTCAGAGATAAAGATCCTATTGAAGATAAAGATAAAGAATTATGGGTACCACTGAAGAGAATTTATGAACCAGATGGTGGAGAGTCAATATGGAGATTTCAAGCACAAGTCATGGACATCACTTGGAAGTTATTTGGAACGTGTGGAGTACATAGAGTGTCTACCAAGGATGGAATAGAGATCTATATGCTGGTTGAAAAAGATTATCCACTCAGACCAAGTGTTTTGACAATGATGGCTTGTGTTAGGCTAGAAGCTAATGAAGAATCTGAGATGGATGATATGCTGGTGACAAAGATATTCAACCTTGCACAAGAAGTGAAAGCTAGATCTAAGAGATTTGCTTGATAGGTGTTTGAAAGAATTTTATTCATATAACCAGATTAAGCTTAATTTGAAGAAACTTAGTGATTTGGATAGAAATCATAAGTTTAGGGGAGAATTGTTAGGAAATTAAGCTTTAGCAGTTAGAACTGTTGAAGATAATAGTTAGGACTATTGAAGATGGAAGTTAAGACTGATGAAGAGTTTTGAAGACATAAGCAGTTAGGACTGCTGAGTGAAGAAGTTAGTACTGTTTATGATTTATGTAATAGATAATTATGGAAAAGATATTGTGTATATCTTATACGTTTTTGTTGATAGTTATCTTGTAAAGGAATCCTTGGTCTATAAAAGGATTGCCTAGGTTAACATACAGATATATAGAAGTACGAATTACTTGATAGAGATTCAAGGTTGTAAACCCTAGTGATAGGAGATCACTCGTATTATTATTTCAATAATATTGAATCGTTGAAGTTTATTATTCTGTGTTCATTCATTTTTACATTCAAATCATACAAAACACAAACACATAAAGTCTTCTAATTGCTAGCTAGTAAATTCCGCGTGCTAGACTACGTATAATTCTTAGTATCACATCTAACACAAGTAGTGTGTGTAGATCCAGTCACTTACTTGATGATTTGATGAGTTTTGGTAAGAAATGAGTAATAAACTTGAGATTTGATCACAAAATCATAACTAGGAAGGTAAATGGAGTGTGATTATGACTTGATCTTGAAAAATTTATGGATTTTGGTGGTGTTCTTGAGGTTGGACGAATGGGGAAGATGGGATGGGAGGGTTTGGATCTTTTTTTAGCGAAATGGTTTGTGTGTTATGTGTTAGAGTTAGTGGAGATGGAAATAAATCACCAAAAATTCATTAATGGTTCTTGGATGCATTAGCCTAAATGGGGGGGTTAGGGGGCGGCACATGTGGCTAATGGGGAAGAGATTTGGTGTAATTGTAAGGCTTTGTCTCCCATTTAATTAAGAGTTAGCTAGTTTAGTGTATACCTTGAGTGTTATCGGGTACCGAGTTAACTAGAAATAACTCGTGACGAGGTGAAATGAGATACGACGAAGTTGTAAAAATTGTAAAATCAGGTTCCTTGCAAGAATCGGGTGTTAGAATGATAATCGGATTGAAATTTCGTAAACCGACGGAGTTATAAGCGTCAAACGAAAAATATAGCGATTGGTTTAAAAACACCGGGTAAAGTAATAATATAATCTCTATATCATTATAATTAGCTTGAAAATGTATTAGGATCATTGTCGGGAGTATGGGGTATAATGTTAGTAGAAATGACTGAGTGGTAACGTTAATTAAACAATTAAGCATACGTTAATGAAAATCACACAAACACATGCATGAACAGATATGGAAATGATGTTACTGATGATATGCGGACTACTCTAGTCTGTATGATGTGTCTTTACTGATGATGCATGAATACGCAGCTAAACCTAACTGGTTATGCGCATTTGAATACCCGTAAACCAAGTTTACGACATGAGGAATGATGCCCATGAATAGGATTTCCCTCCGGGAATGAATAGTGTCATGTGAATAGTAAAATTTTTGACGACTTCTCAAAGTTTCAAACTGACTTCAAAAACAATGAATAGTGAAATGATGAATAGTGATCAGTGAATAGTGAACAATGAATAGTAACTCATGAATAGTAAATTGTCGAGGTTTGGAAAGTGACCTGAAATTACGAGTTGTGACAGATGGTGGTGTAGGTTCAATGGTGCCAGGGTCTGGTGCATGATAAGCCTGAAGTACCTGCATGTAGGGATCATCTGAGCCCGGTGTGGTCTGAGGGATGACGTAGGAAGGCATAGTCTGTGACAAAGATGGTATATGTGTGTAAGTATATAGAAAATACTTATAGTATATGTATGGTAAAGTAAAATCAACAAAAGTGTAATGCGTAGATAAAACAAGTAAACAGCAAGTAACTTGGCAAGCAAGGCAGGCAGGCAAGTGACAGTCACGCGGACTTGTTTTTGTAAAAAGCGGTTATAGTTTAGGGTTTATATGTACCTAGTTCTCTATAACCTGGGCTCTGATACCAATCTGTAACACCCCCAAAATCTGGTATTGCGGAAGCATTCGGGTCATGGGGTGCTACTGAATTGGAAATCATAACACAAGGTAATACGGAACGGAATACATACTTAGTTAAAAATGCATTCAGTTAGATTAAATCAAGTTTACATTTGAGTTTTAAATTTAACAGATAAGCCCAAAAGTTTAACGGTCCCATAAAACAAGTCAAGAATATGTGTGAAAACACTTCGGTATTAGTTTATGACCATCGCCTTGCCAATAATGAGTTGCTTAAACACCTGAGAAAAACATGCTAAAAGTCAGCAAAAAGCTGGTGAGTTCATAGGTTTATAAGTAAGCAGTAAAATCAATAGTTTGGACCATGAGTTTGGTATATGAACATTACAATGCATATAATGTCATATAGAAATAGTCTATTACGCTAGCACTAAGTTCATGCAACCAAAGTTATAACAGAGTGCATGCTCTAGAAGCATGTTACATATAAAGGGCCGACAAGTGTTTATCCCAGACACTTGTATTTCGACATGGTATACGTTCTTTTGCCTAACCGGTCAATCCGAACGGTAGTTTTACCCCCAATAGATCTATTTATAACTTTCGCGCTTCCCAGCAGGAATTGACGGTTCATGATTTGGGCATAATAGGGCTTAGGCTAAACTACGTAATAGCATAAATAATAGTTTTGGTCCATAAAAGAGTTTTGCATGTTTCTCACCCCAATTGTAAAACAAGTTTAAATAGAATGGGCTATAAACTCACTTTAGTAGTGTAAGCAGTAAATGGAGTAAATCAAAGAAAGTATGGCACCAACACGTGACCTAGATTAGTAAGGCATGTTCAGTTCACAGTTTTAGTTTAAGACTCGATGAAGTTTAGATAAGTTTAAAAGTTTTAAAATGTTTATGTTGTTGTTGCTTGTGTGGCAGCATTTAAGTTTGAAAATAGTCTTCTAAATGTTTGCAAGTATTGGCTCTTAGAAGTGCATAAGCGTATAAGCATATAATAACAAAAGTATCAAAGACGATTAATTCTCCGGTTTGACAGTAACCGAAAGACTATGTACGCAAAAGTAATCGCAATTTAAATAGTAGACGTTGTCGGATAAAATTGTTGAAATGTTATTAGTTTATAGTGAGTATATATATATATATATGTACAAGTAGAATGAATAAATTTTTGTTAAGTGTTATATATATATTATATATATATATATATATATATATATATATATATATATATATATATATATATGAGAAGGGCAGTTTATTGAATGACATGTTTGCCCCTTTTAGTCGGGTTTAATAGAAAAATAAGTTAAATGTATATTTTGATGAAAGTCGGGCATGACCCAAGTATACGTTTTGGTTTTTCTCGTGATAATCTTAAGCTATCTATTTAATTATATCGTCATTTTTGTGATTTATAAAACTCTTATCATTTTTATAAAATGAAGTAAGCAAGTTTACCCAAGTGATATATGTATAGCTCGATATCGTGTTTAAATTTTAATGTCTAGTTTTTCGTACGTTTGAAATAAGCTTCATGAACACGGTTTTTCTTGTAAAATTGTATAACTAGTTTATAAATAACGTTGCGAGCTCGTGGTCGAGCGAACCGGAAATAATCGGGAATTAAGTCGAACTCGGATAAGAAATCAATACACATGACAACACCACGGAATGAAACCGAAAATATAAAACACATTGATTTATTTCTGTGAACACTAATGCACATCTATATTGATTTATTTGGGCTATGGCCCAAATTGTGAAAGGACTTCAGCCATATACGCCCTGGTGGGCTGATAAAACCAAACAGACCCTATTTTTGTAGTACATAGGCTTTGGCCCAGTTTGGGAAACAACCCAACACAGCCAAAGTGTTATGGAATATGCTAACTTATACCAACAAAGCAACACAACCAACTAGTGGCTAACGCGTCTAGTGTTTTGGAACATATGCTAACGTCCGAGTGCAATCTCAAGCTCGTATATCAAGCTCGAGTGATCAGTCAAGAAAGAACCAAATCCTTTCGACCTTGTGGATTTGACACGACCCAATCTTGCCTTTAGTGCAAGGGATTGAGGCCCTTTTGACCGAGCAAACTAAACACACCCCATGGGTATTTTATGACTCGCAACTGCACACCTAGGTACAACCCAAGTGTTGACACCACATAGCCTTGGCGTTAATACTCAAGCCATGACACCCTTCATGGGTGGTGGTGATCGAACCAAAAGCAAAACCAAACATTCTATGTCGAGCTCGAGTGAGCTTCGGCCCACAGCCTCTTGGCTCACAATATAATACGAGACACAAAACTAAGTTCAATCCATGTCGCATCTAAAACATGAGACAAGGTGAGCAATGACACCAACAACCCATTTACCGTTGACGTTATGGTTCAAGACATGAGACCATGAAAACATCAATGGATATTATACTTGTAATCCGAACAAACAACCACAACACATCCTTTGTGGAGTCCTTGAGAGGTTTGAACCAAGACAAGTAAGACCCACAACTAACCCCTACTGTTGGGGTGGTGGTCCTCGACAGTAGTTACAAGGAAGGACAGAACCATTTTCCTTTTAACAGAACACCCAACAATAGTTTACCCAAGACTCGATCACGACACTAAATCCAACAAACCAACCAACACAATGTATTCAAATCAATTGAGTCACGAAGGAAAAATGAACCAAGACTAAAACGTGACCAAAGGACCTATTTATTCCAATGAATTATATCAGCAGATTCAAATTCAACCTAAGGTCGAGGCAAGGTCGAGTGGTTCTAATGAAACAAGCAAATATAACTTGGAACCCTTACGGGTTTTCTACCCAGGTTCGCAACCCAGAACATCAAACGAAAATACATTTTTTTCATATATAAACCAAGCAGGGTAACACTTCTAATCCGAGCCAAAATGGATTTCGAATTCGACTTGTTTCATAATCTTACCACACAATAACTTTAACACAAAAGAATTATTAACTACATCATATAACCGATTTCGTAAAATAAACAATCAGCCGATTCACAATCCAACAAGACAATAACAAATCAAGACGTTTCAATTACCTACAAATAAAACTTATGTGTATAAGAAAGAAAATATCAAACAAGGATTTAGATTCTTACAACACGAGATTGATTGAGGGAGTGGCTTAACAAAATTTCTCGTATACACTTAAACCCAAATCTGACCCAAGCAAGCAACCCACCACAGCTTCTCTTTGATTATTAGTAAAGTTTGAGAGGTGGTTTAGCTTATGGATCGTTTGGTAGACTAAAAAGGAGAAGATGGGGAACATCTTGACCACCCTTTCCTGCTCTCGATCTAGGAGATGGCCAAAGTGAGCACTGCTCACTATCCTTTCGCATCTTCAAGGTCTTCTCATGATTTCCTTAGGGGAAGAGATATGTGAGAGCGACATAAGTTTTAGGAGAATGTATAGATCGATGGTGATAGATGATGGTATGGTTGCGTTGGGGAAAAACAAAACCAGGAAAGAAAAATGTTAAAAGTGATATAGGGATGTATGTGGACGGGTTTAGGGATAAGGTGGGTTGTTTCATTATATGTTAGGGTGTAATTTGTGTACCCGTTGAGCTGAGGTGAAATCGTGTTTCCCCGGTTTGGTATAAACGTGATAAATAAAATTTTGGAGACGTTTTTTTTAAACTGGTATAAAATAAAATTTATTGACTCTGAAAATAAATCATAAGATTTAACCGTTACTAATGTGGTGTCGTTACGCGTGTGGTATCGTTTTTTCAGGAAAAGTGAGATAACCTCTCGCTTTTATTATGATGAAGTCTTTAAATGTCAGAAAATGGAAAATTCATTATTTTCTGATGAGGTTAAATAGTTTTGCGAGTTACTGTGTGCTACAGTGTGCGGGTTTGCTTCCCGAAATAGTTATGCAAGCTTATGAATGCTTAATTTAACAGTTAGGTTATAATAAATTAACATTTATTATTAAAATATTTTTAGGAAAATTACCATTTGTCACATCTCTCGAATAAACTTCAATATTTGAGGGAGAGTATTTTGTTAAAAGAAAACAAATTTTGTATTAAAACTATGGCTTGTGCACACATAACAGTGCACAACCCGTTCTTTGTAAAGAAAGGACCCTGAGTTACGCTTCAGTGTCTCAATCCTAATATAAGGAGCGAAAGCTTCTTACTTTTGAGTTGAATTAATCAAATTTTGAGTTTTTCATAATTCTGCTCAAAAGAACAAGTATTCCCTCTCATAATCAAAACCTCAAAAAGTTATTTCACTTATTGAGGGGGGAGTATTTAAAACAATCTTTGTTCACAATGAAAAAGTTCTTATTGATTTCTTCCCACAAACCTCAAAAAGCATATTTTAATCAAAATGTTTTCCAAAAACAACATCAATATGCTATTTTTGAGGGGGAGAATATAAAGTGATTAAAATATGGTCTCAAATGTATGGAATCTCGTATGAGCTCGACTCATATATTACCAATGAATTGACGAAACTTAACTGTCAGTAATCGAAAGGACTTGTCCTGGACGGGTAATAATTTCAAGCTGGTCTAACCAGTGATGTAAGCGTGTCTCGAATAGGACTTGTCTGAGTAGAGTTTACCGTTTCGAGAGATTTTCTTTGAATGTGACTAGGACGGGTAATAATTTCAAGCTATTCTAACTAGTGATGTAAGCGTGTCTCGAATCGGTCATGTTCACTGAAAATCGATCTATTCAAAAGTGTAAACTCCACCCAACATGTGTAAATTTATATTTAAAACTTATGAGCACATGTGAAGGGGGAGTATTTCTGAAAATGGAAAACTCACAAAGTGTTAACAAAAATATGTTTTAAAATCATAAGCACTTTGAGAGATTTTCAAATGAATGGATTATGGCAACATAGGATAGTCATGGAATCATAAGGTGACTAAGGTTAGGAAATACGTCTTATGATCCGCCGGGACCGGAGTTATCTACCCATGGACAATACCAATAGTTTAGTACTAGAAGTCCTTAGGTATGATTGAAAAAGGAGTAAAGAAATGAAAGGAGAAAGAAGGGGTTAAATAATTAAAAAGAAATGTAAATGAAAGGGTGAAAAGAAATAGCCCTCCAAATGTTCAACCTTAGGGCAGAAACTGGGTTCAATTCATATGCTACTGGTTATCACCAAGGTGATGCCGGTATTGAAGACAAGACGTCATAGACCCAGTGACTCACTGCATTTAACCTTCTAGCCACTCAGGTATCTCTTAAAAGATACTTGTTTCATTTCTCACGAAGAACCTTGCATAATCTATCGACCTCTCACTCCGAGATGTGTTGATATTGAAAAGGAGGCACTCTGCTCCATGCCTCTGACTACTAAAACCAAAATGCACTTTAACGAGTCTAGAGCAACGAGATTCATCAAAAGATCTCTAAGGATACACTTTCCAAAACATACACTTGTGTTCGCCAAAAGGAACACAAGTTGTAAGAGTCTTTTATGAGATCTTTGGATCTTGCCACTCATATCATGGTGGTTGTTACTATGTTTCAAACGTTCTACAGTCGTGGAGTGATACTTCGGTATACTTCAGCGGCTCACCTAAATCGTTGATGCACTTCGGTGTATCTGTGTAAGCCCTCTTGGGGGTATCCGGTTCAGGAACAGCCTTGGTAAGGATTAGAGAAAGTTTTCACGCTATGCTGTTAATGATATCGAAGTCCGAACCTGTAAGTGCTGGAAGGTTTATTTCTAACTGTTTTCGTGCAGGTACTCATGGAGACCGGGAGTTCCATAACCACCATCATTATCATCAACTTCACAACAGTTTCCACATGCTCATACCCACATCACAAAGTAAGTTAAATTCAAAGAAATTTCTCACAATGATCAAAGCAAATCAAAGTTCAAAGAAAGATTCTACGTCAAGCAAAAGAATCTACAAAGTTGAAAGATAAAGATCAAAGCAAATGAATTGAGAGCTACATGAGTATGAAGTTTGACAGTCCAAAGATGTGTGAGCATTTTGGAAAGAACTAGAGACACCAAAGACAAAGACGTTGATGAAGGGCAGAAAATACCATCACTTGATCACTACAAGAACAAAGAACAAAGAAGAAAGATTTAAAGTTTTGAAGACGTCACACCTGTGAAAGAACGGTTTTTGTTCGTTTGAGATATTTATGTATTGAATGTGTTTAGCATGCGGAATCTACTACAACACACTTAAAAGAACACAAGGTGGTGAGTTTAAGTAAACGTGAGAATGCAATGAACAAAGAACACAACTTTGGTTAACACAAAACGATTCAATATTATTGATGAAATAATACGGATGATCTAAATATCACCGGGATTACAAAGTAATCTTGAATCTTAGATTGTAAAAAGGATTTGTGAATTGAAGTAACTAAGTTACTTGAGAGATAGTTTGGTTTTGGTTAATGGTTGAAGAGATGCATGCATGAAGTGGTGACTAAGATATCCTTTTATAAGATAAGGATATCTTATTACAAGATTGTCAAGTGGTTGAATATAAAACTATACTTTGACTATATTGGCGCCTACAATTAAATACAACTACCAATGTACAACTCTGCCATATTCTTCTGTGGTTCACAGAAGACTAAACTACTTCTACATAACGTATAACAATGTACAAAGACTAATAATTCAACTAAATATCTATTACAAAATATCTAATCGACTTGACATAAGCTTGGCAGGCTCTTCATCAACTAGCAGTACCTTCTACCCAGAAGGTACTGGTAGAACATCTTTATACACTTCAAAATCAACTAGCAGGCTCTTTAACATCTTTGGCAGGCTCTTTGACTTGAACATTTTATTCCCAACAATCCTCCCCTAAACTTGTTATTTCCATTAAAATACACAAGTTTCTGATGAATAAAATACATACCTTGAGGATTTGAGGGAACTCTTCCAAAAACCTTCATTCTCTGTTCTTCCTTTTTCTTTCATATTGCTCAGATATGCTCCTCAGCAAACTCTGAACAATTTGTGAGTTCTCATCATCTTTGTCACATCTTAATCTCTTGGAGATCATGGTTTTAAGCACTTCATAACTTAATGGATACTCTTTCTCAGCCAACATAAAGAGTTCTATCCCACTCTGTGTGAAAAGGTGATGAATATTGCTATGACTTAGAAATTCCCAAGTTGTTGAAGGATCATAATAGGGAAATTTCCAATGAACATCTTTGGGTTCAGGATCAAACATCCTATTGAATTCTACCCATAGTTCTTGTTCCTTAGCATCTGAACTAGAAGTTGTGTCTAGCCTAATCTGCACTAGATTCCACAATTCTTCCAAATCTACTCTGTCACATGCTCTAACTAAATTTTCAAAATTCTTAAAGATAGCAAACTGTCCCCCAACCCTTGTTATTTTCCATGATTTTCCTAATCTATCATGGTTGATCTCCCAATCAATAATAGGTCGTCTACAGCTAATTGGATCAGCATGTATGATAGTAGGCAAAGTAATCAACATTTTACTTACTTGCTCTGTGTCCAATTTTGCTACTTCTTTCTTCTGAGCATCCTTCTTCTTCATTGAGGGGTGTACATCAGATGGAACATTGTAGTAAAGACTTTTGTAGGCTTGAAGATACAGGAAGAAGATTTCATCAGCAGATTTCTTCTTAAGTTGATAATCAGTCCAATTTGCTTGACCTTTCAGAAATCTCTTCATAAAAATCACCTGATCTTTCTGAGCTTGTCCTACCTTAAAACCTCTCTTCTGACTTTCCTTCATCTTCTCAAAAATGTCAGCCAAAGCTGCTTCTTTATACTTTTTGTTGATGAATGATTCAAGTGCTTCTGTTTTCTCATCAGAATTGAGATTCTTGTCATTTACTATAATTGCTGCTTGACCTTTCACAATTGGATCATTATTGATAATCCATAGCATCTGAGCATCAAAGGTTTCTTGAGCAATTTGAGTATCAAGAAGAGTCTGAGCAGCATCTTTAGCATCTTTCTGCTCTTTCATTACTGCAAGCATTCTTGAAGCTTCAAGTGCTTTTAGCTCTTCTTCATGAACCCTTTTTGGCTTCTTCTTCTCCTAAAGCCATCTGAATTTGCTGAGTTCTTTTCAACTTCTTGGACTTTGGCTCATCTTCAATCATAATGCTTTTGCCCTTATCCTTTGGAGTTGGTATTTGTGATGGAGCAGAAGATTGCTCATCAGCAGCAAAAATCCTCCCCTGAACAAACAAATTCCCTTGAGGCTCTAAATCCCTCTTTCTCTTGTACACTTTCTCAGCAGACCCTTTGTACCCCATAGCCAATAGCCTTTCTATCCTAGCAGGCTCTTCTCCTGGCCTAGCAGGCTCTTGCCCTGCTCCAACAGGCTCTTCATCATAAACTTGAGTTCCATCATGGAATTCAAATTGAGCCTCTTCCTCATCTTCAGAACTATCCTTCCTCCCCTTTTTGGAAGTGTAACCTATCCTATCATCATCTGACTTTGAAGAACTAGATAAAACAGCCTTTACAGATCTTTTACCCTTCAACTTCTTCACTTTATCCTCCAATTTCTTTACCCTCTTTACTAGTTTGATGTTGATCTCAGAAAACTTCTTGTTTTGACTTTTAAGAGCTTCTTCTAAGATCTTCACCTTCTCCTTTAGTTCTTGCATTGTCTGAGGTGATTGGGGTTGTGATACATGATGTGATGATGTTGGTGGTGTTGGTGATGGTACTGGAGATGGTATTGGTGATGTTTGATGTGTTGGTGAAATGTAACCATGTGAAGAACTAGATGATTGTGTTTCAGCTGATGGTGTTGGTTCTTCTGGATGTTGTGGTAACATTTCATCAAAAAGTGGTATATCTTCCCCTCTAAAACCAATTCTCATATTTGAAAATACTTTGTGAGAAAGTTTTGGTGTGTCATAAATTGAGTCTGTGGGAAGTAACAAATGTTTTAATTTTGCAATGATGCATCCAATAAATCTTGGATACATCAAAAACTTTGTTTCACTTTTCACATTTTTAATCAATCCTTCAAAAATATGTTTTGAAAAATTGTATTTTCTGTTTGTAGCTAAGCAAATGAGAGCAGAAGCCATGTTTCCAATAAATTGCTCCCAAGAGGTTTTCTTCTGGCTCAAACAGTGAAGGATTGTGTGAATCAAAAATCTCCATTGTGGAGTAAGATGCTTTTTCAGAAAAGTGAGTTTGTTAGACTCAGCATGATACCCCATTCTTTGTAAATTTTCAAAAATTTCAGTATCTGGTAACTGACTAATACCATCAGAATCATCCAAATGAAGATGTCTTCTTATGGATGACTCAGTAAGAGTCAAATGTTTACCATCCACTTTGGCCTTAATTCTTTGTTCCCCATTTTCAGAAGTTTTAATTTTAGCAGATTGCCAAAATTGTAAAATTTGAGTTTCATAAATAGTGGGATTGACTAGTAAAGCAAACCTGATATAGGAGTTATTTAAAAAGTCCACTACTTGATGAAATGAGGCATTATCCTCTGACTTCTCCAAAAATGCTAATTGATTGTGACGTTGGACAAAGTTTAGAACAACTGTGGAAGCCATAATGAAAATTTTGAATATGATGGTGGGATTTGTTGGTAGTACTGGTAGAAGATGAAAGGTGTATGTGAATTATGATAATGACTGATGAAAGAAGATATGAGAGAATTACTTTTAACCGACAATAAGAAAGATTATAATAAGTAATTGAAAAGGCGGTTAAAAAGATCTTTTATATGTGAAATATAATATAATATTATCATCAGTAATTTACATAACTACCCCAACGGCTAATTTTAACTACCAGGCCAAACGGCTAAAACTTTTTCTGACAGGCTCAACGGCTATCTAGCAGTACCATTTTACTCTAGCAGTACCAATTTTGAACTACCAGTACCTTTGAAAGTTTTATAAAAATCCCTTATAGTTTTTAGCAAACTACCAGCTATCAACGGATTTGAGTTGTCTTTACCAAAAGCCGTTTGCTTAAGGACTAGCTAACTATTTACAATTAAGTATGGTTAGTTAACAACCATATAGTTTTTGGTAAACTATCAACCATCAACGGATTTGATTTGTCTTTACCAAAAGCCGTTTGCTTATGGACTAGCCAACTCTTAAGTTTGTAAAAACTTGGTGAGCTGAATACCAAAAGCCATGATGGCCTAAAGATGGTGCAATTTCCTTGGATGGAGGAAATTTAAAAAGACAATGATGCTGTGTATCTTGGATGATTGGTTCAACAAGTGAAATCATCTAATAGCATGCCTTTGAGTTGAAACTTTTCTTAGTTTGATCTAGATAGAACTTACTCCTTGAGAAATGCTTCATCCCTTCTAGATATGTGATCTAACTCTCTCTTTTTCAACTTTGCATCATCTTGTATGCTCTTGTCTTTCCTTTCATAAATTGGTTTTTCTTCCATTCTGGGCTATTAATTCCTTCCCTGAGATTGTTATCTCTCCTGAAATGAATATAACTTTTGTTGCTCCTTTTTGTTTGGAAGAACTCTTGTCTTGTTATCAACCTGAAATGTGTTAGTTGCAAACCAAAAGAACAAAGTGCAGAGCACTTGATCTATAGAATTTTAAACATTCAAGCATTTATATGAACAAAACATAGTAATTTTATATCAGCAGTACCAATTATGAACTAACAGGACCTTTTGACTAACTAGCAGTACCATGTTTGAAAGCCAATACCAGTTAATTTTATGAACAAAAACACATGTTTTTCAAAGATTTATCATTCCAATACCTCCTACAAGATATTTGAATCTACCTAAATCAAAAGCTTTGGTGAGAAGGTCTGCATAATTCTTTTCAGAATCAATTTTAACTACTTGAATTAACCTTTTCTCATTGCAATCCCTTATGAAATGGTGTCTTATTTCAATGTGTTTTGTTTTTGAGTGTTGAACTGGGTTTTTAATGATACAAATAGTACTGCTATTGTCAATATAAATAATGGTGTTAAGAAAATTGTACCCATAGTCAAGCATTTGATTTTGGATCCAAAGAACTTGCCCACAACAACTTGCACCAGCAACATATTCTGCCTCAGTTGTAGAATTGGCCACCATTGTTTGTTTCTTGCATTGCCAAGAGATTAGTCTGCAACCAAGAAATTGACATCCACCAGTTGTGGATTTTCTGTCTAGAGTTGCACCAGCATAGTCACTATCCGAATAAGCCACCAATTCAAAAGATGATTCCCTTGGATACCAAAGACCCAACCTAGGTTGACCCTTAAGATATCTAAAGATTCTTTTGACTGCTGTGAGATGAGAGATTTTGGGATGTATTTGAAACCTTGCACACACACATACTGAAAACATGATATCTGGTCTTGATGATGTAAGATACATCAAAGATCCAATCATAGATCTATAATTGTGCAAATCCATATCTTCTCCTTCAGCATCCTTGAGTAGCCCTTTTTCTGGATCCATTGGTGTACTTGCAACTTTAGAATCAGCAAAATTAAATTTCCTTAGGATCTCTGCTACATACTTATCTTGGCTGATAAATATGCCTTCTTTGGATTGTTTCACTTGGAGACCCAAAAAGAAAGTAAGTTCCCCCATGGAACTCATTTCAAACTTACTATGCATAAGTTTTTCAAATTCTACACACAAGTCTTGGTTTGTTGATCCAAAGATTATGTCATCAACATAAATCTGCACTAACAAGATGTCTTTCTTTGTTCTTTTGATGAACAAAGTTGGATCAATCCTGCCTCTTTGGAATCCACTTTCTAGTAGAAAACAAGCCAATGTTTCATACCATGCCCTAGGAGCTTGGTGTAAGCCATACAAAGCCTTGGTAACTTTATAAACCTTGTCTGGATACTCTGCATCAATGAAGCCTGGAGGTTGAGATACATATACTGGTTCTTCAATTTCACCATATAAAAATGCACTTTTAACATCCATTTGATAGACAGTGAAGCCTATGAATGAAGCATAGGCCAAGAAAAGCCTAATTGCTTCAAGTCTTGCAACTGGAGTAAACACTTCTTCATAATCTACCCCTTCTTCTTGAGTATACCCTTGTGCTACCAATCTAGCCTTGTTTCTAATCACTATACCCCTTTCATCTTTCTTGTTTCTGAACACCCATTTGGTTCCAATTGCCCTATGACCTTTGGGTAAATCAACCAATATCCAAACCTTCTGAATCTTGAATTGGAGAAGCTCTTCTTGCATTGCTTCTACCCAACTTGCATCATCTAAAGCTTTGTTTATGTTTTTGGGTTCAGCCTGAGATAGAAAACATGAAAACAGGCATATATTGGAATTATCATTATTCTTTTCTTCATAAATAGAGGAGATAAACCCTTCTTCATCTGAAGATAAGACTTGAGATAAACCAACTTGAGATCTTGTTCTAACACCAGAATTTATGCTTCCAATCACATCATCAGTTGTGTGATCTTTGAGAATTCTAGTGTTGGGTGTTTTAGGAACTTCATATGTAGATGGAAGATTGCTAATCCCCACCTCTTCTTGGAAAGAATCATCTCTTTGAACATTCAATGGCTCAGCAGTATCAATACTTGAACTAGCAGGACCATCTGGTGAACTAGCAGTACCATTGTCATTAGCACCACTTTCTTGATTCTCTTGATTCTTAGTTCCTTGATCATCTTCATTGCCTTCATTTGTTGTGTTTGAAGGTCCTTCTTGACTTGAAGATAGATCCAAACTTTTCCAAATTGGCATCCAGATGAAATCTTGATCTTTAGGAGTTTCAACATTATCTTCAAAACCTGCATCATCATTAGCATTTGTACCTGAAACAGGCACATAATTCATAGATTCTGAAAGCCTATCAACATCAAACATCCAATCTGGTCCAATTCCTTTCACATTTGTTAGTTTCTCTTGAAACTCTATGTGAAGATTCTCTTCTACTAACCTAGTGCAAGTGTTAAACACTCTATAGGCCTTACTCTGCAAGGAATACCCTATCAAATAGCCAACATCTGCTTTTCCATCAAATTTGCCTAAATGATCTTTGGTATTGAGAATAGTGACATGACAACCAAAAGGTCTCATAAAACTTAAAGATGGTTTTCTGCCAAAGAAAAGTTCATAAGGTGTCTTTCTATGTGGCTTTGTCACAAGAACCCTGTTTTGTACATAACAAGCAGTACCAACTGCTTCAGCCCAAAATGAAATAGGCAACTTAGAGTCTACTAACATAGTTCTAGCAGCCTCTATAAGTGTTCTATTCTTTCTTTCTGCTACTCCATTTTGCTGAGGTGTTCTAGCTACACTAAACTCTCTTTTTATGCCTTTTTCCTTGCAAAAGTCATCCATAACTCTATTCTCGAACTCTGTCCCATTGTCACACCTGATGACCTTAACCTTCTTATCAGATTGGTTTTCTACCTCAGTGATATAGGTTTTAAGTATGTCACTAGTTTCATGTTTAGATCTTAAAAAGAAAACCCATGAAAATCTGCTATAGTCATCAGTAACAACCAAACAATATCTTTTTCCATTCAAGCTGCACACATTAGTAGGACCAAAGAGATCCATATGAAGCATATGTAAAGCCTGAGAAATAGAGTTTTGGGTCTTGGGCTTACAAGAAGCTCTATGTTGTTTGCCTTTTAGACAGTCAACACAGGTTTGGTCGTTTTGGAAAATCTTTTTGGGTAAACCTCTTACTAAATCATATTTTGCAATAGTGTTGATTGTTTTAAAGTTTACATGACCAAGCCTTCTATGCCAAAGCATAGATTCATCCAATGAGGCTTTTGCTACCAAACAAGTTAGACTCTCCTTAGGATCAATGTTCTTTAAATTGACACTGTACATATTGTTCCTTTTTGGAATTTTAAGAAGAATCTGACTCTCATCAGGCATCTTAAAATCAGAAGAAAGAACCATACATTCATTGTCAGTAAATAGAACATTGTTCTTTTTGTCACACATTTATGAGACACTAAGAAGATTAAACTGAAGTTCTTTCACAAAATACACATTTTCAAAATCTAATTTACTGGTTTTAATAGTACCTTTACCAGTGATCTTTCCTTTTATTCCTCCCCCAAAGGTAACATATCCTCCATCAAATGTTTTGAAGTCTGAGAGGAATGACATGTTGCATGTCATGTGCCTTGAACATCCACTATCAACATATCCTTGATCTCCAATATCAGATGAGTGTTCCTGCACATGAATAAACATATTAGTTTCCTTGGGGTACCCAAGCCATGACAGACTTGGGTTTGCCTCTTGCATCAATGAAATCAAACCTTTTCAGGATTGTTGATGCACCTTTTGATTGGATTGGTTTCCAAATCCAACATGCTGAGGACTTAACAGCACTTTCCCTTTTAATCCATTGTGTGGTCTTTGGTCTATCAGTACCAATTTTGGCAATACCAATTTTGGCAGTACCATTTGGTCTAGCAGGACCTTTTGGTCTAGCAGGACCTTTGGTTTTTGGTTTCCAAATTTTCGTTTTGACCACAGATTTCTTTTGAATAGGACTATTCACAACTTTTGGTACACATTTGAAAGTGTTTCTTGTACCCTTATCAGTTGGTTTTGCAATAACAGGCTTATTTTGTCTAACAGTATGTTTAACATTTGTGGTGTTAGACTTAACAAAACTTTTTTTGGGGTGAGTAACATTTGTTTTAGACTTTGATTTACTCCCAGAAACCCATTTATTACAATAAGCATGAAGATGATTAAAGCTACCGCAATAATAACAAGCCTTATTGAACATAACAAAGTCATCACCTAGTTGTTGTGACTTAAGGTTGTTCCAATTTCTTTGGCTTCCCCTAGGTTTGTTATTACATTTTTTACAACTTTCAACTGTTTTCAAAACAGCTTTAGCCTTAGCTTTAACTTCTACTTTCTTAGGACTGTTTGGTCCTACTTTGATTCCTTTGATAGGAATAGTCTCATCTTCATCATCATCAGATACCCAATCTTCAATAATTAGGACATCTGGTCTCTTCTCAGTGTGCACCTTGGAGAGTGGGGCATTCTTAGCACTCTCAGAAGGTTCACTTATCACTACAGGTTTAGCCAATGGTTTGTTAATGACTTCATGCAAACCTGATTCAGCAAGATCTGATCCTGGAGGACAAGGAATTCCTCTATAAGGAGGTGGACATTCATTGTATCCTATCCCTGATTTTATTCTCTTATTCATCTGATTCTCTACTATGCTCCTAGTACATTCAGAAGCATTTTCTAATTTAGTAACAGTCAGTTGAATATTATCTCTAGCCAATGTTACTTTAGTGCACTCAGTCCTTACCATTTCTATTTCTGAATCTTTCAAAAATATTTGTCTATTGAGAGCAGCTTTAGCATCAGAAAATGTGAGTTCATTTTCTCTATAGTGAATGATTTGTTTTTCTAGTTTGGCCATACCACACTTATGGTCAAATAATGTTTGTTGGGTTTTTCTGAGTTCTAATGTTTGTGCATCATAAGATTTTCTTATAAGTTCTAATTCTTTAAGAAATTCACAATTATTAGAACATTTGATAGTTTGTACCTCAGGAGTGGAGAATGCCATCAAAGCCAATTCATCAGAAGTTGACTCATCTTCACCCATGAAACTCCAATCAAAACCCATGCCATCAATAGCAACCATTGCTTTTGGCTCAGCAACTTCAACAACCTTACTCTTGCTTTCAAAGCTTCCTCTCTTCTCAAAGCTTTCTTTATTTCTGTTGTCAAACCCTCTACCCTTGTCATCCTGCTTCTTAGGTCTTCTACACTCTCTAGAGTAGTGACCTTTCATGTGGCAGTTGTAACACTCCACCTTTGACTTATCATAGCCAGCAGGCTCATTTCCATTTATCATTATCTTCTTGCCAGTCCTCATCAACAACTTCTTAGCTCTAATGCTTAAAAGTGAAAGTTGCCACTTTATGTCCATCACTTCAAGATCATCAGGATGAATCTCTTGAAGATCTTCAAATGTTAATACGGACCCATTGTGTTGAGATGTAAGAAAAGCACACCCAATTGTTTCATCTAAAATGGATTTGGTACTACTAGAAGTACTAGCAGTACCAAAGGTTGTGTTGGCAGTACCTTCTTCTCTGCCACCTTTTTCTTCATTATCAGCCTTTGAGATGCTTGGTGATGAAACAAATGCCATATTTCCTGAACTTGACCCAGTAGTCTTCTTTAAATCATGTTCTACAATTTTGAAATTGTTGTAGAGATCATTGAGACTCATCTGGTCAATATCTGGCTTGTTCCTCCAGACAATGACATGCATGGACCATTCTGAAGGTAAACTCCTAAGAAATTTAGAGTTTAGGTCTTCTTGAGTTATCATCACTTCATGGATGGCTAACTGACTTGCAAGCTTCTGAAGTCTATTGAACATACTGTCCAAAGACTCATTGGTTGTGGCTGTGAAGTTCTCAAATTGTTGTTTGAGAAGTGTTTTCTGTGTTTTCTTGGTAGCATCATTACCACCAAACCTAGCCACAATAGCTTCAAAAAGGGTTTTGGCATCTTTGTATTTGTTAAAGATCAGAAGTTGATCATTTGGAATAGTCATCAGTAACATACTCCTTGCCTTTAGATCATTTCTCTTCTAAACTTTTTCATCTGCATTTGATGGTTGGTCTTGTATTTGTGTTACAAGAGCATCATTTACTGTTGTAGTGGTGATTTGGGGTTTAAATGAGTTGCCTTGTTCAATGATCTCCCAAAGTGCATAGTCCTGCACTTGAAAGTATTGTTCTACCCTTAGTCGCCACATTTCAAACTCATTTTGCTTAAGTAATGGAAGTTTAGCTGCAACATTTGTTTGAATATGTTCAACATCCATTGTTCTTTTAAATTAGTAAATATCAAGCCTAGCTCTGATACCACTTGTGGAACGGTTTTTTAATCGTTTGAGATATTTATGTATTGAATGTGTTTAGCATGCGGAATCTACTACAACACACTTAAAAGAACACAAGGTGGTGAGTTTAAGTAAACGTGAGAATGCAATGAACAAAGAACACAACTTTGGTTAACACAAAACGATTCAATATTATTGATGAAATAATACGGATGATCTAAATATCACCGGGATTACAAAGTAATCTTGAATCTTAGATTGTAAAAAGGATTTGTGAATTGAAGTAACTAAGTTACTTGAGAGATAGTTTGGTTTTGGTTAATGGTTGAAGAGATGCATGCATGAAGTGGTGACTAAGATATCCTTTTATAAGATAAGGATATCTTATTACAAGATTGTCAAGTGGTTGAATATAAAACTATACTTTGACTATATTGGCGCCTACAATTAAATACAACTACCAATGTACAACTCTGCCATATTCTTCTGTGGTTCACAGAAGACTAAACTACTTCTACATAACGTATAACAATGTACAAAGACTAATAATTCAACTAAATATCTATTACAAAATATCTAATCGACTTGACATAAGCTTGGCAGGCTCTTCATCAACTAGCAGTACCTTCTACCCAGAAGGTACTGGTAGAACATCTTCATACACTTCAAAATCAACTAGCAGGCTCTTTAACATCTTTGGCAGGCTCTTTGACTTGAACATTTTATTCCCAACAACACCAATGAAAAAACGATGATGTCAAGCAACCTTTGATGACCAACCCTTAGGAGGAGATTGTTGGGAATATGTTTTAATTATATCAAGTGTCGGTCATTACTTTTGTAATATGTTGCTTTATTATTAGGCTTATATGTTTGTTTAAGGCCCGGTCCATGAAGTAAGCCCATGGACCGTGACATAGCTTCTAGAAAGACATGATAGGCGTTGCCCTAGCTCATGTCCTATAAATACTAATGTAAACTCTCATTTGAGAGTGTTGGTTCATGTTTATACAAGTTACTCTTTCTTATTATTTCATACGTGTTCCATACCACTCTCTCTCTCTCTCTCTCTCTCTCTCTATAACTTTCTCTCACTAGATATACTTGTGTTGAATCATTAAGGTGACCTAACACTTAGATATCCTTACTCCTTAGTTATCTCCTATTGATTGGTTGAATTGTCACGTCTTTGTTTTCATTTAAGTGTTGTATTCCTTTTTATTGGTCTAGGGAGGTGCCGAATGCACCAACTCTATGAACGTATTAAGCCTCCCCTAGAAACCTTAAAGTCTATTAAGTCTTTTAGGATCTACAAGTCGCAATTCACGCAATAAATACAACGAGAAAAACCAACTATTGCACTCTAGGGTTGCGTTTTATAAGATGGACAAGCTATTACATATAAGAGTTAAGAAGGTTTTCTTATTCTAACGCAAGGCAATCAATTAAACAAGAGACGAAAAATCAATATTCAATAACTATGTTTCATTAGATCTAAGCAAACACTAAGTGATTTAGCCTAGCATGTTAAAGTGAAGAGAAGAAAAGCATACAATCAAACAACACATAGACATATTGAATGATTAAGAATGAATTACTTATCTTCAATGAAACATGGATAAAAAGGCTGTAAGAAAGCCTTACAAAAAGCTGTAAATTCGTCTAGGGTGTCACCCTCCCAAAGGTTACTTCAAGATGTTACAATGAATGAGAAAAATTACGAAAAAATATATAGATTTACACTTGTGACGGCGTCACGTTATGGGTTGTGACACCGTCAGCCCGCCGTCATTAGGGTTTCATCTTTGCATAATCGCTGTTGTGACGGCGTCGCTCTTTGTCTTCTGACGCCGTCAGGACTTGTGACATCGTCGCCTTATAATAGTTCTGAGTCGTCGCGTGTTAAATTTGCACTGAATCTTGGTCTTCAAATACAAGTGATGGCGTCAGGTTGTAGGTTGTGACGCTGTCAGATCCCCATGTCTGACAGATTCGTGATTTGGTTGATTTTCTTCGTTTCTTCGTCCAATTTGGTCCAAACACGTCGGTTTTCATCTTTCTTGTCCCAAGTACCTAAAATACAAAAAGAAACGATTTAGGACAATATTTGATCATATTCATATGACTTTTGGGACTAAATGACCTCTTAAAAAGGTAACAAATAAATCCTGATCGAATATAAAGATGAAATTGAGTTATTTATTTTCACTATAGAACAATATTTTTGAAACTAAATACATGGTTGAGGAGATCATATGCTCAGTTGATTGATGGAGGGAGTTATGATAATTTAGTGTCTAAGGACTTGGTGAAAGCTTTGAAATTACCCACCGAACCATATTTTAATTCTTCTAAATTGCGGTGGATAAAGAAAGGACTAGAAGTCAAGGTAAGTGAAGTTTGTAAAACTCCAATCGATATAGATTTTAATCATGATGTAGTGTCTTGAGATGATGTAGACTTGGGGGCGAGTCACGCTTTGTTAGGAAGACTAAGGCAGCAAGATATTAATGTGTTTCATCAGATAAAATTTAACTTTAATGTGTTCAGTTGGTGCGGAAAGCACATTGCTAATTTACCTAATAGGACAAGACTATCGAATATCTGGAAGGGCCACAAAGTAATGTTCATGGGCTGTTTCTTTTTTTTCCTGTTTCTAATTAGTGTCTGTGTGGATATATGTGTCCTGTTTCTAGTTAGTGTCTGTGTGGATATATGTTGTTTCTTTTTTATGCTTAATTGACCATCTTAATACGAGTTTTTTTCCCGAACCAGTGTAGGTGGAAAAAATTTATAAAAATTCGAAAAATTTATGAAAATTCAAAAAAATTTATAAAAACTTTAAAAAAATTAAAAAAAAATTTTAAATTCAAAAAATTTATAAAAATTCAAAAAATTCGAAAATTTTATAAAAAATTATAAAAATTCGAAAAAATTTATTAAAATTTTTAAAAAATTTAAAAAATTTATAAAAATTTATAATTTTTTAAAAATTCAAAAAGTTTGTAAAAATTTATAATTTTTTAAAAATTGAAAAAAAACTATAAAATTCAAAAAAAAAATTTAAAAATTCAAATTTTTTATAAGATTTTTTAAATTTTTATAAATTTTTATAAAATTTTCGAATTTTTTGAATTTTTATAGATTTTTTTAATTTTTATAAATTTTTTTATAAAATTTTCGAATTTTTTGATTTTTTATCAATTTTTCGAATTTTTTAAATTTTTTTGAATTTTTATAAATTTTTTGAATTTTATAAATTTTTTGAATTTTTAAAATTTTTCGAATTTTTAAAATTTTTAATTTTTTAAAATTTTTATAAATTTTTTCGAATTTATATAAATTTTTTAATTTTTCGAATTTTTATAAAATTTAATTTTCGAAGTTTTCTAAAGTTTTCGAATTTATTTTTTCCACCTACACTAGTTCGAGAAAAAACTCGTATTAAGACGTCCTGGATAGAAACAGCATCAAATTTTGCCCCCTTTCACATTAAGGATTCTCTTTTGCAATAAGTTAAAAAGAAACACCAAAGTTTCCTGTTTCCATCCAGTTTTGTTACCAAACAGGACATTAAGCAGAAAGTAAACAGCCCCAAAGTAATGTTCATATGCCCATTTATCAAAGGTAGTCAAAAGTTAAGGGAAAATTATTTTCAAGTCAGTGGAATGCGGATATGACATTGTAAAACGTAAATTCTGCAAGTACTTTGCATCACCTATTGGTGATGTGTTGCTTTATAGCAGTAGGTGTCGAATTCGTTGTGGCTCACCGTGCTTATGTGGCACCTTCGCCACAACTCGCCATGACAACGCCGTGCCTCGCCGTGAAGCACCTCCTCATCTGTACAGCGAGCTTGAATTCATCTTTGTTTGTCAGATATTAGTTTCTTTATAAATAAATAAATAAATAAAAGTAACTATTATATTATAAATGTTAGTTAAATGTGTTCAAATGTGTGTGAAAATGAGTGTGTGAAGATTGTGTTACTGTTGGGTTATGGTAGTTAGATTAGCCGTTATACAACTAGAAATGTGTGAGCCTATTGGGGGCACACACGTTAATACACAAAGAGTACGTTTATTAAATAATTAATATATATACTTGTTATATTTATTAAGTGTTTAATATGTTTCACGTAATAATTTAACTAATTTAAATATATGTTAAATATAAAAGAGAGGGACTTGGATGTCGGTAAACGAAACTCCCGGACCTCCTTCTAATGTGGCCAGTTATGGGAAGGTTCTAGGAGGGGAGGAGAGTGTCGATTTTGTGTAACTAAAGGAGGTAAAAGCAATGACTTGTTGGACAAGTTGGGGTGCTATATAAACACCCCTTTGGCCTCATTATATAGATATACACGATACAAGCTTAAACGATAAACATCCTACGTATTAAATATTGCTTTCTTTTCCTTTGTTCAGTCATTCGGTAGAAAACAAATATTGTTTTCGTTTGACTTTTCAAACGTAAAAGACTAAACAACAAGAATATTATTCTTGTTAATTTAGTTCCTGTTCTTATATTACACGTTCAACGTATACCGTTTGGAATTCAAGCGTGTTTAAGTTACAACAAGATCACAAGTTTGTTTGGTTGTATACGTGAAGCAAGCGACTAGCATCGTAACGTATTTGTTTGACGTGTTTGTGTGAGCAACCGTAGAGGTGGTATTTTAACCACTATTAGTTTCTTTTGCGGGTGTCGACAAGGGTTAGTTTTCTTGTTCCCTTTTATTCTTTGTTTGTTTATTATACGTGTTAACTATAATTGTAAACTAGATCCATTATTCGCTGCGTACTCGTAGTTAATGGTTAACTTGATTATAAAATCTCAACAGTTACCCGACGGCCATTGTTGCTGTTGTGGAAAACTAGAAGGGGGGGTTGAATAGTTTTTACCGTTTCTTTGTTTAATTTGTTAGTTCTAGGGAAACAATCACAAATTAAGTTATCACACAATATAAACTAGAGATAAAGAGATGAAAGATCAAACCACATAACACAAGTGTTTATAGTGGTTCGGTTTGCAAGAGATCCTTATCCTTGCCCTACTCCACTTCCTCGAGTTGCTTACTCGAGAGATATCTTTCACTAAGAAACAAACTCCCTTCAAGGTGGAGAAAACCTTTACACGTCGCTTACTTCCTTTTCCGGTACTAAGCTAAACACCGGGTTCTTTCACAAGGTAGAACCAACCTGACGTCGCCTACTTACTTTACCGACACTAAGCTAGATGTCGAGTTCTTTACACGGGTACAACCACTCCCTACTCTCTTTGTGCTTTGAGGACTAAAGCACTAACCACACTTACTGATCTAACTGATACAAATGATAAGAGACACTCAAAGTGTTTACACAGAACCTATACTACAACTTCACAACAGTCTGCTTGTTTGAAGCTTGTTAACTTGATCTTCTTTGCTACAAAAGAAACATCAATGATATATATAACTACTGTGGTTAGTAACTAAAGTGAATTTATGTGTTTTTCTTTTCTAAGTGGATGATTAGATCAAATGCCAAGCCTGCTATTTATAGGCAAACAAAGAAAGGCTCCTACGGATCCGGCGGATCCCTCAGAAGGGATCCGTCTTTGTATAGACTTGGATCCGTGGGATGACAGCTAATGTTGCATAAGAAATCTTTCCATATCCTTGTGTTGTCAAATCAATATCTTCCAAAGTCAACTAATTAACTTGAGTATCTAATCAAGATATCACACAATCTTACCAAGATTGTATTTGTGATGTTTACCATGATGTCACTTTGTAACTTTTAAATTAAAGTTTCCATTAAAGGAAATACACATGTATATGTAATATAATGTTAGTGATCATGTTATATAAAAGATGTGTTTTGAAAAAGTCTTTAACTAGTATTTATAATTTGCTTAAGGAATATACTTTGTGTTTGTCATGAATAAAACATTAAGCAAAGATCGTAGAATATAAATAACGTTTTTAGTACGATATTTGTATTAACAATCTCCCCCTTTTTGTTGATAACAAAACATAAATTATATTTTTAAGCAAACAAGTAAATATAGTTTAAGTCCTTTTAAAAATATAGATTAAGTTTTTAGTTATTCAAATTTTGATTACTATTATGAAATAACTTAGTATGAACTAATTATGCAAACTTAATCCTTTTTCCTTTCTCCCCCTTTTTGTCGAAACAAAAAGAAGAAGTGCGTAGCGGAATGCGATTTTGAGAACTTTAATAGCTCCCCCTTGTTTTGTACTCCCCCTAAATGGAGTAACAAGTAAATGATGCATAAACCTACAAGACAAATGGTTAGAATATGAAAAATTAATGAAATGCTCCCCCTCGATGTATACTCCTCATTTCTTGAGTACCAATGTATACTTTGAAGGGTATGATATGCTGCAAATGAAGTGTTAGTAATGAATGAGAATGCTTGTGAATGATTCTCCTAAACAAGCCTTTCAATATGTTTTGACTTTTAAAAGTCAAAGTAAGTGTCTGATCATAATTTGTACCTAAGGCAATCATAATCAAGGTATAATATATACTATATAAGAATGTTAGTTCACACTGAGAATGATAATATGCAATATGTTGATCACTCATAAGCGTAAATCATCACATTCATAGATATTAAAAATTTTGTGACAAAAGTCACAATTATGAAATGATGTTACAAGTAATAATAAAAAGGCATCCTAGAAAGAAATAAAAAGTCCTAAAACAAATGCCTTTGATGAGAATATGAAGTGAAGTTAAGTTAGTGATGCTAGTGGTGGTGTTAGTTTACTAGTGATAATTTAATTGATAACTAAAGGTTGATGCAAGTAGGTTTTTCGCTAATCCATGAGGTTGATGATTAGTGAAAAAGATGATGGAAGGTGGTGGTTTTAAAGAATACAATGAATTCATAAATACTAATGTATAGCAAATGCTATAAAGGTATTGAAGATGGTTAAGGTTGTGATATTATCATCTACCAAAGATGATGAATCGTGCCATAATAAGTGTTCGAATGGAAATAAGAGAAAGTGAAGACAGTGATCACTTAGGAATAGAAATTTCATATGCAACAATTAGAAATACTAGATACCTATATGCGAATGAAAATGACATCATATGATGAGAGTGTTGGTTGGAATAACGTGTTGAGAATGATGGTTCTGTTTGCACTGACAATGTCGTGCTTGATATGTATCAAGAATGAAGAGGATGAGATCCTATGATGGTGTTCTAGACACTGAAGATGTTCTAGACAATTAAGTTGTGAGATTAAGATGAAAATTCTAGATTCGTTGGTTACAAGAAGGTTGTTTGGTTTCTGAATGGTTAAAAGCTGATCAGGTACCCGCGGATTGGGCGGAACCAAAATTTTGGTTCCGTCCTTCTTATCGAAGGGTTCCGTGGGACCAAAATCTATTTGGTCATGTTTTGTCGTTTTTGATCAAACGAAGGTTCATGCTAAGGTCTATTCACTTATAACTACTCATTTGGTTTCACTAATCCTAGTCAAATTCTAAGGAGACTTAATGTATCTCATTTAAGAGGTTTGTTAAACACATGATCGTGTTTTCATGAGGTTTTGGTGCAGAACTATAATGTTGAGCTAATAAGGTGTTATGATGATAGTATTGACTAATCTTAAAGGGTGTTCATCTTGTATGCCTAAATCACTTTATGTGTCATAACAAGATATCATATTTTAGAGCACAATTATACATTGAAAATTTGTTTGTGACGAATAGTCTCAAACATACAATTATGAAGGTTCCTAGAGATGATAAAATCTCAAAAATAATTATTGCGATGATACTACAAACTTCTATTTTTCTTGTTTTGATGATGACATGATAGAGGCAAGCCATTTGGTTTCTAAATTACTAGTGTCATAGAGGTTGGAGACAATATTGTTGTCATCTTGAGTGTTTGTTTTATTGATCCACATTGATTCATCCAAGTGTTGAAGAGTGGTAATTATGTCATGTGATGGGTCTATTATTAAGCTTGAAGATGGTGATGAGATTTTATCTTTGGATGGTGATGATTGTGGTGATGAGTCAATTGTTGTGGAAACACTTGGTGAAGTGACAATTGGTGTGGCAATTGTTGTGTTGATAATTGATGTGATATGGTATTGAGGTTCATGAATCTTCGGATGAAGAGGATGGACTATCATGGGTTCTAAGTTTTCAAGACTTATTTGTGGAGAAGTGGTTGATGTAAGTTGAAGATCTTCTAATTCTTCAAGATGTGGTTGTGGAGATGTTGGTGGTGTCCTAAAGAGTTCCATAGGTTTGAGTTTTGGTGAGGATAGTGATAATGCAGACTTCTTAGGTTGTGGTGGAGCGGGAGCGAGTGGTGGTGTAATTTCTACAGGAGTAATGGTAGGAGGTGATGTTGTGGTATTGGATGAGTTTGTAGCGGGTGAATTTGAAGAAGAGTATATGTTGATTATGGGAGTCGTAATAGGAGTTGTGTGTGGTGTTTGTGGATCTAACAGGAAAGGTTACATTACGAAGTGGGTTTGCATACCAATAAGGTCTGACACTAATTCTAGCTGTTCGTCTGTATGGTCTAGACATGGAAGAGTTGTTTGACTTGGTCATGGTGAAGTATGATAGCTAAGATGTACAGGAGAGGAAATGGTTGTTGTGTGAAGTGATGATCCTAAAGTGCTAATTTATAGACAGAAGTTGTGTGAGTCTGTGTGTTTGGATTTGATGTGAATCCAATAGAGAATGTTGGTTTCTAATGATTTGGAACAAAAATTTGTGCAGGTCATATCAAGGAAGTCAATCCATTGAGCTTTGGTTGAGTAATATGTTGTGGATTTGCAGTTAATACAAGAAGATAGTGGAAAGTCTGATGATTTGATATTTCCACGGATTTGACGGATCCCTAAAAAGGGTTCCTTATTTGTATTGGTTTGGTAACTCATATCTAAATTTCAAAAATTTCAATTATGGTGGGAAATTTTGTTCCTAAGTTTTTCAAGAATTCCTAAATGATTCTAAGATGAATTATGATCAGAGAATGAATCCTAAATGATACTAAACACTAAGATTTAAGAATTGAGATGAGTCGAAAAAGTTTTAGACTTACTGAGAAAGCTGCGGATCCAAGTAGTATCAAGTGCGGAACCAAAGTTAGGGGTCCGCCAAATCCGCAGGTTAGAGGATGGCGGAACCAACGATAAGCCTTGGCGGATCCAATTTTAAGGATCCGTCGGATCCGTACCTTAATTTTCTAAAACTAAACAGAAGACTTGTTATATTATGCGTTATTCGATAAAAACCTGAAAATTCATCTAGACCTTACGTAACATCTAATATGTATAGCAAAACAACTAAGTGTGATAATATAAACGCACGATTGATCATAGGTTAATTCATTCTTAGAAACTTACTGTTGTAGCAGTTAAGCCAAACATAGGGTTAGATATGGTAAATTGATAACCCTGAGTGTTATCAATCTGCAATGATCAGTTAGTTCTCATATAAGAAATAAAACACAATCAAGTATAAAAATAGACCTTATCATTTAAACTTCATCATGAACGATGTTTTAACCCAAACAGTGACATAAGTTTGGAAAATTGATAACCATGAGCATTATCATCAGTTAAAGTTGAGCAAGAACACATAAGCATAAAGTACTAAAGACATGTCTAAACAAACATAGAAATATGATCATATAGGATCTAAAGAACAACTGTTCCAAACGTTCATTTATTCTCGCTTTTCTTTTAATATTTTGAGTATTTTCTTTTGATCCTTTCGGAGTTTCATCATCCATCGTCCAGCACACTTTAGAACTCCCTTTGTTTGTCGGCTTTCCGCAGATTCATTATTGAGAGATGGAAGTTGACTTAAGTAATCTAATAGTGGAAGTTTTGAGTTGGGTAATCCATCTTCGTCACTAGCTGATGAAGATGATGAAGATGAAGATGAGAGACAAGCTCGTTTCCCTTTTCCTACTTTCACTCTATGGTCACTAAGAGGGACAAAGGTGTGTTTGATTTCGGGGTAATCTGGGACAAAACCAACAGAATTTGGAAGGATAGGAATGGAAGCTTTGAACAAACGAGTGAGTAGCATTCCATATGGTAATGTGGTTTTCCCTAGGACACGTATAACAACCATTCTTTTGGCGATATAGTAAGCAATATTGAATTTTTGATAAGTTGAAATACAATAGAGCACATAGCATAGTCCAGCATTCACGTGATCTTTGTTACCAATAGTACTAATGACATTTGATCTTAGAATTTCTTCGAGTCTTTTGAACTCAGGTTTGAGTTCATTGAGTTCCATGGCAAATGGATCTCGATTGACATCTTTCCCCCGAAGTTTCTTAATTGGATTGGTTCTAGTGTTAAAAAGATGATCTCGGATAATTTCTTTAGGAGTTAGGGGAGTGTCGTAAGGATGTTCCCTTCCTAGATGTGAATTTAGAATGGTTAAGGACCATTTGTCAGAATAGAAGCATGTTCCTTCACTTGGGATGTGTAACACTTCCCCAAAATGGTCTAAAGGAAAATTGTAGGAATTTTGGTTTACATTGAAGTTGATGCTAAATGATCCATTGTCATCAGAAATAAGTTTTACTGAGGCATAAAATTCGAGAATGAATCGAGGAATGATAGGTTCATCTATGTCGAGAAGTGAATCAAATTGAATGGTGGCCATTTGTTCACGAATGTTTGTTTCTTCTAAAAATGAAGAGTCTATGGTTCTACCCTCATGAACATACCGACTTTCTAAAGATTTGAAAAGTTGGACTTGCGCTTCTGTGAGTCCTTTTGTTTGATGATGTTTGGGTAGGTACTTCTTTGTTTTCTTGTGATCGTAGTTAGTGGCAGGAGGCATGATTTTCATAGTCATAAACAATTTAATAGTTTTAGTTACACTAATCTAAAATACATGAACTGTGGACAAATATGGAAGTGTGGTTAGTTTTGATCTATGATGTTTGAAAAATATGTTTTGTGACAAAACACTTTATACCCCAAACATTTCTGTTTGACGTTTTCTTTGATTTTGTATTAGCAATGTTTCATTTTATCTAATTATGAAAAGACTTCTTATGGGGTTTTTGAAAGAAAATTTATTCTAATTGTTTAGAGAAGGTTTCTTTGGTTTTGTTTTGTTAAAGAGTTTAAACAAAATGGAATTCCTATTAATTTTTGACAAAAGACTTATCTGTAGTGTCTAATTAAGAATAGTAATCTAAAATGAATTATTGAAATAGCATGAACCCTAATTTTGAATTTGAGATGAATTAGTGAACTTACAGTGAGTGATCAAGCACGAATTGATATGAGATGAAAGATCTAATTTTTGAGTTAGGAATGATGAGAGTCGATTATGAGTTGATTTTGAGAGTTTAATTAAGTGTGTAGTGCAGTAAGGAGTGTTTGGTAATTCATAGTTGAATTTGACAACTCACGGATTCGGCGGATCCTTAAAAAGGGTTCCGCCTTTGTTATCAATTGGATCCGCAGGATCAGAACAAGGTTGTGGTATTTTTGTTAAATTAAGATTTGGACGAATGTTTTAATTACTTCTAAATGTTAGTATGTTTAGTAAGGAACGAAGATTTCTTTCTTGAGATGTTTGTAAGAGGATTTACCACTGTAGTCTTTTTGAGAAACCAGTTCGAGCTACGTAATGAATGATTTCAAGGTTGACGAAACAGGAGAAGATTGGTAATAGAGACTAAAGACACAAACTACGGGTATTTTCTCCACACTTCTCCTTAACTACTTAAGTATCAAGGAACGTTAGTTTCTTAGTGACTTGTTGTACAATGTCTCACATTGGTACACAATATGTTTAGAGATCTACCTAATTTATTTATGATCTAAGAATGATAGTTATACATAAGGTTTGGTGTTCTACTTAATGTATTACTATTTTTTAAGGTTATCCAATGAATTTACTATTATGATCCTTAACGCGAATGATAATTTTCATGATTGAGATGAGTTAAAACATTCCTAGTTGTTTGGCACTTGAAGTTTTACTTATCATACATGATTTATGGTCATAGCACATCTTGATAAGGAGATGAGATTCTACTAAGTTCGTTTGTGTTTCCATAATTAAAGCTAGTGTGTACGAAAATAGGAGAGTATGTTTTTCCTATATGTTCTTTGATTAATGCTCTTATTTCTATAGTTATCAATCTCACTTAGATTCTAGAGAAAAACTAAATTATTTAAATCTCAATGTTTTCTAATCAGACCAATGTATTATCATTATGAGTTATGGAGAGATAAGCTTTTATAATATGGTGAGATTATCCTAAAATTAATTTTCTTCCAAGTACTTTTTAAGGTTATGAATAATTAAGTTAGAACTTACTTAGGAACATTTATGGATGTGATGATCACAAATGTGTTGGTTAAATCTTATCTTGGTTAGAGTTCTTACAAGTTCTAAGAGCTTATCCATGTATGGGTATTTCCTAAGTGTTTTGAGATATAACATAAGAATATGAGACGACATTTGTCTTGAGGTGTTATATCCGGTTTTAGCAAAAACTTTTCCTAGTAATTATCCTATCTTATACACATAGAATCTCTATTATTACATATGTAGTAATAATTTATCATACCACAAATAGTTATGAAATCATGAATTATCTATGAGAATAATCATTATGAGTAGAGTTATGAGAGTTCATACCTTTTTGATGATTAATACCAAAAGTGCTATTGATCAGGATGAGCACTTTAGTGATTAGAGAAGATACCTTTGTATCAATGTATCTTGGGATTAAGTAAGATCATAAAGACCAAATCCTTTTAAGCATACCTAAATAAAACTTGAGTGTTTGGTCCCCAATATCTCATGGGTCCTTTTTGGTTTAAACAACATATTACCATGGTTCACTAATATCTCCGAGATAGTCAAATGGTAGTTGTCTACTAAGCTCATTTCCTATGTATGAACATGATTTTACTGTTGTTTTAACTATATCTCTGTCTTTGATCGTTTTTGAATTAGTTATTCTTGAATCTTGATTTTTCAATGTTTTTACTGTACTCACGGATTCTTTGTTTATACTACGCGGATCCAAAGTTTTGGATCCGTGGGATCCGCGGTTTACCAACTCAGTTGGTGTGATTTGATTTTCATTTATCGTTTGACTTTCAAAATCACTTAAATGACCATTTTCCATAAAATCAGGCTTGAAGTTACCATGAGATGTTTTAAGAATTCTCATAGTGTCATCTACACAGTTTATGTGTCTATTGAATCTTTGAAACTTGAGATTTTGTTTTATGTATTTGTTTAGTGTGAGTTTATGTGACTCTAATTCAAGTTTTATTTCTTGACATGATGAACAACATTCAGTTATCATATTTTCTTCCAAGCTTTTAACTTTTTCTTTCAACTTATGTATTTTATTCATCAAGTATTCTTCTTTGGTTTTCAAGATCTTATTTTTACTTATGACGTTTATAATGAGCTTACTTAATCTATTGTGTTATATATCTAATGTGTCGTATTCATTAAATATATATGAAGAGTCAGAGGATACCTTTCTTGTTATGTTAGCCGTACTATCCACCTTGTTGTCTTTTAGCACATCTTCACTGTTGAAACTGGATCTGGCTATAGTGCTAGAAGCTATCCACTCCTTTATGCCTATAGGTATCTCCGAATCTTTATCAATTATTGCTAGATGAGCTTTGAGGTATCCTATGAGCTCGTCCAATGTCATCCTTGAATGATCCCTAGAATCTTCAATATTTGTTGTTTTAACTTTCCATTTTGGGTCAAGGTCTTTCCTGTCAAAATACTTACTAGAAATGGATTCATCAGGAGCTTTAGGTGAAATATTGTGTCTAGCTAGATCTGAGTCTTTTGACATTTTAAAAATGGTTTTTCCGAACTATAAAAACTGTTTTTGAGGTCTGGTGATCTTTGCAAGGATTTCCCTTCTTTAAAGTTTTCAAAATCGATTTGATCGTTTCAAGTTTTAAAATACAGTTTATTTTAAAAATCTTGAGTAACGTAGCTCTGATGCCAATTGTGGAAAACTAGAAGGGGGGGTTGAATAGTTTTTACCGTTTCTTTGTTTAATTTGTTAGTTCTAGGGAAACAATCACAAATTAAGTTATCACACAATATAAACTAGAGATAAAGAGATGAAAGATCAAACCACATAACACAAGTGTTTATAGTGGTTCGGTTTGCAAGAGATCCTTATCCTTGCCCTACTCCACTTCCTCGAGTTGCTTACTCGAGAGATATCTTTCACTAAGAAACAAACTCCCTTCAAGGTGGAGAAAACCTTTACACGTCGCTTACTTCCTTTTCCGGTACTAAGCTAAACACCGGGTTCTTTCACAAGGTAGAACCAACCTGACGTCGCCTACTTACTTTACCGACACTAAGCTAGATGTCGAGTTCTTTACACGGGTACAACCACTCCCTACTCTCTTTGTGCTTTGAGGACTAAAGCACTAACCACACTTACTGATCTAACTGATACAAATGATAAGAGACACTCAAAGTGTTTACACAGAACCTATACTACAACTTCACAACTGTCTGCTTGTTTGAAGCTTGTTAACTTGATCTTCTTTGCTACAAAAGAAACATCAATGATATATATAACTACTGTGGTTAGTAACTAAAGTGAATGTATGTGTTTTTCTTTTCTAAGTGGATGATTAGATCAAATGCCAAGCCTGCTATTTATAGGCAAACAAAGAAAGGCTCCTACGGATCCGGCGGATCCCTCAGAAGGGATCCGTCTTTGTATAGACTTGGATCCGTGGGATGACAGCTAATGTTGCATAAGAAATCTTTCCATATCCTTGTGTTGTCAAATCAATATCTTCCAAAGTCAACTAATTAACTTGAGTATCTAATCAAGATATCACACAATCTTACCAAGATTGTATTTGTGATGTATACCATGATGTCACTTTGTAACTTTTAAATTAAAGTTTCCATTAAAGGAAATACACATGTATATGTAATATAATGTTAGTGATCATGTTATATAAAAGATGTGTTTTGAAAAAGTCTTTAACTAGTATTTATAATTTGCTTAAGGAATATACTTTGTGTTTGTCATGAACAAAACATTAAGCAAAGATCGTAGAATATAAATAACGTTTTTTAGTACGATATTTGTATTAACAGCTGTTGATGTTGTGTGGGTGACTGGCTGTTGTGGGTGGTGGTGGTGGTGGATTACGGTGGTAGTGGTGGGTTAAGGTGGTAGTGGTGGGTTAATGTTGGATCTTGAATACGGGTTTTGATGAAGGTGATATGATGATGGTCAGGGATAATGAAGAAGAAGAAGGGATAATGAAGAAGAAGATGATATGATGATGGTTTTTATTTTGTGGATATGTGAAGAAAAAAATTGTAAGTGGTGGGACCCAAATGAGTAAGTTGTGGTATGTTATGATAAGGGGGTTGTAAAGGGAGGTATGTCATGGTGACATGGCACCCTGAGGGACCCAAATGAGGAGTTTGGGTTACCCATGACACCTACTGCTCTTAGGCCCAAAGGGAGGCTTTTTTCAGCTTTTTCCTAATTATTAAGTCAGGCATGATTATGTTATTTTATGGCTGTTTGTTATGCAAACAAGGGTTTTTTTCCTTCATATTTATACCCTTACAAATATATGTTTTGGAAAACGTTGTTAATTACTTTTTTCATAAAAAAATTTGAAGAATTTATAGTTTTTATTCTTATTAGAACACAAAATGTCATAACACGAATAGCATCAAAAAGTGTTACCACCTCAGCGGCACCTCAGCATTCTCACTTTTAACACCAACCCACCAAAATACCCATCCCTCATTAAACAATTAACACCTCCTTTTTAGACCCATCATTTTTATTTTCATTTTCAATTTTTCAAACAAACTAATTTTTCATTCATTAAATAAAAATCCAAATAACATTTTAATAAAAAAAAGTTAAAAAAAAAAATTAGAAATTAAAAAATAAATAAATAAATAAATAAGATTAGTTTATTTCAAAAATAATAATAATAATAACAATAAGTCTATCAGCCAACTCATTAGGTTCACTCTATCTTACTAACACATTTCAAAATAATAATAATAATAATAATAATAATAATAAATGAATCATCTTCCTCATATCAACATGCGCGTGCACACACACGCACTAAAGCAACACACACTAAAAAACACAGTAGAAACCCACTTTTTAATAGATTAAAAATCATAAAACAGAAAAGAAAAAAATCACAGTTGTCGTTTCCAATGCGCTTTGGTGGCTTAACATTTCAACCAATGTCGTTGATTTGAGAAGGGGGGAGGTGTGGTAACGCCTTTAACGCGAAGGCCACGACGGACCAACGTTGGATTCGGCATTATTATACCTAATGATCTTAGGGTTTTATTATATTAAAATGTGCCTCGCATCGACCCTTTAATTATGGTTTATCAAAGCTTAGCATCAATTTCAGTTGATTGTTTTAGATTTTAACCAATGAATACGTACCACTGCTGCTTTCCTTCGATAAGAGACAAGCTTACCAGTTTTCAAGAACGAGTAAGTTTTTAAGGCACCATTTTTTATGTAAGACAAGTCCTATAAAAACTTAGTAGAGTACTTCATCCGTCCTAAAAATTATAGTCCTGGTTTGACTTTTTCGATATTTTTTTCTCAACTTTGACTATAAACATTTTTGTTTGTATTACACAATAATTGATGAAAATTATAACAATTAAAATATATTTAAAACTTAATTCATTCATATATTTTGTATCAAGTATTATCTAATATAAACAAAAATATTTTAGGTCAAAGTTGAAAAATAAAGACCGAAAAACTCAAACGGTGACTATAATTTTGAGACGGAGAGAGTATATACTATGCATCATATTATCCATTTGTCTAATTAGTATATGACTTGCTAATAATATTAAGAAAATAAAACACCTTTTCCGGATGAAAAAAATATGCTGAAAAAAAGTATGCCAAATCACTTGGTGGGGATGTTAAAGAAAAGAGAGAAAATATCCCTTGGTGTATGCCTGATTTCCACACAAGCAAAACGACAATACGTATACTAGGAAAAGCACAACCACAAGTATTATGTAGGTCAAAATGTTGAAGCAATTTCTTGCAACCACTTCAGACAAATAAAGGGAGCCTCCCGGTTGAACTCAGCTAGGGTTCCTCCGGCAGGCTTAGGTGTAAGTCCTTTCGGCTATTTGGGGATCCTCCGGATATCTGCACACAACAGCACACGTTAGGCTCGCCCCGGGTGTTATCCCAGGACCCACCTCCGGTGTGAGAGTAAGTATTTGATATTCCGAAAGGGCTATCAATTAGTCAGAAGTATAATGCGGATAAAATCGTTACCTGAGAGTAGCAAATGGGCCGAGTATTTATAGTGCTCAGCCTCGATACCTGTACTGGCGGCGGCGGATATTCAGGAAATATGTCGTCGACACAATCCCGTAAATCCCGGGGAAGGCGGCGGTGGCGTCAGTAGCTGCCATCTGTCTCCTGCCTTAAACTTACACATGCCGAGCGGCCTTTGTGCCTTCCGGCATATATAAGGTAGATTTGAGCCGTCCGGACGACCGAAAGACTCAGCCCGTCCGGACACATACGTCAACATGTCCCCCCCAGTATCACAATATCCGTCTTGCCGATGTTGTGATATTTTGAAAATCTTTGAAGTCTAATTTCTAGTTCCGAGAGGACTGAGTCGTTCGGTAATCAGAGTGCTGACCCTAATGCATAAACTGCCAAAAAACATTATTACCTCTTTTTAAAGATCGCCGTCATTTTTACTGGGGCTCTGAAACGTTGGCACGTGTGCATGCGTATATCGTACGAGTGGGAGGGTGCCACCTCATCTACTGACAACGCGCGTCGTTTCATACTTCCTTTTTCTGCCTATAAATAGCGTCATTTCTGCGGTGTTTTTCATTTTTACCACTTGTAACTTTTTTTTGCTCTGACAAACCTTCCGAAAGGCTTGTTCTTAATTATTTCCGAACGACCTAATTTGCCACTCGGTCAACTATGTCGAATTCTCCCTCGTATGATTATGAAGAAGACATCCAAGAGTCCGAAGGGTATCTTCCCAAATTTGACGTTCAAAAATACACTTCTGAGATGAGCGAGAACGATTTGTTTATGGTGGTGTCCGATGCGGGTATACCGGCAGACCTACATCCTCGCCTACCCCCTCCGGATATGACGGTGGATCAGCTGCCGTCAGACGCCATCGGATTGTACTTGGAGTACTTTTATGAGGGTGGTCTCAGTGTGCCTTTTTCCACTTTTTTGCTGGACGTCATCCGGTACTTCAAGGTGCATATCTCCCAACTGGTTCCGCTGGGCATACACCGTGTTGTACTTTTCGAGGTGTATAGCCGCAGTTTGGATATTGCTCCCACCACTCCACTATTTCGTGTCTTTTATAAGTTGAGTAAGCAAGGTGATTGGTTTTCTTTCGAGAAGCGAACCGGTAGGGATAGGAAGGTTTGTTTCCGGGAGATCTTGACTGGGCTGAAGGGCTGGAAACGCAATTTTTTCTTGATAGATAGACGGGCGATCCCCTTTGCTATGCCTTGGAGGCATCACGATTCTGATATTTCAGACCCTTATCCGGACGGTGGCTTCTTCCTTGCGGATGTCGGAAGGCTGGCCGCGAATGTGATTGATCTGATCCAAATTCCCAAGGGCTTCCTCTATGCCGTCGGGTTATCTTCGCACTGGGAGCATACCGGTTATCGAGCTGTGCTCCAAAATGCCGAAGGGGCAGGTAGATTTCCTATATTTTGTTTATTCTTTTATTAATCGATCCGTGACGGACATACTCTTCTTTCTTGATATATTACTTTACTTATTATCATTTTCTTTCTGTAGTTGTGCCGATGTCTGATTATTTGATTAATCCGGCGGCCCACCAGGAAACTTCTATGGTTCGGGGTGATGCGTATGGTGAGGGTGAGCATCATGAGCTGTTCTTGACTCTTCCGGCTGCGTCAAATGCCGATATACCCGACCTGACGGCAGAGGAAGAGGAGGTTCAGAGGGCCAATAGTCGGGTTGTTGCGGCTAAACTTAGGAAGCAAAAGCAAGCCGCCATACGGCGGGCTTTGAGGGCTGAGAGGCTTGCCGAACAGGGTGAAGGGAGCAGCGGAGTGGCCCAGGCGGCCAAAAGGAGGAGAACGGAGAGGGCCCCCGTAGCGGATCCGCAGCCTGATTCGCCAGATGTTGAGGTCATTCCAAACCCTCCCCCTATTCGTTCTCTTCGACCGGAGGATGTTGGTCTTCGACCGGGAGGTGCAGGTTCTGGTAAGTTATCCAACTATTTACCTTGCGTTGCTCCTTTCTTTTCGTTTCTTGGGTAATGACACCTTGTTCCTTGTAGGGAGTATTCCTGTGGCCGCTTCCGGTCGCGGCAAGATTAAAGCCATGGCGGTAGGTGATCCGGCAGCTGTGTTCGTTCCGGAGTGGTCGGTCACCAGGGGCGACCGCTTGAATAGATCTGACGTTTGTAGGGATCTGATGTCGCATCTCCCCACCCCTTGTGAAGAAGTTCATTTTCAAAGCTTAGGCGATTCGGAGGCCATCCGAAGGGGTTGGATTTTGTTAGGTCGAGGGGCGACTACCCAAGCGGAAATTTTGGGTCGGCATGAGGTCCTCCTCGAGGAATACCGACAACTACGCAGTGCCCATGCAGAGTGTGAGGATGCGGCCCAAGAGGCGGAGGAGCTTCGAAAATTGAGGCATGAGCATGTGGGCTGTGTAGAAAGGCAGTCGGATTTAAAGAGTCGGGTCTCTCAGTTGGAAAAAGCAAGGGATGAAGGGAGAACGACTTCCTCCGAGCGGATCAGAGCCTTGGAAGGAGAGCTGGCGGACGTTAAAGGTAAACTCGTCGTTGAGAAGGAGGTAGGCACCGAGCTATGCAAGGAAAGGACGGACATAGCTGTCAAATTGGGCCAAACGGACGTCGAGCGCCAGAAGCTTATAAAGGAGTTCCTTCCGGAAATGGTTCGCCGGCTTCTGGATAGCCATGAGTACAAGCATCGCTTGGCCGAGCCTTTCAGCTTGTCCTCTCAGTCGGGTTTCTTGGAAGCTATCTCTGTGGGTCGAGAACCGGAGGATATAGCCACTATTGCCGCCGGGGTGGATGATTTGGATTTGCAGGCTGGGACAAAGCTTGATCCTTCGTTTGATGGTCTTTTCTCTGCGGAGTATCCGTATGTGCTTGAAGTTAGCGATGCTGCGGACAGGTCCTTTTCGGAAATAATGGCTCTGTTTCCTGATCCTGCCCCTAATGATTCATCTGGTGGTCCCTCGTCTTGATCCGGCGGCTTTTGACTGTAAGGCCCCTTAGAGTGTTAGGTTAATTTATGAATTGTTTAGCATTTTTGAACCGATGTAATGATCAACCGGTTGCGCCACTGCTAGCGCTTTTTGTATGCTTGAACATGATGATATGTCGTATGATTTGTTATAAACTGTTGATATTTAATGTACATTCCGTTTGCATTGTTTCGTGTGATTTTTCCCTGTTTATCTTTTGGTCGCATGACCCCTTCCCCTCCGAACACTGATCACAATATCTCCGGAGGGCACGAACCTCTCGGAGGGATCACTTTTTGCTTGTGTCCGGAAGGTGACAAATGATTGTATAACTTTCCTCCTCTATTTATGTTATCCTCATCTGAACATTGACCACACACTCCCCGGAGGGCGTGACTCTCTCGGGGGGGTCATTTTCCAATTATGTTCAGGAAACAAAGAACATTGATCACTGATCTCCGGAGGGCACGAACCTCTCGGAGGGATCACTCTTCGCTTATGTTCAGAATATTACAGATGGTTCAGCCTTTCCGCCAGGATTATGGCAACCCCTTTCCTGGGTATCAACCATCTTTGAACATTGACCACACACTCCCCGGAGGGCGTGACTCTCTCGGGGGGGTCATTTACTAATTATGTTCAGAAACAAAGAACATTGATCACTGATCTCCGGAGGGCACGAACCTCTCGGAGGGACCACTTTCTGATTATGTTCGGAATATTACAAATGGTTCAGCCTTTCCGCCAGGATTATGGCAACCCCTTTTCTGGGTATCAACCATCTTTGAACATTGACCACACACTCCCCGGAGGGCGTGACTCTCTCGGGGGGGTCATTCTCTAATTATGTTCAGAAACAAAGAACATTGATCACTGATCTCCGGAGGGCACGAACCTCTCGGAGGGACCATTTTCTAATTATGTTCGGAATATTACAGATGGTTCAGCCTTTCCGCCAGGATTATGGCAACCCCTTTTCTGGGTATCAACCATCTTTGAACATTGACCACACACTCCCCGGAGGGCGTGACTCTCTCGGGGGGGTCATTTTCTAATTATGTTCAGAAACAAAGAACAATGTGAACGTCATTTATCATTAAAATTAGTCATATGGCTCCTTTTGGAAGCTTACATTGGATATATCTAGTTATTTACAAGAAACATTTTCTAAGGTTAACAGCGTGCCAAGTTCGGGGCACTTCTTTTTCTTCCATTGTTTCCAACTTATAGGATCCCGTCTGGTATGCTTCCACGATTCGGTACGGCCCTTCCCAGTTTGGCCCTAACTTTCCTTGATTCTCCACCCTGCTAGCTTCGTTCCTTCGGTATACAAAATCACCTATCTTGAACGACTCAGGATGGACCCTTCGGTTGTAATACTGCTCGATCTTCCTTTTGTACTTTGCCTCCCGTATTGCGGCCATTTCCCTTCGTTCTTGTAGGAGGTTGAGATTCATGAAGATCTCCTCGCCGTTTTCTTTTTCATTGACCCTCATGGTCCGAAAAGTTGGCATCCCTATCTCTGCCGGTATGACCGCTTCGCTTCCATAAGTGAGGCTGAACGGTGTTTCCCCATTGCTTGTTTTTAGTGACGTTCGGTGCGCCCATAGGACATTCGGTAGCTCATCCATCCATCCAGCTCTTTCCCTGCCCAGTCTCGTCTTGAATCCTTTCATCAAACTTTTGTTTGCTGCTTCCACCAGCCCATTGGCTTGAGCGTGTGCCACGGCCGTGTTTATTTGAGTTATGTTCAACCGTTCGCACCAACTTTTGAAAGGATCATGGATGAAATTGCTTCCATTGTCCGTCACAATCACCTTGGGAAGACCGAATCTGCATACTATGTTTTCCCAAACGAACTTCTTTACTTCCTTCCCCGTCGTGCGGGCCAGCGGCTTGGCCTCTATCCATTTGGTGAAGTAGTCAATGGCCACAATGACGAATTTGACTTTTCCCGGGGCCTCTGGGAGGGGGCCCAAAACGTCCATTCCCCATTGGTAGAAGGGCCACGGGGCCATTATCGAAGTTAAAACAGTTTTGGGGAGTCTCGGAACGGGTGCGTGTATTTGACAAGAATCACATTTCCTAATTACTTCCCTGGTATCCCGATGCATGGTGGGCCAGTAATACCCTTGCCGCATTAACTTTCCTACCACGGATCGCGTCCCGGAGTGCATTCCGCATGCTCCTTCGTGCACCTCTCGGATAACATAGTTGGCTTGAAGCGGGCCGACACACCTTAGCATCGGACCTAGATATGATTTTTTGAAGAGCACATCATCTACCAAAGTATATTGGTTTATTTTCATTCGGAGAGATCGAGCTTCATTTTCGTCTTCCGGCCATATGCCTTCTTGTTTACATCGAATGATGGGGGTCATCCAGTTTTCCCCTTCCTCTTCCACTATTGCATTGACTACCTCCTCCTCTGTTGATGGCCTCTCTAAAACTTCCACAGTGGTTTTCTTTGCCAGATGTTCGAAAGCCAAGGATGCCAGTTTGCTGAGTATATCGGCTTTCTGGTTCTGTGCCCTTGGGATACTTCGGATCTTAAACCGATCGAAGTGTGCAATGTATTCCTTGGCTTTGGCTAAATACGCTACCATGTTATTTTTGGTTGCCACGTATTCCCCATTAATCTGATTTGCTACCAAATTGGAATCTACTCTAACTTCCAACATCCGAATTTCCATTTTCCGAGCGACCCTTAACCCTGCTAGCAAAGCTTCGTATTCTGCTTCGTTGTTAGTGCTTTTGAAGTTTAGTCGGATGGCATACGTGTACTCCGTTTGGTCTGGACTAATCAGTACCAGGCCCGCTCCAGCACCCGACTTGCTGGAGGCTCCATCGGTGTATAGTGTCCATGGTTCTTGGTCGGAGATATTGCATATCTCTTTGCCCATCTCTCCTGCGTTTTGGCTCAACGCTTCCACGAGTATTTCCGTTATGAAATCCGCGAGGACTTGTCCCTTGATGGCACTCCGAGGTATGTAAGCGATATCGTATGCCCCTAATTCCACGGAGTACTTGACCATCCTCCCGGAGGCTTCTGCTTTGTTTAATATTTGCTTGATGGGCTGGTCAGTGATGACTTTTATCGGATGAGCTTCGAAGTATCTTCGTAACCTTCTGGCCATGTGTAGCAGGGCTAGAGCTAGCTTCTCAACGGGGGCGTAGTTTTGCTCGGCCTCGTGTAATGTCCGGCTAACGTAATGTATCGGGGTCTGCTTTCCCTTTCTTTCTACTAACAATACTCCGCTCATTGCCCCTTCTGATGCCGATAGGTACACGTATAGGTCCTCCTTCAGCCTTGGCGTTGCTAGATAGGGTAATTCAAGGATCATCTTCTTCATCTCTTGGAAGGCTGCTTCTGCTTGATTTGTCCATCGGTACTCACCCTGGTTCTCCTTCGTGATGTTCCTCAATGTTTCAAAGAAAGGGAGGGCTTTTTCTGCCGATCTGGATAGGAATCGGTTCAAAGCTGCTAGTTTTCCACTCAAACTTTGCATCTCCTTGAGTGACTTCGGGGATTGCATATCCACTATAGCCCTTGTCTTCTTCGGATTCGCCCTTATCCCTTCGGAAGTCACCATATATCCCAGAAACGTCCCTTCCTCTACCCCGAAAGAGCATTTCTTGGGGTTTAGCTTCATGTTTATTCTTCGGAGGTTATCGAATGTTTCCGCCATATCGGCAAGTAACTCCTTTTCGGTTTTGCTTTTTATTACCATATCGTCTACGTACGCCTCGAGATTTCTCCCTATCTGTGACCGAAAGGCCGAATCCACCAAACATTGGTACGTGGCCCCCGCGTTCTTTAAACCGAACGGCATTTTGGTGTAACAGTATGTCCCGTGTTCAGTATAGAAAGCTGTTTTTTCCTCGTCTTCCTTGGCCATGTGTACTTGGTGGTATCCCTTGTAGGCATCTAAAAAGCACTTATACCTGAATCCCATAACCGATTCTATTTTCTGGTCAATATTAGGCAGCGGGTAATAATCCTTTCGACAGGATGAGTTGAGGTTCTTGAAATCGATACACATCCGCCAACTCCCATCGGATTTCTTTACCAACACCGGGTTTGAGATCCAGGTGGGGTATTGCACCGGTCGAACTATTCCCGCTCTCACCCATTCTTCCACTTCCTTGGTTACGGCGTGATTCTTTTCGGCCGAGAAAGTTCTTCTCTTTTGCGCCACCGGGCGGTCTTCAACATTCACATTTAGCTTGTGCTCAATGATCCGGCGGGGCACTCCCGTCATATCAGCTGGTTCCCAGGCAAACACGTCCTGGTTGTTCTTGAGTAGTGTGATCAACTGTCTTCGACATTCCGAGGAGAAGTTTCCTCCTATCGTGACTAGTTGGTCCGGAAAAGCCGGATGTACCAAAACTTCTTCCGTTTTTCCCACCATAGCCTCATCTGGCCCGGCCTCACGAGGCTCTTCCTTTATTTCCTTTTTTGCCATCTGTTTCTCCTCGAGCTTGCGACATTCTGAGACAATTACGGACCGGGTGGTGAGGGTCGCTATGCCCTTCGGTGTGGGGAATTTCATCATCGAGTGGATAGTTGATGGGATAGCCCGTAATTTCTTCAGACCTGAGCGCCCTAGAATGATATTGTATGGAGAAGGGGACCTTATCACGGCGAACTTCATCATTGTCCGGTGAGACAGGCCCTGGCTTCCGAAGTGGACTTCCAATTCAATCTTTCCCAATGGCTTTATGGACTCTCCCGCGAACCCTATCAATGGCGTACCGGTTTCTTTCAACTTGGCCTTAATGGAAGGGCATAGATGCTCGAAACAGTGCTCATACATCACTTCGACCGAAGCGCCTTGGTCTACATAGACCCTTCTAACTGTGTATCCTTCCACTTCGGCCTCAATTATCAATGGTCCGTCTGACACATCTCCCGGAAGGATAGGTGGAAAACCGATCGGAACATTCATCCATTCCTCCTCGGCTTCTATGACTTTCCTTTTGTGGGATGCAGGACCAGCCATATCGAACTGTAGGCAGATCGAGAAGTGGGTCCCACGGATGGCGCCAATTTGTTGAAGCAATTTCTTGCAACCACTTCAGACAAATAAAGGGAGCCTCCCGGTTGAACTCAGCTAGGGTTCCTCCGGCAGGCTTAGGTGTAAGTCCTTTCGGCTATTTGGGGATCCTCCGGATATCTGCACACAACAGCACACGTTAGGCTCGCCCCGGGTGTTATCCCAGGACCCACCTCCGGTGTGAGAGTAAGTATTTGATATTCCGAAAGGGCTATCAATTAGTCAGAAGTATAATGCGGATAAAATCGTTACCTGAGAGTAGCAAATGGGCCGAGTATTTATAGTGCTCAGCCTCGATACCTGTACTGGCGGCGGCGGATATTCAGGAAATATGTCGTCGACACAATCCCGTAAATCCCGGGGAAGGCGGCGGTGGCGTCAGTAGCTGCCATCTGTCTCCTGCCTTAAACTTACACATGCCGAGCGGCCTTTGTGCCTTCCGGCATATATAAGGTAGATTTGAGCCGTCCGGACGACCGAAAGACTCAGCCCGTCCGGACACATACGTCAACATAGGTCAAAATGTACAACCCGGCAATGCACAGGTATCACGAAACCTCCTATGAGAAGTTGTGTATAAACTCCCCCATTTTCATATACCCAAGTAGAAGACTAAAGAACAACCACAACCACAACCACAAGTAGTCTGTAGGTCCCAACAAATACATACTAGATGGATAGAAATAGATTTTATAAGATATTTTCTTATACCCTATAGTAGAAGACTACAGAACAGCACACAATGGATCTTATCGGATCCAATAAACTCAACGGATTGAATAAAGAAAAAAAGATACGTATTGTATTACCAACGAGTTCTAAGGTATCAAGATATTCTAAACCATAAAATCAATTAAATAAGTGGTTTTAGACTCCCAATTTTATAAAGCCGCCAAATCACATATTAGTAGGAAGTGATTTTTTAGGCGGACAAAACATCTCCGTCGAATTGACTACAAAAACTTTATGAAAGAGTGTACATTAAATGAAGCACTAGATATAAAACTTCTATAAGACAAAAAAAAGTTTGTAGTGTCTCCCATATGGGCTAAACAGGCGTTTGAACAGTAGCATAGAACGAGAAAGCTTTTCTAAATCCGTCACTGTTTCTAACATTGTTCGAATGATGTTAGATTCCACCATTAAGTTTAACAACATGATATGTTTTGAGGGGTCCACCTTCCACAAGTTATTGCATCCGCCAAAAGGTAGTTTACAGCCTAGAAATGGACAAACAAATGGTCGTTAAACGCCAAATGATCGATCATCCTCACAGCACGGAAACCTGATTGAGCTAAGAACTCAAGATTATATTCATACATCAATAACCTTTGAACTAAACAAACAAAATTGCTTAAAGATATTTATGCGACTTTTAATCATTCAAGTGCCTTTATACTCTGCTTATTTATCGGTTATCGATTAAAGTTGGCCAAAAGAATTTTAATAAAAAAAGAACTGAGTAATTTCGTTCGTGACATTATTTGCAGATCAAAAAAATACATTGTACACTACGAACTACCACTTTCTATATACGTTCTATTGGATAGTAAATTTTTGAACGAGAACATTGGAGATTACAACAATACACGTTATGCCAAACTTGGATTGCACGTCCACTATTGTATTCTTTTTCGACACTAGAAAAAAAATAATAATAAAATAATAATAAAATAAAATAAATAGACGTTATATTATATTGTTTCACGACTTGGCCTTTTAGAATCGTAACTAACACTTGAGAGGGCCAAACCATACATATCAACAAGCATATTTTGTAAACTTCGTTGCCATTGGTAAAGAGAAATGGTATTGCTCCTAACAGCTCAAACAATCTCTAACTATTTATAATGGATTTGTAGTAATTATATGAATAGGAAAACAATGTGATGAACATATAATGAAGAAGAAGAGAGAGTGGTGTATGTATATAATCTTTTTTTGCTAGGACATAGGAAGAAAATTGATATGTTCCTTGCCTTGTCGATCGACAAGGGCGTAAAAAAGTATCTGGACACACTTATCCATATATACCCTTTTCCTTAGTATATTAATTCATATCTAGTCTTAATCGATATCATGAAAAGCAAGAATTGGTAATTGCATCATCAAATTTGAGTAATAATGCTTGAATTAATTAAATGGTGACTAAGCCAAAGGGTATATATGGATATGTTTGTAGATATTTTCATACACCTTGTCGGCAAGGCTAGGAACGTATCAATTTACATCCTATGTCCTAGCAAAAAGATCGACTATTATATATACTCACCACCCTCTCTTCTTCTTCATTATATATTTATCACATTGTTTTCCAGTTCATATAATTACTACAAATCCATTAGAAATAATTATAGATTGAGCTAAGAACTCAAGATTTATACATCAATAATAACCATTGAACAAAACAAACAAAATTGCTTAAAGATATTTAGGCGACTTTTAATCATTCAAGTGTCTTTTCACTCTGCTTATTTATCGGTTATCTATTAAAGTTGGGCAAAAGAATTTTAATAAAGTTGGGCAAAAGAACTGAGTAATTTCGTTCGTGACATCATTTGCACGTACATCAACAAAATACATTGTACACTACGAACTACCACTTTTATATACGTTCTATTCGATAGTAAATTATTGAACGAGAACAATGGAGATTACAACAATATACGTTATGCCAGACTTGGATTGCACGTCCACTGTTCTATTCCTTTTTGACACTAGAAAAAAAAAAAAAAAAAAAAAAAAAAACAAAACAAAACAAAACAAAACAAAACAATAGACGTCGATCATACTCTATGGTTTCACGACTTGGCTTTTTAAATTCGTAATTAACACTCGAGAGGGCCAAACCATACATTTAACAAGCATATTTTGTAAACTTGGTTGCCATTGGACGATACCAAGAAATTTCCATTGGACGATTTGAAATTGCAGGAAAAGAAAAATGGTATATACCTTGGTTTAAGTGGATTGAAAATGTTTTGTTGTTTTGCTCCTAACAGCTCAAACAATCTCTAACTATTTACTCCGTATAATGGATTTGTAGTAATTATATGAATAGGAAAACAATGTGATGAACATATGATGAAGAAGAAGAAGAAGAGAGGGTGGTGTATGTATATGATCTTCTTTTGCTAGGACATAGGAAGAAAATTGATATGTTCCTTGTCTTGTCGATCGACAAGGGCATATGAAAGTATCTCGACACACTTGTCCATATATACCCTTTTCCATGAAAAGCTAGAATTGGTAATTGCGTCATCAAATTTGAGTAATAATCCTTAAATTAATTAAATGGTGACTAACCTTCCAAAAAATCCTTAAAAATTAAATGGTGACTAAGCCAAAGGGGTATATGCGGATATCCTTGTCGAGATATTTTCATACACCTTTGTCGACAAGGCTAGGAACGTATCAATTTACTTCCTATGTCAGCAAAAAGATCGACTATTATATATACACACCACCCTCTCTTCTTCTTCATAACATATTCATCACATTGTTTTCCTATTCATATAATTACTACAAATCCATTAGAAATAGTCATTGATTGTTCGATGTGTTGGGAGCCAAGCAAGCAAAACATTTTCAGACCACTTAAACAATGGTTTACAATTTCTCTTATCCTTCACTTTCAAATCACAATGAAAACTTCCTGCAATCGTCCAATGGCCATGACCTCTTAAAAAAGATGCTTCGACGGCCTGTATGCTTTGGCCCTCCCGAATGCTAGTTACAACTCAAAAAAGCCGAGGGGTGACACCAGAGGGTATGCTTTGGTCCTCTCGAATACTTTGGCCCTCTCGAATACTATTTATTACCCCCTCCGTCATATAATAAGTGTGCACTTTGACTTTTTTAAGTCTTTTTTATTCAACATTGACCATTAATATTTTTATTTATGTTATATAATACTTGATAAAAATTATACCACTTAAAATAAATTTAAAACACAATTCATTCATATATTTTTCATCAAGTATTATATAATACAATTAAAAATATTTGTGGTAAAAGTTTAATAAGAAAGACTTAAAAAATTTAAAGTCGACACTTATTATGGAACGGATTTATTATTATTATTATTTTCTTTTTCGAGTAATTAAGTAGAAATGGAATAGATTCACTACTTTTTTCTATTTCAAAGAGTGATGAAATGACTATTTAGTATTTACTAATTATATGCATTCTGACTAATAGTTAGATAGAGTTGTGCAAACCGTAGAAGGGGTGAATACGTTTCCATTTAAAAATTTAAAACTTTTGTATCAAACTCCCGATCAAGTGCGATGTGATATGAAAAGTGTCAACTATGATCATATAGCATCAAAAGATGAATATAGTAAACTACAACATATGCACAATCAAAACACGACACATAGATAATCAACATAACATAAGCAACTAGCCACACAAGCAAAAACGCAATGCAAATATAAAGCGATAAAGAATGAAATAAAAGTAAAGAGATAAGTAAGAAAGCGCAAACCGGACACGGTGATTTATAGTGGTTCGGTCACGAAGCTCCTCTTCGCCCTACTCCACTCCCCGAGTACCCAACTCGAGAGTTACTTCACTAATCAACAAACTCCCTTCACTAAGCTAGATGTCGAGTGCTAATCTTAGCTAGCACCAATCTACCACGATCTACCCGATCTACACCTTACACGTCGCTTATCCTATTTCCGACACTAAGCTAGATGTCGAGTGCTAATCTTAGCTAGCACCAATCTACCACGATCTACCCGATCTACACCTTACACGTCGCTTATCCTATTTCCGACACTAAGCTAGATGTCGAGTGCTAATCTTAGCTAGCACCAATCTACCACGATCTACCCGATCTACACTTGATCCACTTGATCAATACACACAAACCCAATGGCTTCAAGAGATCTCCAAGATCTCGACAAGATCACAATGATCTTCCCTCACAAACTCTCAAAAGAAAATTGATCTTGATGTATGCTATGATACAATCAAGAGTGTAACAAATGTTACAAGACCTAACAACTACAACTCTTGTATCTTCTTGGATACCTTGAGTTCTTCTCTTGCAAATGAAGAGGAATGATAACACTTTGTATCTACTTGGATACTTTGTGTTCTTCTCTTGCTAATCAAGAGGGATGACAACACTTTGTATCTACTTGGATATTTTGTGTTCTTCTCTTGCTAATCAAGAGGAATGAAGAGGATCACTTGAATGGAGGATTGGATCACTCTTAAACAAACTAAGACTCTCCAAATGATCAAAGAAAGTCATCTAAGTGAGGAGGGATTAGACCAGAGAAAAGTGACTGGAAAAATCAAGTTGGAAGTGTGAAATGGTCCACTATTTATAGGCAAGAAAAATCTGAACGTTACAGAAAATTTTGTACGGACGGCTCCACTAAATGTCCCACGGCTCCACTAAATTTAGTGGAACCGTGGAGCCGTCCCAGACAAGGACGCTCCAAATTTTGTCTTTTCTGGTGAAAACTTATTTGGGGAAGGTTGGAGCTGATTTTGGGGGGGAAATAGTTGTTGGGATTTTTAAACTTATTTTTCAAAATAAAATATTTCTTTTTAATTCAAAACTAATTTGTAAAATATATTTTTGAAAAAATGTTTTGTCACATTAAAAATGTGAAGTTTAGAAAAATATAATCCTTTGATCATTTGTCAAGTAGTAGATTTGTTTGTCCATACCTTGAGTGATTTATGTCGGGATGGAAATCTACGACTTCGTTGAAGCATACTTGATATGTCGGGAGGTGTTGATGTAAGTATGCATTGATGATTTGTGTTTACAAGTAACTTTTACATTTTACGTTATGTATTAAAAGTTACATGTTTGTCATTATTAAAACCGAAGAAATCGTTTAGTTTAAATATCGTAATATTTGCACTAACAATCTCCCCCTTTTTGATGATGACAAATATGTAAACCGTAACACATAGTAAAATGTAAAAGTTACCTGTTTACACTCCCCTTCTCCCCCTTTTGTCAAATCAAAAAGGTAGTTTCCTCGAGCGCTCCCTTGAATTTACTCCCTACTTCCCCTTATTGCACTACTATCCTTTCTCCCCCGAAAGGCGAGCTTGCATCATCCTAGTAAAGCCTTCTATCAACACTTGTGAAGACGACTCCATGCTATGTATTCAAATACTCCCGAGCACCCCCTAGCTCTATGCTCCCCTATGGTGACTTAATCCCCTTGTTTATTTACCTTAGTATCTAGTGGATCCATGGATCAAATTCTTACAAAGGCTTTTCCTACATCAAGGGTTAGCTTCGTGCAGCATAATATATAACAGTATAGGAGCAACATTATAGGGATAGAATACACATAGCAAGACATGCATGAGTTAAACTATGTTAACACGTAAGTGTCACAAACCCGACCGAAAACCTAAGGTGTAATTGTTCACTCAATCACACTAATCAAGAACGAGATTCGTTCATTGACTGACGCACTAAATGACTTATTCCAAGTTGTCATTGGGAGGAAATTTCTAACAAACATTTTGAACAACATAATCATCTACCTAAGATGATTGATGTTAAGGATAATTTGTTGATAAGACATACTCTAAATGATTACTATTATGACAAGTCGTGCCATAAAGTAGACTCGATAGAGGTTATACCTAAATGATTCCATAAGGTGGGAGAGTGTTGGTTGTGGTGACAACAAGGACAACTTGGATTATGTGGTTGTAGGGGATAAATAATGGGATGACCCATTAGTGGTTGTGATGATGGTGATAGTGATAAGGATGATGTGTTAGTGCCAAGTTCAAAAGGTGATGTAGGTGACAAGGTTAGTGTGAGAGCTAAAGGTTGTGGTGATGGTGATGGTGATAAGGATGATGTGTTGGTGCCAAGTCCAGAGAGGTTTGATGGTGATAGGGTTAGTGTGATAGCTAAAGGTTGTGGTGGACTTGGTAAAGGTAAGGGTGTAGGAATCCTAAAAGTGGAGGATGATGATGATGTGGTTGGAGATGTTGGTTTTGCCCTTTGAGGAAAGGTGGGAAAGGATGGTTTAGGTTAATATATCGTTTGCACTGACAATGAGATGCATGATATATTTCAAAAGGGAAAAAGAAAAGGTGCATGTGATCCTAACAGGATTGTTGGTGGATATCTCTAACGGGGTTAAGGTAATGAAGTTCTAGGTTGGATGATCCTAGTTGTGTGTTAGAGATAATTTGGTGCATGAAGGGTTTCGTGTGTTTGTGAGGATTGAAGGTTGTTGAGCTAACTGTCACTTATCCAAAGTGAGGAGTAGCTGTAAGGTTTGAGTGTAATGAGTTGAAGGTTATAAGGTTTGAGTGTGATGATGAAAGATGTTAATGTGAGGTTTGAAGATGAGATGCAAGATAAGCTTGCAGTAGTGAGGCCTTATATAGGCAAGGGTTGTGGGATTCAAACTAAAGTTGGTGATGGTGTCCTATGGTGTAGTGAGGAAATCTTAGGGTGTGTGTGAGTTTGCAAAATTTTGCAGGTTTGAGGTTAGGGATGCAGGGATCAGGAGGGAACAGTGAAAATTCGTCAAACATAGGCACGGTACCACTAAATACCACACGGTACCGTTAAATTTAACGGTACCGTGGCCTATTTAACGGTACCGTGACCTGGAAGTCACGAATTTTCCTGTGCAGCCTAGTTCTGAGCAGCTAAAGGGAAGTTTCCTAGGGAATAAGAACCACATTAATGTGTTCTTGAGAGTGTTTGGTGAAAGGCTATATGAGTGTGTTTTCGCTCCCCCTTAATTTATGACCATCCGGACAAGATGCAAAAGATAAAGAGGAAAACAAACGTTGACGGAAGCGATGAGCTTAGTAACGTCATGACAAGTGGTGGATAGCATACGATAAGCTTCACCTTTGAAGTCACGTAGCTCTTCTCAATCATTGTGAATATTCATAGAATATTATGATGAGGCATGTGATCACGTGGAGATATCCTAAGGGTTAAGAAGATAAAATCCTCAGGGTTGTGAGGTTGGTGATAAGGTTATAGGGTTATCTATGTTGATGAAGAAGGGTTATCTCAACGTATCCTAATGGTTCTTCGTTTGAGTGGGATGCGGAAGCATTGGTAGTGTTTAGTACCATGCGGAAGTGAAAGTGAAGAAGGCTTAAGAATCAGAAGATAGATACAATCTGTTCTGATAGGATACGGTTCTGGTTCAACACTACATCGAGTGGGTTCCGATAGTGGTTTTGAAATAGTGAGAATAAACTGTCTCAGCGAACAACGGTCCGACGGAACCGTTAAATTTAGCGGTACCGTCCCCTATTTAAGGGTACCGTGACCTGCTGAGGTCAGTTTTGACCCAGAATTAAATTTCCGACAAAGAAATTTCACATATGTTGTGATTTTTTTGGACCTTAGATTAAAAGAATTTATACCGAATAAATTCTTTTATGAATGAATCCAACGGGATTCGATGAACGTTTGTAGAGAACAAGAAATGACATTTACTTTGCATTTTGCAAATTAAATAAACTTTAAATATTTCGGATGAAATATTTAAGTTGTCATTGGAGTTTAAGAGGATTTTACGAATAAATCTCGCTGATTTAGGGAGATTTTTCGACACGAGGAGAGAATTTATACCTAATAAATTCTTTGAACGGTACTGGACGAGAAGAGATGACTTCTATATTTTCGAGGAAATATATAGGTAGTCATTAGAGCGATGTGAAGGATGACTTAATATTTCCAGTGAAATATTTAGATAGTCATGAGAGGAATTTAAAGAATGACTCAATATTTCCAGTGAAATACTTAAAGAGTCATGAGACGAGACACACGAGATGACTACAATATTTCCAGTGAAATATTCAAGTAGTCATAAGAGGGATACGAGGGATGACTTTAATATTTCCAGTGAAATATTTAAATAGTCATAAGATTTATGGAGTATGTTCCACCATTCCTAGACCTAGACGAAGATGGTTAAGGGATTCTCGGTTGAGAGGTTTGGTTGATTTACGGATTTCGATGTGCTTCGCACGTGAGTGTTTCACGGGGTTTTGAAAGACGTAAAGCTAGGCCTATGGTGCTGATTCGCAGCAGGGTTTGGGATCTTAAGAAGTGTGTAATCACACGAGGATGAAAGGAACTACTAATCACTTAAATAGCAACTCGTGAGTCCTTTGTCACCCGAGGGTTGATGTTAGCTTTTAGCTTTGGGATAAGCGTTTTAACATATGTTGTCAAAAGGCTTGAGTATGATGTTTCGGATATGACATTTAACAATTGCGATCGCAAGTTAAACTTACTTGAATATTTCGGATGAAATATTTAAGTTGTCAATCCTACTCCGAGTTCTACTAGGTTTGTATCTAACCTTCCCATGACAAAAAGGAGTATACTTGGAAGAAGCCGAAGTGATGACTAGGGAATTAGGACAACTTCGCGACTACTCTAACTTATAGGTTTTGACACTAGTGTATGACTCTATGACTTCTAAGGGTTCATAGTGATGGGCATACCTAATTCCTAATGTGTCAAAAGAACATAGTGTGGGTGCAAACTTTACAAGTAAATCAAGTAAAATGCACATAAGGAATAAATGCAAACATCATGCAAAACATGATAATCATTTAGCATTTAAGATCATGAAGACATTTAATCATGTCTTATGAGAACATGTTATCATTTTGAAACACGTATGTAGGATGCAAGCAATCTAGGTTTGCTAAGGCAGATCCTAATTACTACTTGTTTAAAATGAAATCCTAACGGGAAATAAAGTTCAACTATGTAAACTGTCTCTAGTCAAATGTAGAAATGAAACATTTTCAAGTTAGAGAATGAGTATGAGACTATCACTAGTGGTGCTCAATTAAGGCTAAACACGACCATTTTTACGGGTTATACCACAAACCCAACTTCTCTCCTGGAAGCAATTCAAGCATTAGGTCAAATTGAGTTTCTAGTGCGATAGGTTCTCCAGTAGTCATTCTCATGTTAGAAAAATTCAAATTCCTATATTTGCCTATTGAAGTGTAGCAAAGATGGTATTAGCTTATTTCGCTAATACATGGCCTAATATGACTCAACTAACCATACTTTGAAAGTCGGTTAAGATAATGACATGTCTTACACAACTCCTAACAAAGGCAAGCGAAATGTTTTAATTTCGTGTTTGAGATTTAGAGGTTATTTGATGGAGATGGTGTATTTTATGATCTCTTGGACAACATCTTTGTTTGTTGAGTTGTTGCATGTTATTTTAACATGATTTGGTTTCCTAGAACCAAGAGACACTCTAATGTGATACAATGTAGAATCTACTACATCGTGAGTGTTTCAAGAATGCTCCTTTGCATATCTTGAAGAAAGAATCTAGTAGAGGTTACTTACCTCAATAGATCTTGTGAGTATTTTTTTTAAAATGAGACATACTGTTTATTTCAACAAGTATGCTTTTCTAAGAGGAAACATATCACTCTTACGAATGCTTAGTGAAACAAGTATTTTAGTGTATGACCAATTTTACTTGTTTATGCAATGACACATGTCGTATTAGGTTATTATTCAACTCTAATATCCTATATTTGTTAACAGGATGCAATGTATTCTCATGTAACATAACCATTCATGTTACAAAGGGAATAAGATGCATAGGATATAAGTTATCTTTTGTCAATCTTTTGATAAGAGAAATACATGTGATATTCTCAAAGATTGATGACTTACATAATAGTTAATAACATATTATGTGTGACATTTTTACAAGACATGTGACTTTGAGTGTTGAGTTGTTCATGACCAAAGTTTACATATGTTGTTTGTTTGCTCGTGTTTGGTTTTTCGGAAATGACACATTTAGTTATTGCATTGCAATGTAAATTACTTGTATATTTCGGATGAAACATCCAAGTTGTCAATCCTACTTGGTTGTGTATTTTATGCATCTTTTAAACATATTAGTTTAAAGTTTGGAACACAACCATTGGACAAGAAGACTCAATATGGCATCTTCAACACAAGTGTGAGTTATGATCCGATGCATATTATTTTCGTCTTGAGAGGACGTCATTATTTTCATAACAATCGAGTGTGATTGAGTATGTAGATTCAAGATAATACTTTTCATCATAAATTGATGTTATCTTGAAGCTAGACAAATAATGACTCCAATTTCATGTCCACACTCAAAAACTTGTCAATTATATTCGATAATAATATCAATCATAATTTGAATAATGAAATGATATGTACTCGAGATCTTTCTTGACCCTCACAATTTCATTTATTCTAACACTAGTTGTATGTGTGAGGTTAATGACATATTAAGTTACTACTTTGATATTGTCATTTATTTTTATTTGAGAAAAACTATTTATATTATTAAGTATAATATTCTTAGTTTTTCGACACCTCATTGGTATAAAAATAATTATCTTAACTATTTTTATACAACATACGTAAAATACTAAATGTTTAAAACATTTTGTATGTGTGTTAGATCAATGCAAGTTTAATACATTTTCCTTTACTTAAGTACTGATGTATTAAAATGACCTTTTATCTTGTTTAGACTACCCATGGTCAACAAGACAAAATGATGTAATGTTTTAAAGATCATGTTACGGATTTTATGAAAGTGTTGAGTATTTTGGGGTGATATATTTTTTACACTTAAACATTTGGAAAAATAATTGCGTAAGACAATATCTTTCGACACACATGATCTACCAACTTAGTTTCTATTCCTAAGAAGGTTACTAAACCATTTTAAAAGCTTGCAACAAATGCAAGAAAAATGGTCTATGCCTATATGCAATGCAAACTAATTACTTAATATAGTGCAAGCAATTTAGCATGAGCCTTATAAATGCATAAATCGGAAAGCTATAATAAACAAATAGCAACATGGCATGAAAGACACTTATGCTTATGGATAAAGTTAGCTCAACTAAAGATAGCGATAAGCATATAAAAGTATTGACTAACAATACTAAGACACAAAGAAAATCAAATAGTCATTTAGCATAACACACAAAGATACTTATCGTCATTTTGTGTATTAAGTATAACAATGTACACTTAGCTTGACTTTATTTGAAAATGAATTATTTTCCACCCCATTTAAAAATTTGATCAACACCTTGAAATCATGAATGCATCAACGTGTGATGTTCACTTTGTGTTTTGACAACAATTTGTGCAATCGGCATGACCGGAAAAGACTCTCTGTTACGAAATAGAGGACTCTCGTAAATTTTACTTTACAATCACTTTCTAAAATAATTTTTAAGTGAAAGTAGACTCAATTACGTTTAAAACGATAGGTGGCACGACTCCTACGGACTTACGGTTGATTTTATACGAATTTTTAAATATTACCGAATTCTGAAAAACATACGACGGTACCGTTAAATTTAGTGGTACCGTCCATATTTAGTGGAACCGTACGTTATATTTAACGGTGCCGTACCTGTTATTTCAGTTTTGAACAGAACCAACTTTTATTAACTTAAGAAAACCTTCAAGCTAGTATGACAATGTATACTTAACAACAAAACTTGTAAGTATTAAGCAACTAAATACTTTTCATATTTTTATCACATTCATGGGTAATTTGATACAAGGATCGTACTCAATTTTGAAAACCATTTGTTTTAAAAATTTGAGCAACCTGGCTCTGATACCAATTGTGGAAACCGTAGAGAGGGGGGGGGGTGAATACGTTTTCATTTAAAAATTTAAAACTTTTGTATCAAACTCCCGATCAAGTGTGATGTGATATGAAAAGTGTCAACTATGATCATATAGCATCAAGAGATGAATATAGTAAACTACAACATATGCACAATCAAAACAAGACACATAGATAATCAACATAACATAAGCAACTAGCCACACAAGCAAAAACGCAATGCAAATATAAAGCGATAAAGAATGAAATGAAAGTAAAGAGATAAGTAAGAAGGCGCAAACAGGACACGGTGATTTATAGTGGTTCGGTCACGAAGCTCCTCTTCGCCCTACTCCACTCCCCGAGTACCTAACTCGAGAGTTACTTCACTAATCAACAAACTCCCTTCAGGCGGAGAAAACCGTACACGTCGCTTAGCTTGTTTACCGACACTAAGCTAGATGTCGAGTGCTAATCTTAGCTAGCACCAATCTACCACGATCTACCCGATCTACACCTTACACGTCGCTTATCCTATTTCCGACACTAAGCTAGATGTCGAGTGCTAATCTTAGCTAGCACCAATCTACCACGATCTACCCGATCTACACCTTACACGTCGCTTATCCTATTTCCGACACTAAGCTAGATGTCGAGTGCTAATCTTAGCTAGCACCAATCTACCACGATCTACCCGATCTAAACTTGATCCACTTGATCAATACACACAAGCCCAATGGCTTCAAGAGATCTCCAAGATCTCGACAAGATCACAATGATCTTCCCTCACAAACTCTCAAAAGAAAAATGATCTTGATGTATGCTATGATACAATCAAGAGTGTAACAAAAGTTACAAGACCTAACAACTACAACTCTTGTATCTTCTTGGATACCTTGAGTTCTTCTCTTGCAAATGAAGAGGAATGATAACACTTTGTATCTACTTGGATACTTTGTGTTCTTCTCTTGCTAATCAAGAGGGATGACAACACTTTGTATCTACTTGGATACTTTGTGTTCTTCTTTTGCTAATCAAGAGGGATGACAACACTTTGTATCTACTTGGATACTTTGTGTTCTTTTCTTGCTAATCAAGAGGAATGAAGAGGATCACTTGAATGGAGGATTGGATCACTCTTAAACCAGAGAAAAGTGACTGGAAAAATCAAGTTGGAAGTGTGAAATGGTCCACTATTTATAGGCAAGAAAAATCTGAACGTTACAGAAAATTTTGTACGGACGGCTCCACTAAATTTAGTGGAACCGTGGAGCCGTTCCAGACAAGGACGCTCCAAATTTTGTCTTTTCTGGTGAAAACTTATTTGGGGAAGGTTGGAGCTGATTTTGGGGGGAAAAATAGCTGTTGGGATTTTTAAACTTATTTTTCAAAATAAAAAATTTCTTTTTAATTCAAAAATCATTTGTAAAATATATTTTTGAAAAAATGTTTTGTCATATTAAAAATATGAAGTTTAGAAAAATATAATCCTTTGATCATTTGTCAAGTAGTAGATTTGTTTGTCCATACCTTGAGTGATTTATGTCGGGATAGAAATCTACGACTTCGTTGAAGCATACTTGAGATGTCGGGAGGTGTTGATGTAAGTATGCATTGATGATTTGTGTTTACAAGTAACTTTTACATTTTACGTTATGTATTACAAGTTACATGTTTGTCATTATTAAAACCAAAGAAATCGTTTAGTTTAAATATCGTAATATTTGCACTAACAAGAGTGTCAAAATGGTGAGGCATATTTTTTGGTACGTGATTTGCACATTTTTTATTTTGATTTGCAAACTCAACTATACAAATAGATAAAGTAAACTGTAGATAATGTATAACTATGTAAGGCGTATAGTTGAGTGCCTCAATCAATAACATGAGTGTGCAAATCGATTCTTTTATTTTTTTCGCCAAAACGATTTTTATTAACCTGAATTTGGTCAACGAGCCACCGGCTACTACCTCAAAGCATCAATGACACCCTATACTACCCTATATTAGGATCACACCCTAGCCCTAACTAAGTTAGTCACATGACTTTTATATGTGATATTGCCGTTAGTTTTTATAGAGGAAATTAGAAGTAAGGTTTAACAAGTGATTTTATTTATTTATTTATTTTCTTTTACACCTTTTTGTGTTTCAAAGTTATTGCCCACTTGTTCAATATTGACTTTTGGGATGGACTTGTGATTTTTAGAAGCATGTTGCATAACTTTTTTTTTTTTTTTTTTTTTTTTTATCATCATTATAAGTATTAAAATTGCACCATGAAACTTTTTTTTTGCCCAATTGAATTTGCCCCTTAAAGAATCAAAGGAACACATAAATAATTTTAGGGGCTGCATATATAAACACATTTCGGAAATTTAAAATAAAAAAAAAAAAAAAAAAAGTAAAGCAAAAGTTAATACTTCGTCGCCTAAACACGAGTGTAGCTCTCGCAACACCCGACAATCAATTAAGTAGGTTCGTCAATGAATCTAACTCCCTAAATTCACAGGAAAAAATCTATGCATCCTCAAATTTATAATTATGTTATAACAAGTAATTATTATTAGAGTTAACTACATTTTTGGTCCTTGTAGTTTACCGGGTGTAACGATTTTGGTCCAATAGTTTGAAGAGTAACGGATCCTGTCCAGAATCCGACGACCCGTAACACTTTTGGTCCATTTTTCGTATCACCGTTAGTCAAACTTAGTTTGACCGTTAAAATAAAGGGTATTTTGGTCATTTCACTCAGCCACTCACTCCCATTTGTATTATTTTCTTTAGAGTATCCTCCATTCCCACCACTGCCTAACCTCACCACCGACCGAACTCACCACCACCGACCTCACTAGATTTAATAGTCTCATATTTATTGATATCATCTTTTTCCAGTTTAACACAGTAAATCTACTTTTATTTCTTTTTTCTCACTTTGCCTATTCAAAGATCTACCACCCATCAAAATCTACACGATCCAAATCAATAAATCTTGAAAAATCAAAATGTGAAAAGGATGTTGTGAGATGGAGATCTTTTGCAATTATTAACCAATCAATTAACCCAACAAACAATGTCCTATTTCCCATATCCAATCCACATCTATGACTCAAAACACAAAAGAAAAAGGACAAAAGATCTCAGCGTGTTTCTTGTATTTCGAAAGATCTTACAAACACCCATCATTGATCTTAAAAGCGAAAAACATAAACCAAAAACCTACCCGAGACCTCTTTAAGGAGATCTTGATTCGATGAGGAGGGATGGGGTTTGTTATAATGTGGCATCGTATACGCTTTTGATTGAGTTTTATTCATTTTTGGGACGTGTGGAGGATGTAGAGAACGTGTTTGGTCAAATGCTTGTGAAGGGTGTAGTTGCTGATGTTTATGTGTTTACTTCTATGATTAGTTGTAATTGTAAGGCGGGGAGGATGAAGAGGGCGTTTGAGTTGTTTGATGAGTTGACTGAGAGAGGTATTGTTCCAAATGTGCATACTTATAGGGTGTTGTTGAATGGCGTGTGTAAAGCGGGCGAGATGAAAGCTGCAGAAGTTTTGTTGGTTGAGATGCAGAGTAAAGGTCTTGATTTGAATGATGTTATAATTAATACATTGATGGATGGTTATTGTAAAACTGGAAATGTTGATGACGCGATTAAGCTGCAGAGTATGATGGGGAAAAAAAAGGGTTTGTGCCTAATGTTGTTTCGTTGTACCATAGATTTTTTCAAATGAATGATACATTAAGATTCATTTTACTTATGAATGATTTTGTCAATTCCCAGTAAAGCTACTAGATGTTCATTAGAGCACATACAACGAGGGTATTTTAGTCATTTCATGCTTTTTTAATTAGTTAAACTAACAGTCAACGAAAAATGGACCAAAAGTGTTACGGGTCGTCGGATTCTGGACGGGATCCGTTACTTTTCAAACTATTGGAACAAAATCGTTACACCCGATAAACCACAAGGACCAAAAATGTAGTTAACTCTTAGTCTTTTATTATTAAAGATTTTCTAATATGTGCCACCATGACACTTGTTTAAAAGCATTAAATGAATTAAATTATTTCCTAAAATAAAATTATTTCTAAATAAAAAAAAATTAATTATGATAATTAAAAGAGATTTAGGAAATTATTAATGCAAACTAACATTTAAACATGGTATTTTAAGTTTATTAATTATGTTTAACCCATGTCATGATTGCACATATTAAAAAAAGCCTTATTATGATGTAGTTACAATCACCATAGAATACAAACAAATTGAATCTAGATGCTTGGAATGGATGTCAAACTAGACTCATACTCGTAATAAACAAAGTAAAACTGTGGTGAAAAAAGAAAACTGAAAATCATGTGACGTGCCATAAAGACAGCAAGATAGCGCGTGGAAAACATTTCATTTGTTGTTCAATTCCTTTAATGACTCCAAGGAAACTTGTGGCTCCCAATCCCTCTACTGTGTGACCGTTTATTTTTCTGCCCTACAGAAGAAACAAGATACTTCATTGGGGACAATAATAGCGCACTTGCAAAGTCATGTCGACAACATTAATTTCAATCATTATTTTATTTATCTATCAAATATATATATAAGGCACTTTTTTGCGAGAACCATCTTATTTACGAGAACTGACAGAACCATCAAAAATATACATGCACGCCTTCAATAATTGAATTTTTGCACATATGTTCTAAAAACAACATATATGTTTTAAAAAAAACATGGTTGTTCTGAAGAATTTAATAAGAAATTGGAAATACAAAATTTTTCTTTGAAGGTGTGCATGTATGTTCTTATAAGGCGTGCAATGACAATATTGCGGCCGTGTGTAAGGTTTTTGTGAAAAAAAAGAATGAGTTGATGATGATATTGAAGAACATAGGTGGATACTTATGATTATTGATGATTTACATGTATTTTTATTTTATTTTAAAAGGCGTGCATGTATGTTTTTTGTGGTTCTGTCAGTTCTCGCAGATAAGATGGTTCTGAAATGAAAGTCCCACTAGAAAGGTGGTGATACAATCGGTGTGTATTAATGGTGTGATTTAGTGGTGAAATAATAAAAAAAATGTGGTGTGCATATCTAACACTTATAAAGAAAATTGTTTCTTTGTTTTGTTTTGACACTTGAATACTTGATCATCCTGTTTCTCTTTCTTTTCAATCGCCTCTTGTCTAAGTAAACATGGATTAATTCCATCGAGTCTTTTTTAGGAATGATTATTGGTGTAAATGGCAAAATAACGACAAGTTCGGGCTAAAAGTAATGCTGAATCCAAATAGATTTAGATTTCACAGGAATCTTTTCAAATCCGTAACTGTTTTCTTCAAAGTAATGGTGAATCCAAACCTTATGTGGACGAAACTTTGTCTTCTAATCGCATGTATAAACCAGTTTTTTGCAATTGCAATTGGGTTCTTTTCTCATAATCGGTTCAATTGATTTTTTTTTTTTTGCACCATCAGACATCCAAGTTTGCTTTTATCCCTCTCGGAATTAGGGTTTTTTTTTCTTCACATGTTAATATGGAATTATGGATGATGAATTTTCAAATTGCCGGTCGATTATCTTATATTATATGATGGTTGTGAGTTTTTGATTTTGTGTGTGTTTTCTTGGATTTGTATTGGTTTTGATACAGTGATCAACAACAGAGTTATTTTTTGTGGTTGATTCGGTGTGTGTTGTTAGGGTTTTATTTTTAATTTTTGAAGATTTGTGAGATCTTTATCCGATCGGGTGTTGAATAATTCATATGATGCCGAGTCATCATAGCCATGTATTTTTTTGCTTATGTCGCTTTGTTGACATGCCTTTTTTATGCTGATGTGGTTTTATGATGTGTCATTATCCTCTATATCGATAAGCTACAAACGTTCAAACAAACATGCGCTAAAGTTTGATTAGGTATCGAGACACTGCTTAATAACATATTTCTTACATATGCTATGCTAATTGAACCATAGAAACAAATTACAAGACTGGTGACCCTAAAAGCTTCCACTGCCGAGGCTTTGCATGCAATGAACCAACGTCGAGATGTAATACCTGAAATTCAGATAACCCGTAAAATTACCAAATTACCCCTGATAATATAAAACCTTATAAAATAACTTATAAAATTCCGAAATAATTCCAAAACATCTGAAATCGAACTATATCTGAAACAAAATAATTTCTGGGACAATGTTCATCATTTTAAATGTTCAAAAAAATTAACTTACACATTTATATATATAATTCCGAAATTATACAAATTTAATAAATATAATGTTTTAATTCTTATAATTAGAAAATATGTCAAATAAAATAAAAGAAGATTAAGTAAATCAACACAAATATTTTTCTTGATTCTTTGGGCCGAAATTCTGGTCCTTGCCCCCCCTAAATTCGGTTCTCATAAGTTAAAACATATCTCTTTATTTTATCCTCAAAAAAAAAACAAACCGACTAAACATTCCTAAACCCTAGCGATCTAAAAAAATTCGACCAAGCTTCTGTACGAATTCTGGGTTTGAACAAGAAATTTTCTGGTGTTATTGGAGGTGCAAGGGAGCTAGGAAAATTAAGAGTTTCTGCGTTTTCTCCTTGGTTTGTTCTTGTTCTTGTTTTCTTGTCGACTTACTCTAAATCAAGGTAATAATTCTTGCGACTAAACCAAACGTGTTAAAATTAATATGGAATTTTTATAGTGATATTTAGATGTTATATAACTCATATAAAATATGTAAATCGATCCATGCATGCTAATTCTATGCGTATGAAAATATTATGGCTAAAGAACACGTAAATCACAATTATATGTAATTCGAATTTCTGGACATGATAGCTATTTTATTTAGACCTCATATGATGTAATAGATCTGGGAAAAATGATAGATCGAATTATAATAGCCTAAATCAAGTCGTGTTAATTTTAATGCCTAAAACATACGTAAATATGAAATATATGTTAAACGAATTTTCTGGGCATGTTCACTATTTTTCGTGGGTTCCTTATGAGTAATATGATCTGGGAAAAATATGGTTTTGATTTTTAGAAGCTTAAATTTAACGTGGTTAATTATTGATAAAACCGGATTTTAGAAAAATAAAGAAATAAAATAAAAGGAAATCGTGGCTTCTAGGGTTTGATTTCTTGGATGAATATCTGATCATTTAATGTGTTTTAAGGATGATTTAATGATGGTTCAATGATTGGTGAAAGGTAGGGTTTATAATTGTTGTTAAAAGTATTACCGATTTGAACTAAAATGTATAAGGACCTGTTTTGCCAACTTTGAAACTTCTGGGATATTTTTGTAAGATCATATACATCTGTAGGAATGTGGGAAAAATATAACTTTGGGGTCCTAAGTGTAAATTTTGCAATATATTGAATTATGGGCAAATTAGGGTTACGAATTGAAATAAATTAAAAGTGAGGGACCAAAAGTGTAAATCTGAAATTCTGAAGTTGTTTTGTGTTAATACTGATATAAAAAGGTTGTTGTGTAATTTTGAGGATTTTTGGGCTAATTATGTAATTGTTATGAATTATGACTTAATATATATGTTTTGTAAACTTAAAGGGCTAAATATGTAAATTCTAAATTCTGAGGGGTCAAATATGTAAAGTACTAACTTCTGATGTTATATTCTGTAAATTTGAAATATAATATGCTTAGTTGGTAATTATGGATATTGTAGGGTTTAAATTGTAAAATATATAATTATAAGGTTGGTTTTGTAAATTTGTAACTAAAGGGGTGTAATATGTAAATTATGAAACTTAAGGGAATAAAGTGTAATTCTGAATAAAATGCGTATATAATTCTGTAACTTAAAGTATTTTCACTAATGACCTTGGAAATTGATGAAGTTACATTTAAAACCCTAAACTATGTAAACATGTCATAATTAAATCTAAACTTCTGTAACTTGATAAAATATATCATTATTCCATAATAATCTTTGAATAAGAGTTTAACCTAATCTGAACTAGTAATAATTTGAATTAGAATTTCTGGTAATTCTGTCTTCCTCTTCCTTAGGTGTGAAGAAGGAGAAGCCCTGACTTTCATCTTTGTGTTTGTTTGTTTTTCTGCTGTGCAATAAGGTACAGATATTCTGTCCTTTTTCAGTAAGGGCGTTTCATTTCCTTTTCTTTCAGTATTTCATTTTCCTTATTAGGATTCCCTATACCACTGCTATGTTCCCTTCTGTGTGTAACTTTGTTGTGACCTGTTTATCTGGAACCTTTGTTTTGAACCGTCTGCCATGATTCTTTTTCTGAACCTTTACTTAAACATTGATTTTGAACCTTTGACATTTCTTTCTAGACTTGACATGAACCTTTTGCCATGTACCCTTAAGATATGACCTTCTGACTTTGATAGTACATCTGACCTTTGACCTACAGTTTGATATTACGAGCCAATCACTAGGCATGAGGGTTTCATGTCCATGTCATTGACGCACCTCTGACATGACTCTAGGGCAGGAGAGTGATGACCTGTCCCGTCCCTTATTTATTATCTGCTATGGCCATTATATTATGATTATTGAATTATCTGTGGGGCGTATGGGTGCACTCTAGATTTGATCTGTTATCTGTTATATGCTTTCTGTTTATTATATCTGGTGACTGATGGTGTGTGCGATACACGTCTTTCACATTATCTGAGAGTTTGGCCACTCTATACAGGTTTGTTGCAGTATATGTTTTTGTTGTCTGGGCTCGTGATAGATTACTGTTTTCTCTAAACCTGATTTGCTTAATTATTTCCTGTTTCATTCTTCTCTTATTCCTTTCCTATGCTTTCACTTTGATTCTGTATCGATGTTGTCTGTATTTCTGATTTGTTTTACCTGCTACTTGTTATCGTTTTCGTTATCTATATATCTGTTCACTGAGCTCTTGTAGCTCAGCCGCATTTTCTTTTCCCGCGGCAGGTACTTAAGCTAGGAAGCTGGGTTTTAGCTTTGGGATGAGAGCAATCTGACTTGGAGTTTTGACCTTAGTTATCCAGCTTTACCGTTTGGACTTTCATTTATTTTGTTATGCCATTGTTTAGGCATTTGATTATTGGATTTTGTACTTCAGTTATTTCTGTCTTGCATTTGGTATAAGTCATGTTGACTTATTTTGGATTTAATGTTAAGACTTCCGCTGTTTTATTTTTGAATGTTATGTTTGTTCTGATATGAAGCCATATATTTGTGACATCTTTGCCCTTGTCGGGTTGGGGTGTTACAATTTGTGGTATCAGAGAGACAGGCATCCGAAACCCTTAGGCTTAGGCCATTGACCTGTGAGGATTGGGTAGACATTAGGTTTCCTTTCGCGTACTCTTTTTCCTTATTCTGCTCTGTCATATTTTGCTTGATCTTACTAATCGTCTTCAAAATTTTATAGATGGTTAACACTCGTCATCAGGAGTATAATGCTGGAGGGGATGCTGAAATCCCCAATCTGGAGGCTTTGGTGGCTAATGCTATAGCCAATCTGTTACCGGGTCTTAACACTGATGCGGTGATTAACCGGCTTATCAGTGGTGGAGCTAGTTCATCTGGAGGTGCTGGTAGTTCTTCTGGTGGTGGGGGCCGACCCACTACCATGATTGGGTGGCTTGAGAGTTTCAACAAACTCAAGCCGTTGTCTTTCAGTTCTGCTGCTACTCCTCATGCTGCAGAGGACTGGATTACCCACATGGAGAAGCTGTTTGAGGTGTTAGGTTGTGAGGACGAGTTTAAGACTCGTCTGGCTGTGTTTAAGCTTGAAGGTGATGCACTTAACTGGTGGAAGGCGCACAAGGAAGCTAAAGGAGGCGATCCGTATGTTCTTGGTTGTTCTTGGGTTGATTTCCGCACTACATTCTATAATCGGTACTTCCCTGACTCTGAGCAGCAGAGGTTTATTCGGGAGTACAACACTATTTCCCAGCTAGATTCTGAGACCGCAGGGGAATATCTGGAGCGGTTTCAGAGATTGGTCAGCTTTGTGGGCCCCACTGCTGGAGATTCAAGGCGCCAAGCCAAGCAATTCAAATGGGGACTCAAAAGGTTAGTAACCTGTATAAAGTTGATTTTGGTTCCAATTGATCCTAATGCTCTTTTCAATTTACTCTGAATTAGGTGGGTGCTCGATCGTATTCTTAATGATGAGTTTCAGGATCCGTCAGCATGTTGCGATGCAGCTCGCAACATTGAGATTTTTCATGAGGGAGTCGGTTTCAAGCAAAACCGTGATGGCGACAGGGTTCAGAATCAGAATCAGAGTCAGAATCGGGACAACAAGGGGTATTCTGGTAGGAACTTTGAGCAGCGAGGTCAGTCAGATCGTGGACGTGACTATCAGGGTCAGTCAGGTAGGAGTTATGACCAGAGGCGACCAGATTCGAGGGGACAGGATTCGAAGTCGGTTGCTAAGCAGGGCAATGAGCGTCAAGGACGCAATGATGGTCAGAGGCAATGGAAGGATCAGCCTTCCAAGGGTTATCAGCAGCAGTCTCGGGGTTCTGGATCGGGTTCTCAGGCTTTACCTCCCCCTCCTATCTACACTACTTGTGGGAAGAGTCATCCCGGACCGTGTCTTAGGGCTTCTGGGGCATGTTTCCGATGTGGGTCTTCTGAGCATCGGGTGAAGGATTGTCCCAAGCAGAATCCGGCACCAGCTATGCAGTATCTTCCTCCTCCTCCTCCGAATACAGGCCGTGTGTTTTCGACTACTCGGGATCAGGCAGCTAAAGCGTCAGGTACCATTACTGGCATTCTGTATATTGGTGATCATACTGTATTCATATTATTTGATACCGGCGCAACACACTCTTTTATATCTGTAAAACTAGCTCAGAAACTTAAAACAACTCCAACACCATTAATAAACCAGCTATCTATTTCCATCCCAATGAAACACAGTGTTCTCCTCGATCATGTATATGTTAACTGTCCTCTCCGCTTTGATGACCGGATTCGTCCGGCTAACTTACTTCCTCTGGATATGATTGATTTCGATGTCATCCTGGGCATGGATTGGTTGGCTTCCCATAGAGCTACCATCGACTGCCATGCTAGGAATGTGATTTTTGGAGATCTGAACCATCCTGAATTCATTTATCATGAATCTCGCCTTTTGAAATCTGTTAAAATCATCTCTGCTATGAAGGTGCGGACCTTGATATCTCATGGTTGCCAAGGCTATTTGGCTTCTGTTAAAGATTCATCTGTCGAAGCTCCTGATATTTCCGATGTTCCCATTGTTCGGGATTTTGCCGATGTTTTCCCTGAGGAACTTCCTGGTCTTCCTCCGGCTAGAGAAGTTGAATTTGCTATTGATCTGATTCCCGGTGCCGAACCTATCTCTAAGGCTCCGTACCGGATGGCGCCTGTTGAACTGAAGGAGTTAAAGGAGCAACTGGAAGAGTTGTTGGACTGTGGTTTCATTCGCCCTAGTGTTTCGCCATGGGGTGCTCCGGTGCTTTTCGTGAAGAAGAAGGACGGTAGTATGCGGTTGTGCATTGATTATCGTGAGTTAAATCGTATTACCATCCGAAACCGTTATCCGCTTCCTCGCATTGATGACTTGTTTGATCAGCTGCAAGGAGCTAAAGTGTTCTCTAAAATCGACTTGCGATCTGGTTATCACCAATTGCGAGTTAAAGAGCAGGATGTTTCTAAGACTGCTTTCCGCACCCGATATGGACACTATGAGTTTCTGGTTATGCCTTTTGGCTTAACGAATGCTCCTGCTGTGTTTATGGATTTAATGAATCGGGTCTTTCATGAATTTCTGGATAAGTTCGTCATCGTTTTCATTGATGATATTCTGGTGTATTCTAAATCGTCTGAGGAGCACGAGCAGCATTTGCGTATTGTTCTGGGTATTCTGAGGCAGCAGAAGTTATTCGCGAAATTTTCTAAATGTGAATTCTGGCTGAACCAAGTAGCTTTCCTTGGTCACGTTGTGTCTGCAGATGGTATCACCATGGATCCATCTAAGGTCGAGGCTATCACCAAGTTGCCGAGACCTACCACTGTGACTGAAGTCAGGAGTTTTCTGGGATTAGCTGGCTACTACCGGCGTTTTGTTGAAGGATTCTCTAAGTTAGCGTTACCTTTGACTCAGTTGATGCGGAAGGGTGAAAAGTTTGTATGGACTGATGAGCGTGAACAGAGTTTTGAGGAGTTGAAACGGCGATTGGTGTCTGCACCCATTCTGACTTTACCATCAGGATCTGGAGGTTTCCAAATCTATAGTGATGCTTCTAAGAAGGGTTTGGGTTGTGTGCTTATGCAACACGGCAAGGTGATTGCCTATGCTTCGAGGCAATTGAAACCCTATGAAGAAAATTATCCGACTCATGATCTTGAGTTAGCGGCTGTTGTCTTTGCATTGAAAATCTGGAGACATTACTTGTATGGCGAATCGTGTGATATTTTCACCGATCTCAAGAGTCTCAAATACATCTTTACTCAGAAGGAGCTTAATATGAGGCAGCGTAGATGGTTAGAGCTTCTTAAGGATTATGACACTAACATCCAGTATCATCCAGGTAAGGCTAATGTGGTTGCTGATGCACTTAGTCGGAAATCTGGAATGATTGCTAGTTTGGAGATTGATCCGCATGTTCTCAAGGATTTGGAGCGTCTGGATGTTGAGTTGTGTGTTCGTCGTGATGTTGGTTACTGGGCTAGCTTAAAGATTGAGTCAAATCTGATGTTGCGTATTAAAGAGGCTCAGAAAGATGATGGTGAGCTTTGGGCTATTGTTCAAAATATTGAAGAGGGTAAGCAAACCGAATTCAGAGTTGATGATGATGGAGTTGTCTGGTATGAGGATCGGTTATGTGTGCCTAATGATTCTGACCTGCGTGAGGCTGTGTTGACTGAGGCCCACAGTTCTCCTTTCTCTATTCATCCTGGTTCTACCAAGATGTATCGGGATCTGAAACAGCATTTCTGGTGGAACGGTATGAAGCAAGATGTGGCGTTATTTGTGGCTAGATGTATGACTTGTCAGCAAGTTAAGATTGAACATCAGCGGGCTAGTGGTTTGTTACAGCCTTTGGAGATTCCGGCATGGAAGTGGGATGAGATTTCCATGGACTTTGTTTCTGGTCTGCCTGTTACTCGTAAAAGACATGATGCGATTTGGGTGGTCGTTGATCGGCTAACTAAATCCGCTCATTTCTTACCTATCCGTATGACCTATACTGTCAGTCAGTTGGCGGATATTTTTCAGCAGGAAATCGTTAGATTGCATGGTATGCCTTCGTCTATTGTTTCCGATCGTGATCCTCGTTTCACTTCGCGTTTCTGGAAAGGACTTCATAAAGTTTGGGGCGCTCGTCTTAAGTTCAGTACTGCATTTCATCCCCAAACTGATGGTCAGTCTGAGAGGACCATTCAGACTTTGGAAGATATGTTACGGGCTTGTGCTTTGGAATGGACCGGTAGTTGGGATGAGTATTTGTGTTTAGTGGAGTTTGCTTATAATAACAGTTGGCATGCGAGTATCCGTATGGCTCCCTTCAAGATGTTGTATGGTAGGAAATGTAGGGCTCCTGTTTGTTGGAATGAAGTAGGTGAACGTCTGATTGAGGGACCTGAAATGGTCGAGATCACTAATGAAAAGGTAGCTGTGGCTAGGGAGAAATTGAAGGAGGCGCGTGCTCGTCAGAAGAGTTATGCTGATAAGCACCGCCGGGATCTGCAATTCAATGTAGGTGATCGGGTATTTCTGAAAGTATCTCCTTTCCGTGGTGTTAAGCGTTTTGGAATCAAGGGCAAGTTGAGTCCTCGATTTATTGGACCGTTTGAAATTCTGGATCGTATTGGGGAGGTTTCTTATCGTCTGGCTTTACCTCCTCAGCTATCTCATGTGCATAACGTTTTTCATGTATCTCTTCTGAGGGGATACAACTATCATCCGTTGCATGTAGTATCTTATCCGCTTGATCAGATCCAACCTGATATGTCCTTGTCTGAAGAGCCGGAAGCGGTTCTTGATCGTCAGGAACGAGTCATGAGGAATAAGGTTATTCCGTTCGTAAAGATTCTTTGGAAGAACCACCCGGAGCGTGAGGCTACCTGGGAAACCGAGGAATCAATACGAGCTAGTTATCCGCACTTCTCGTTTTAATCTGGTATGTCTTGTTTCGTTTCTACTCTCTCTTTTCCTTCTGCTTTCTGCAAATTTCGAGGACGAAATTTTTTGTTAGTGGGGAAAAAGTTGTAATACCTGAAATTCAGATAACCCGTAAAATTACCAAATTACCCCTGATAATATAAAACCTTATAAAATAACTTATAAAATTCCGAAATAATTCCAAAACATCTGAAATCGAACTATATCTGAAACAAAATAATTTCTGGGACAATGTTCATCATTTTAAATGTTCAAAAAAATTAACTTACACATTTATATATATAATTCCGAAATTATACAAATTTAATAAATATAATGTTTTAATTCTTATAATTAGAAAATATGTCAAATAAAATAAAAGAAGATTAAGTAAATCAACACAAATATTTTTCTTGATTCTTTGGGCCGAAATTCTGGTCCTTGCCCCCCCTAAAGTCGGTTCTCATAAGTTAAAACATATCTCTTTATTTTATCCTCAAAAAAAAAACAAACCGACTAAACATTCCTAAACCCTAGCGATCTAAAAAAATTCGACCAAGCTTCTGTACGAATTCTGGGTTTGAACAAGAAATTTTCTGGTGTTATTGGAGGTGCAAGGGAGCTAGGAAAATTAAGAGTTGCTGCGTTTTCTCCTTGGTTTGTTCTTGTTCTTGTTTTCTTGTCGACTTACTCTAAATCAAGGTAATAATTCTTGCGACTAAACCAAACGTGTTAAAATTAATATGGAATTTTTCCAGTGATATTTAGATGTTATATAACTCATATAAAATATGTAAGTCGATCCATGCATGCTAATTCTATGCGTATGAAAATATTATGGCTAAAGAACACGTAAATCACAATTATATGTAATTCGAATTTCTGGACATGATAGCTATTTTATTTAGACCTCATATGATGTAATAGATCTGGAAAAAATGATAGATCGAATTATAATAGCCTAAATCAAGTCGTGTTAATTTTAATGCCTAAAACATACGTAAATATGCAATATATGTTAAACGAATTTTTTGGGCATGTTCACTATTTTTCGTGGGTTCCTTATGAGTAATATGATCTGGGAAAAATATGGTTTTGATTTTTAGAAGCTTAAATTTAACGTGGTTAATTATTGATAAAACCGGATTTTAGAAAAATAAAGAAATAAAATAAAAGGAAATCGTGGCTTCTAGGGTTTGATTTCTTGGATGAATATCTGATCATTTAATGTGTTTTAAGGATGATTTAATGATGGTTCAATGATTGGTGAAAGGTAGGGTTTATAATTGTTGTTAAAAGTATTACCGATTTGAACTAAAATGTATAAGGACCTGTTTTGCCAACTTTGAAACTTCTGGGATATTTTTGTAAGATCATATACATCTGTAGGAATGTGGGAAAAATATAACTTTGGGGTCCTAAGTGTAAATTTTGCAATATATTGAATTATGGGCAAATTAGGGTTACGAATTGAAATAAATTAAAAGTGAGGGACCAAAAGTGTAAATCTGAAATTCTGAAGTTTTTTTGTGTTAATACTGATATAAAAAGGTTGTTGTGTAATTTTGAGGATTTTTGGGCTAATTATGTAATTGTTATGAATTATGACTTAATATATATGTTTTGTAAACTTAAAGGGCTAAATATGTAAATTCTAAATTCTGAGGGGTCAAATATGTAAAGTACTAACTTCTGATGTTATATTCTGTAAATTTGAAATATAATATGCTTAGTTGGTAATTATGGATATTGTAGGGTTTAAATTGTAAAATATATAAATTTAAGGTTGGTTTTGTAAATTTGTAACTAAAGGGGTGTAATATGTAAATTATGAAACTTAAGGGAATAAAGTGTAATTCTGAATAAAATGCGTATATAATTATGTAACTTAAAGTATTTTCACTAATGACCTTGGAAATTGATGAAGTTACATTTAAAACCCTAAACTATGTAAACATGTCATAATTAAATCTAAACTTCTGTAACTTGATAAAATATATCATTATTCCATAATAATCTTTGAATAAGAGTTTAACCTAATCTGAACTAGTAATAATTTGAATTAGAATCTCTGGTAATTCTGTCTTCCTCTTCCTTAGGTGTGAAGAAGGAGAAGCCCTGACTTTCATCTTTGTGTTTGTTTGTTTTTCTGCTGTGCAATAAGGTACAGATATTCTGTCCTTTTTCAGTAAGGGCGTTTCATTTCCTTTTCTTTCAGTATTTCATTTTCCTTATTAGGATTTCCTATACCACTGCTATGTTCCCTTCTGTGTGTAACTTTATTGTGACCTGTTTATCTGGAACCTTTGTTTTGAACCGTCTGCCATGATTCTTTTTCTGAACCTTTACTTAAACATTGATTTTGAACCTTTGACATTTCTTTCTAGACTTTACATGAACCTTTTTGCCATGTACCCTTAAGATATGACCTTCTGACTTTGATAGTACATCTGACCTTTGACCTACAGTTTGATATTACGAGCCAATCACTAGGCATGAGAGTTTCATGTCCATGTCATTGACGCACCTCTGACATGACTCTAGGGCAGGAGAGTGATGACTTGTCCCGTCCCTTATTTATTATCTGCTATGGCCATTATATTATGATTATTGAATTATCTGTGGGGCGTATGGGTGCACTCTAGATTTGATCTGTTATCTGTTATATGCTTTCTGTTTATTATATCTGGTGACTGATGGTGTGTGCGATACACGTCTTTCACATTATCTGAGAGTTTGGCCACTCTATACAGGTTTGTTGCATTATATGTTTTTGTTGTCTGGGCTCGTGATAGATTACTGTTTTCTCTAAACCTGATTTGCTTAATTATTTCCTGTTTCATTCTTCTCTTATTCCTTTCCTATGCTTTCACTTTGATTCTGTATCGATGTTGTCTGTATTTCTGATTTGTTTTACCTGCTACTTGTTATCGTTTCCGTTATCTATATATCTGTTCACTGAGCTCTTATAGCTCAGCCGCGTTTTCTTTTCCCGCGGCAGGTACTTAAGCTAGGAAGCTGGGTTTTAGCTTTGGGATGAGAGCAATCTGACTTGGAGTTTTGACCTTAGTTATTCAGCTTTACCGTTTGGACTTTCATTTATTTTGTTATGCCATTGTTTAGGCATTTGATTATTGGATTTTGTACTTCAGTTATTTCTGTCTTGCATTTGGTATAAGTCATGTTGACTTATTTTGGATTTAATGTTAAGACTTCCGCTGTTTTATTTTTGAATGTTATGTTTGTTCTGATATGAAGCCATATATTTGTGACATCTTTGCCCTTGTCGGGTTGGGGTGTTACAGAACCAACGTCGAGAAATAATATCCTCTATTTTTTAGCATACCAAGAAATAAGGCTACGAACAATAACACAATCCCAATAGCCACCAACCTTTGCAAAATAACATCTGATCAAGATGTCCTCCAACGGTTATACATAACATACTAGACGAGTACCCGTGCATAGCAACGGGATTTTGACACATAGTTTATTGATAAAAAAAGTTTATAGGTTATAAATGAAAAATAATAAAAGTTTGAAGATTTGGGAATTAAACATAATGTTATGAAACCCGGTTCGACCCGGGTGGTTCAACCGGTTGAACCGTTCCGGTTGAAAATTTGGTCGATTTAAACCGGGTCAACTTGCTAGGTTGGGTCGAAAATGGGTCAAATTAAACCGGTTCAACCCGTCGGGTTTGAAGCGTCCCGGGTCAACCCGGTTTGTGATTTGTATTAATTGTTTTAATTGGTTATAAATGAAAAATATAAAAGTTTGAAGATTTGGTAATTAAACATAATGTTTTGAAACCCGGTTCGACCCGGGTGGTTCAACCGGTTGAACCGTTCCGGTCGAAAATTTGGTCGATTTAAACCGGGTCAGCTTGCTAGGTTGGGTCGAAAACGGGTCAAATTAAACCGGTTCAACCCGTCGGGTTTGAAGCGTCCCGGGTCAACCCGGTTTGGGATTTTATAGCGACACATAGTTTATTGATAAAAAAAGTTTATAGGTTATAAATGAAAATTAATAAAAGTTTGAAGATTTGGGAATTAAACATAATGTTATGAAACCCGGTTCGACCCGGGTGGTTCAACCGGTTGAACCGTTCCGGTTGAAAATTTGGTCGATTTAAACCGGTTCAACTTGCTAGGTTGGGTCGAAAATGGGTCAAATTAAACCGGTTCAACCCGTCGGGTTTGAAGCGTCCCGGGCCAACCCGGTTTGTGATTTGTATTAGTTGTTTTAATTGGTTATAAATGAAAAATAATAAAAGTTTGAAGATTTGGTAATTAAACATAATGTTTTGAAACCCGGTTCGACCCGGGTGGTTCAACCGGTTTGAACCGTTCCGGTCGAAAATTTGGTCGATTTAAACCGGGTCAGCTTGCTAGGTTGGGTCGAAAACGGGTCAAATTAAACCGGTTCAACCCGTCGGGTTTGAAGCGTCCCGGGTCAACCCGGTTTGTGATTTGTATTAATTGTTTTAATTGGTTGTACATTGTGTATAAATCATTGTACTTTTAAGTAATGGGGTGTTTTAATAAGAGTATTAATTACATTTCATAATTTCCTTTAATAAAATTTTTCAACATTTCACATTCCTTGACTTTTCACTTTTTCACTTTTCCACTTTGACCATTTTTCCTTTATACATAGTTCATAATAGATAGAAACATTATCATTGAATGGAGATACACAAAGTGAAGAGTTACTTTTGAGAGCAAATGATTCATTCACGTACGCCATAAACTATTTTTTGGAACAAGGCAATTTCAAATAAACTAATACAAATTCACCTTCTTTGGAAACAAACTAATCCAATAAAGGCAAACGTCCTTTACAAGCATAAAGTTTCAGAATACATACAACTTTTGACGCTCATCAAAATGTGCAGTCTCTCTACCATCTCCAGTCTGAATGACTAAAGCCATCGATCTGTCACTTATAGCACATTATCAATCACAATCCCAAGTAGAATATATGGCGACAGAGTTACACAACCTTGATTAGCAATCCCAAAAATAGTCCATAGTCAACATTCTTTCCGTCCCTCCAATAAGCTCCTCCTCAGTATGTTTTTTGTTTATAGTAAAGTTTCTGCGGCTATAAATGTTAAGTATAAGGTCTATATCGATTAATTAAATACTAAATTTGTAAATAAAAAGTAAATCCATTTACATTTTGTCCATCATAATTATAACCAGCGCTTTACTTTTCTTTAGTCCAACCAGATCATATCGAAGGTGAAAACAACCATATGATAACCATATGCTAAGGGGTCATAAGATTCAGCCATAACTGACATAATTGCAATATTGGATAGCAGCACTTGTACTTAAAAATAGATGAAGATTATTGGTGGATTTCTGAAATTTTTATTTGAATAGAAATTTGATTTTCTTTCGTTTTCAATTATTGTCGATCTGCCAACTGATGTTGGGAAAGAGCGAAATTTTTGTAATATATATATGTTGACATAATAAAATAGAATAATAAATTAATAGATAAGGAAAAGAAGACCTATTTAAAACTCCATAAAGACATGTCAGCCATATTGTCCGAAAAGTGACCATACCCTAGATTCGTATTAGGTGGTGGTACCATGAGTGCTTCCGCCATGCTGTCAAGAAAACCTGGCATCCCAAATATTTCTTCTTCATCCACATAATCAACGATTTCTGGTGTCTCAGTTTCCTCAATCTGCACCACAACTCCCTCTTCTTCCTTCTCCTTCTCCTCTTTATGTCGAAAAGCCTCAGCTGCCTCAGCAGCTGCTTTTTGAATATCCGTTACATTGTTAGACTCTGGGACCGGAAGACGCCATACTGAGTCGGCAAAATTTAAACACGCGTTACGGCCTCTCATTGCTAAAATAGCCACATCATGTGCCCTGGCAGCCATTTCAGCCGTTGGATGTGTCCCGAGCCACACCCTCTCTTGTGTTATCGGATTTCTAACTTCACAAACCCATTTACCGGAATTCCTACTTCTTACACCCCTGTAAACTGGATGTCGGGTTTCCTTAAACTTCTTCCTTCCAGCCCTCTTTTTCGGGTTTTCAGTTGCAAGCATAAGTTCGGGTTCTGAACTACCACCGGGTTCCGAAGAGGATCCAATATCCATTTTACGTACGTGGGTTATGTTGGACGTTGGTTGTATACCCTAGGGTTTCAGATCAAGAGTGGAGTTATGTCTTAAAAGTTATGTGAAGGGGCTGTATAATAGGGTTATGTTGGACGTTGCATTGGAAGTAAAGTATAGGGTTGCAGATAAAGAGTGGAGTTATTACTTTAAAGTTATGTGAAGGTACTGTGTATTTATAGAGAGAGAAAATTCCTTAAATTGTCTAAACACAAAAAGGTAGTACAATTTTTAGCCTAAAAAACCCAAATTATTAAAATAGATTGGTGCGATTAACGATTTGTGTGACGGTGTTCATCGACAAAAGTATGATACTGTAAAATGACAAACATACCCTTGACTCATTTTCTAGTACTCCTTCCGTTTTATTGAAAATCTTGTACCTTTTACACTGACTACTTGTAATTCTATATTTGATACTTGTAACATTTGCTTTGTTACTTGTAACTCTCACATTTCTCTTTTTTTTCATCAGCATCATCATCAACTTATTTTCTTTTTTCTGAATTAAACACAACTCCATGAATCTCCACCCACTCCTCTTTTCATTATCATATCTTTCTTTCTTTCTTTCTTTTTTTTTTCTTCATATTAAGATCCTCTAACATTTAACTCGATTATGTTCTTATCATTGTTAGCATATTGTGAGAAACCCTATTTACAATTTATAAATTTACCAATCTGAGTATTTCCTAATTACCATCAAATTTTACTTTGAGTAAACTGCAAAAATCGTCCCTGTGGTTTTCTCAGATTGCAAAAAACGTCCATGTGGTTGGCTAATTGCAGGCGGCCTCCCTGTGGAGGAAAGTTTTCATCATTTTGGTCCCTGGTTTTAACTGGCGTTAAATGAATTCCGTTATAAGTTACACGTTTAGCCCTTTTGGCCTATGACCATTGCAGCGTCCATCATTTTTTTGTCCGTTTTAACGCGTTTTCGTCCGTTTTTTTTACGATTTACTCTGATTTTTTAGGTTTTCGTCTATTTTTTGACGTTTTCGTCTGTTTTTTACGTTTTCGTCCGTTTTTTATGTTTTCGTCCGTTTTTACGTTTTCGTCCGTATTTTTTCGTTTTCGTCCGTTTTATATGTTTTCGTCTGTTTTTTTGCGTTTTCGTCCGTTTTTACGTTTTCGTCCTTTTTTTACGATTTCATCCGTTTTTTTTACGTTTTCGTCAGTTACTTTACTTTTTGCTCCGTATTTTTACGTTTTCGTCTGTTTTTTTTACGTTTTCATCTGTTATTTTACGTTTTAGTCCGGTTTTCTACATTTTCATCCTTTTTTTTTACGATTTTATCATTTTTTTTACGTTTTCATTCATTTTCTTGCGTTTTCGTCTGTTTTCTTACATTTTTTTTGTTTTTTCGTTTTCTTCTATTATTTTAGGTTTTCGTATGTCTTTTTGCGTTTCGTCCCTTTTTTTACGTTTGAGTGTGTTTTCGTTCATTTTTTTATGTTTTCGTACAGTTTTTTACGTTTTCTTACGCCTTCGTCCATTTTCTTACCTTTTTTTCGTTTTCTTACGTTATCCTAACACAAGAAAATGTAGAATAATGTACAAAAAAATGTACAATACCACATGAAAACGAACGAAAACATAAAAAAAATAGGGAAACATAAAGAATTGGATGAAAACGTAAAAACAATTGAACCAAAATGGACGAAAACATTAAAAAATGGACTAATACGAAAACATAAAAAAATTGACGAAAATGTAAAAAAAGGGAGTAAAACTTAAAAAAAACAGACGAAAACGTAAGAAAACACCCTCAAACGTTAAAAAAATGGACAAAAACGTAAAAACAGACGAAAATGAAATAACAAAAAAAAGCATAAGAAAACGAACGAAAACATAAGAAAATGAACGAAACGTAAAAAAAGGGATGAAATCGTATAAAAACGAACGAAAACGTAAAAAACAAACGAAAACGTAAGAAACCTTATTAAAATGTAAAATAACAGACGAAAACGTAAAAAAACAGACGAAAACGTAAAAAAACGGATGAAAACGTAAAATAACAGATGAAAACGTAAAGAAACGGGCGAAATCGTGAAAAAACAGACGAAAACATAAAAAAAAAAGGGAGTAAATTGTAAAAAACTGACGAAAACGTAAAAAATGAACGAAAACACGCGAAAACAGACGAAAACGCGTAAAAATGGATGAAAACGTAAAAACAGACGAAAAAAGGATGGACGCTGCAATGGTCATGTACCAAAAGGGCTAAACGCGTAACTTCTAACGGAACGCATTTAACGGCAGTTAAAATCAGGTACCAAAATGATGAAAACTTTCCTCCACAAGGAAACCGCCTGCAATTAGCCAACCACAAGGACATTTTTTGCAATCTGAGAAAACCACATGGACGATTTTTGCAATTTACTCTTTTACTGAGGGAGTACTTTTTTTTTAACATTTGTTCGGGATACGACATTTGAGAAACCTCACTAAATAATAGTGAAGCCTTGCACGTACCCTAAACAACGAGATGTTGACCATGGGCCGTTACAAGTATTCGAAAGAAAAAACCTCAAGGCTTGCCATCCCTAAGAATCGAACTCAAGACATAGGGTAAAACCTGAAATGCCTCTGACCAGTTGGGCTGATCATCATTGGCACCATCAAATTTTACTAATTACCCTTTATAATTTCATCTATCTTTATTAATTATAGCCATTATCAATCCACCCACTTTATTAGACTAGTATTCTAATAAAGTGAAAGTATAATAACTTATTTACCTCATTCTACTTGATGACTGCCCAGATGGCGCATGGTCTGAGAACAATGGAAGTGGTCTTCTAACAAATGGATTGTCCAGTAGCTGACAAGCAGTTGGCCGATCTCTTGGGTTAACATGAAAGCATTGAAATATGAAATCCTTTTGCTTCCTTAGACCATCTCAAAGAGAATAAGGAACAGGTGCAGCAATACCACTTCCTATTCTAAATAACGTGCTATCAAGTAACTTTATACAAGTTAACAACCAAATTTTCAAATTTTATTTCATGCTAACTACAGTAAGTATACATGGATGCGAATTCGAGTAGTATCTGTACACCATATTCAACTAGGTAGATAAACATAGTTGATACTCGTAATATTTATGGCTTGGAGATCGAATATATAAGAACAAAAGAGATTTGTTCTTCAGTGGCGGAGCCAGGACTAAAGTTCAGGGGTAGCGAAATTTTTTTTGTCCTATCGTTATATTTCGGTTAGGGTCTTTTAATTCGGGTCGGGTCGGGTCAAATTTTTTTGTCCTATCGAATTTTTTTTATCCTAACTTAGTATATTAGGGTCTTCTAATTCGGGTCGGGTCAAACAAAAATAACACTAAAAATCTAAGTTTTCTTCAATAATTCAAATTATTGTTGTTACACATAAAAAGTAAATAGTTTCTAACAAACAAAAACTAAAATAGATATGAAAATACTGATAGAAAATGTGTGTACCAAGTAGTAGAGTTAACTCATGAAACCTGGATAGCAGCAGTAAGAGCATGGCCAATATGTAGAGCTCCAGTTACATTAGGAGGTGGAAGAACCTGCATTTAGAATTTTACGCATATGACGTTTATAAACAAATTATACTAATCAATGGACTTATAAATATAAGTTAGACTAAACTTAAAACGTAAACTGAAAGAGCCTCACGATTGTAAAAGACGGCTTATCGTTGTTAACCCCTGGAGTACACATGGCTCCGCCCTGAACAAAAGTTGATACTCGTAATATTTATGGCTTGGAGATCGAATATATAAGAACAAAAGAGATTTGTTCTTGAGTTTTTGATATGTTAGGTGAGAGAAACAAAGAAAGAATGGTGTGAGATCCGGTTTCTGTGTGAATGAGAATTGGTTTGTGCGTGAGAGAAACAAAGAGTTTTGATATTACAACTTTACAAGAGATATCTTATTGGTACCATTTGACTTCACTCTGATTAACGTACAACACATTTTTTATCAGTTTCTGTTTTGTATTTTTTATTAATTTTAATTTTTTAATTTATTAAATTTTATATTTTCTGTTTCGTACATTCAGTTTTATGATTTTTGATATAAACAAAATTATAATATATATATATATATATATATATATATATATATATATATATATATATATATATATATATATATATATATATATATATATATAAAACCGAAAATGAGAAGAGAGGTACCACTTGTATTTTTGGGATATTAATAACCACTCACTTAAACTTATAAGGGCTAAAAAAAAAAAAAAAAAAAATAATAATAATAATAATCATACTTGCAACTATATTTTTTTTATGTGTTAACGTATTAAAAATTTTGCTTATGTGTTTATTAAACTATCATTTTTGTCTTTATGACTTTATGTATGTACTTTATGACCATTTTGCCTCTTATTTTATTAGCCCGAAAGGGGCAAAATAGTAATAAAGTACACACATAAAGACAAAAATGTTAGTTTAATCCACACATAAGCAAAAAAAAAAAAAAAATTGTTCGATACACATAAAAAGAAATAGTTGAAAGTAAGATTTTTTTTTTTTTATTTTTTTTTTATTTATTTTTTTATTTTATTTTAGCCCAAGTTATAAATACTTAAATTTTATATAATATGTGAGTTAAAAAGTTTTTATTTATTTATAATAAGGCAAAATAAATTATGGCATAAAACCTCAACAATCACATGTATTTTATTACTCCCTCGAACTTATATTAAGTGTCCACAATAGAATCTTGGGATGTTATAAATTAAGTGTTCATATTGTATTATAACAAATAAGATGAGACTTTAGTGGGTAAAAATGATATTTGATTAGTGGAGAATGCAGTTAATGAAATTTCGTAAAACTTTGTGCATTTTGAAAAGGTACACTTAATATGAGACGGAGAGAGTATATTTAAGGATTTTTTTGTTTTCTTTTTTTTGCTATTTAAGGAATTCCCCTTTATAGATATTTGTGGGCCTGGGTATCGTGTGGGACTGTGGGGTTTCAATTTGCAAATAATTTACATTTTGTGACTGTTTAAAGCATAGTCTTATTATTATTATTATTATTATTATTATTTTGCCTTTACTTAACTGAATACTACCTCTGTCTCAAAATAAGTGTCAGTTTTGACTTTTTAAAGTTTTTACTGTTCAACTTTGACCATAAATACTTGTATCTGTGTTATATAATACTTGATGCAAAATATATGAATGAATTAGGTTTCAAATGCATTTTCATTGGTATAATTTTCATCAAGCATTATATAACACAAATAAAAATATTTAAGGTCAAAGTTGAACAAAAAAGACTTCAAAAAGTCAAACCTGACATTTATTTTGGGACGGAGGGAGTATGTATTTTCATTTCGTATTTTCTTTCTTTCTCTTATTATCCTTCTGATTTTAATGTTCATAACGTTAGATACTGTCGTGACAAAATCAAAACTGTTAGAATGATGGCAAGAGCCAGTTTTTTTCACCTTACACAATCAGCGCTACGTCAGCTTTCTCTCTCATCTCACTCCCCTTCACCTCACTTCACCATTTACTAGTCAAGGCAAACACATCTTCACCTTTCATTAAAATACCTACTTTATACAAATATATCCTACTAAATACCCCACACACACTCACACTCACACTCAAAATAAAAAATAATAAATATCCACTAACACTTAAGGTGATCACATCACCTAGTTTTGTTTTGGAATCTGTGTTTCATGCGTGAATATGAAAGCTATGCAAGGAGTATAGCGCGTGAACTGTACTTGAAAGATGATGAGATCCCACCCTTGCCTAACAGTCTTAGAATGATGGCTAAACTCAGAGAAATTATGTTTAATTAGTTAAGGGAATTGCTATTAGGTGCCCGGTGCCCAGTGGGCATTAGATAAAAGTCATTTGTTAAATGGCAAAAGTTCCTTATAGATCCACATTTTACCAAAGAACCCAATATTTCATCTCATCCATCCATCCCTTTTATCATCCACGGTGCACATAAATCCCACCTTTTTTTATTTTTCTTTTTTTATTAATGTAGGGGCAATTTGGTCAATTCCCTCCTTACTAATAACTCTCACCCACAGTTGAATCATAAACGTTTTCCTTCAAACGCTTCAAACCGTTTCCTTCAAACCCTCAATAACCGCCATAAACATCGATCTCAATCTCTCAATCATAACTATCAATCTCAATCTCTCTCAATAACCGTCTCTTCTAATCCTCATAAACGTCAAGCCGCCGCCGTTACCGCCTTGAACCGCCATAAACCACCGTAGTTTATGAAATAATGGAGTTAGTTGATGAAATGAAGGGTAAAATTGCTTATTTTGTTGATTATTTATGTTTTGTGTATATTAGCAATAGGTTTTGCTTATTTTTTTGCTTATTTGGTTAATTGATTATTTATGAAGGGTAAAATTTCTTATTTTGTTGTTTCAAGTAGGATTATGTCATAAATTTGCTGATTAGTTAGTTGTACGAATAGTTTGTTATGTTTGTTATAGTGTAGTTTAGTTAGCTGTAAATAAGCATTCGGATGTTTAGTATTGGTGCTAGTTTAGTTTGTTATGACTTGTTGTCAGCTCATTCGTATGAGTCTTTGACATAGAATATCGAGTGAAAGTCGTAAATAAGCATCATTTGTTATTCCACAAGCTAATGTGCCGAGATAGTCGTTAAACTTTGTGAAAGATGGAAATTGTTCCGTTTTATGTTTGATTATAGATAGTTTGTTATGGTTGTTACAGTGTTGTCAGCTCATTTGGATGAGTTTTTAAAGTAGAATATCGAATGAAAGTAGAAAGGCGTAAATTAGCATCCATTTCGGCATTCGGTATTGTACAAGTTGACGTGCTAAATTAGTCGTTAAACTTTGTGAAAGAATGAACGTGTTACTGTTTAGTCATATTGATGTCGAAATGTAAATGCTATATTTTCGAATAGTGAGCTGATAACATAAAACATACCTGACTAATGTGATTCAAGCATAGATAGTTTGTTATAGTTGTTACGGTGTTAGTTTAGTTGATGATATACCTAACCTAGAACTTATCAGTTGAAATTAAGTAAAATTGCAACACTGTAAATAAGTTTTAAATTAGAATCGGTTTCGACATTTGATATTGCACAAGTTGCCGCGCTAAACTAGTCGTTAAACTCTGTGAAAGACTGTTTATTTGGAATGTTTATTTGGGGTGTTTGGATCTGCTTGTTCTTGTTGGTTCTTGTTGTTTATTTGGAATGTTTGCTGCATTAATACACTGCATTAGGTCTATGTAAGCTCAATTAGGCATAAAATTTGTAGGTTCTATAGCTAATAGTCGAAATTCAATAAACATCTCTTAACTGTTTTCATTTATTGTACTAAGCACTTTTGATTCTTGCATACTGATAGGATTAGGTTGTATTTAGGGTAATTTAGTTACAATTAAGCTTAACATATCATTTAGGGTTAGAATTAATCATTAGAAATTCAAGTTAGTCAACTTTAGTAGGAAATAAAAAAGTCAAAGTTATGGTGAATCTGTGTGAACAACATCTGAACTAGGGTCTTTTTAGGGCATCAATTGAGCATTAGAATTAGGGCTTTTCACATTTTTAGGTTCTCTATAGTACTAGCTTCATTTTGCTCCCCTTACCTCCCACTAATGAGCTTATTAAGTACTTTTAATTAAGCTGTCAAGTAGGTCCAGAGCTGCACTTTCTGTCTTTGCATTCAACCTGCACAAGTACTTCCTGGCTTATTCTAATTAATTTTCCTGTTGATTTAAGTTAATTTTAGCTTAAGTAAGCTGTGTGGACTGTTTGAGAGCTTTTTGTGCATTCTGCTTATCAACTGCTTATTGTCAAATGCTTATTTAATTGATGTATATGATGTATTTTCTTTATAAGTGTATTTTGTTAGAATCATATATGATTCTCATAGAATCATATATGATTAAAGGAAAATCATATATGATTCTGATAGAATCATATATGATTATGATAGAATCATATATGATTGTATTAGATTATTTTATGGTTATTAACATTTAAATTTTTTATGCAGGTCGATCAAAAATTGTTGCACGTAAGCCTAAAGAAAAGATAAAAAAAGAATCATCTAAGAAGGCTACGACTTCTTATAAACTAAAGTCAAAAGGTATTGAGGATGAGGACAAGGGTATGTCTAGTGAAGAAGGTGGGTCTGATGATGATGAGGACAAGGGTAAGTCTAGTGAAGAAGGTGGGTCTGATGATGATGGTGAGTCTAAAGAAGAGTCTGAAGAAGGTGAGTCTGAAGAGGGCGAAGATGATAAGGGAGGTGAGTCTGAAGAGGGCGAAGATGATAAGGGAGGTGAGTCTGAAAAGGGCGAAATCACAATGCTAGTCGTTCCGTCACTAGTTTTTGGTTCTGTTAGCAGTACTTTCTTTCTGTCTTCAAGTTAAAATATGATTGTATTAGAATCACAATGCAAGTTAAAATTTGATATAAGATTTATAGATTTTTAATCCTAGTACTAGCTTCTTATTTTTATCTGCAAGTTAGCTATTATGTCTGCAAGTTACCTATTCTATTCACATAGAATCATATATGATTCTCATATAATCATATATGATTCTCATATAATCATATATGATTCTCATAGAATCATATATGATATCTGATAGAATCATATATGATTCTGAGTGAATCATATATGAGTGTTAAAAGTAAATATAGCACATATATTCAGAATCACTTGTCCAACACTTTTCCAAGATTCTGTGTGAATCATATATGATTCAGAGTGAATCATATATGATTAAGTGTGAATCATATATGATTCAGTGTGAATCATAATCATATATGATTCTGAGTGAATCATATATGATTCTGAGTGAATCATATATGATTCTGAGTTAAAAGTAAACATAGCACATATATTCAGAATCACTTGTCCAACACTTTTCCAACACTTTTCCAAGATTCTGTGTGAATCATATATGATTCAGAGTGAATCATATATGATTCAGTGTGAATCATATATGATTCAGTGCATTTTCAAGAAATTAAACATAGTTGAATTAAACATAGAAACATAGTTGAATTAAGATCCTCATAACACATTTCCAACAGTGCATTTTCAAGAAATTAAACATAGTTGAATTAAACATAGAAATAAATTTAAAGAAATTGATATTCAAGAAGCGTTAGTCACTTGTTCAGCTACGACATTTCTCGTTGCTTGTTCACTTGCATCAGTTCTATCCTTTTTTGTAGCAGCAATTCTTGTAAGTTTTGCAATATACTTTGGATTCAATGGACATGTCATCTTGGTGTACTTGTTAGTCTTCTCACCACAGAATCCACATTTCCTTTTCCGCTTAGATGTTTCTTCAAGTGCTATTTCTCTTCCACTCTTTCTACGTGCTTGTTAGTCTTCAAGTGCTATTTCTTTTCCACTCTTTCCACTCTTTCTACGTGCTTCATTAATTATCCTGCAAAAACTCAGCAAAAAAAATCAGATAAGATAATCTAATATAATCATATATGATTCTACCAGAATCATATATGATTCACATTTAATCATATATGATTCTATATGAACAATTAACAGTTGATCGACATGTATAAAAACTTTAAATGTTAATAACCCATAAAATGATTCTACAAGAATCACATATGATTCTACAAGAATAACAGATAAAACAGAATCTACTAATATACAAAATAAGCTGGAAAAGCAGAAAAATCAGCTGAATCACCACAAAACAGAATCTACTAATCTCTTCAAGTGCCTTTAATACGTCTTCAGCATTGATGGTTTGCCTCTTAGATTCCTTGGATACATCATTTGCCCTGCAAAATTGCAATGGAACTGAATTATTGCAAGTTTACAACACAAAGTTCTTATATTTCCACATAATTGATGCATTGTAAATCAGCAACATTTGAATCTCTAAAATACAATTCCATCTTATATTACTCCCATTAAAAATGTACTAATAGACACACTATCTGAAAGGAGAAAAAGTGAAAAACCAATTCCTCTATAAATTCAATCAACACGAATCATTTCACCCTTAATGAATATTGTTCACCACAAGTACAGTTAAAAGTTTTTTTTCTTTAGAAATCAAACCCGAGACATTTCACAGTCAACAGATATGCATTTATTTTCGCCTAAAAAATTCAAACCAACTTGAACCTACAAACTATGAGTTAGCAATTCGTTTAAAAAAGTGAAATCAAATGTAAGGTTAAAAATTAGACTATTTCAACTCAAGGTAACAACTGCAAATCTGCAATACTGTATCATCCGTTCCAATCCCATGGCTAGACTATTTAGGCGCATTTTACATGTAAATCTTTGAGTACTCATGGGGTGCTTATGGGCTTATTGAACTTTTGAAAAGCTCATGAGCTCAATTTTTTTTAGCTTATGCTGCGGCCAAATCAGCTCAAACAAACACCTCTTCAAAAGACTAATCCACGGGTGTTGAACCCACCTGAGTATCATATTATGACAACTTGATATCATAAAGGCAAAAACACTACCTCCTAATTAAACTTCCCTAATCATTCCATATCACATAACAATAACTTTAAAACAACTTTCAGTTTCTCTTTCACCAACAAGTAAAATTAATACCCAATCACTACTCTCTTCAAGTGCCTTTATAATATAAAAAATAAGCTGAAAATGAGCTGAAAATGAACAGAATCTACAAGAATCACTTCACTGCCTTCTAATATAAAAAATAAGCTGAAAATGAACAGAATCTTCAAGAATCACGTGTGATTTTACCTGCAATTTCTTCTACAACATATCATGGATCTGCAAGTTCTGGTAAATCTTCTTCACGATCTGATTCAAGCCCTTTCTAGAATTCAAGAACCTATTTGTGTAGATCGATTTGTTTTTGCACTTCTATAACATCAATCAAGTGATTTTCAACCATTTTTAACGAATAACATATTTAATTACGGTTTACGACGGTGATTTGTATGGTTTTGACGGTGATAATGACGGTTATATGGAGGATTTGACGGTGTACGGTGGCGGAGCGACGGCGGCGGCAGATATGACGGTTGGGAGGTTGGGGATGAAGACGGTTGGGAGGTTGGGAAGGTGAAGATGTGTGTGTGTTTTTTACCCTGATTTTTTTGGGGAAATAATGAACGCATCAATTCTATTTTTTGTTTATGTAATTTCCGTTTTTGCCCCTCAAGTGTAAATATCAGATTTAATCTAAGCCTTTGGATCAAATTGGATTGTATGGTTAGGATTTGTTGATTGGTTCTTTGGCAAGGAGGGGTTCTTCATGGATCACAAATCCTTTCCATTCTTAATACCACCTCTTATTAATTACTGTAACTTCTAGCAATTTAGTTATACCCAATTTACCCTTTCTTTATTTAATCTATCCTAACATTTTTCACAAAATATATCAGTTATGTCTTGAAGAATGAAATTGTTATCGACTGTTTTAATCACAAAAGATACAAAAAAAGTTCATATTAAATTCTATATTCATATTTAATTGTCTCAATCTTTTTAACGAGTGTAATATTTGTAGGGGGTGTTTCTTTTTTTTGTTAGCTAAGGGATGTGTGAGGCCTATGTGGGACCCACGGCTGTTAAATGGTCTTAATGGGGAGAGTCTCCATTATACCATTCACATGGGAATAGAGGCATTAGTGGAAAAATGGTGGGCTCCACATAAAAAAAACATTATTATATACTTTGTGTGGACCCATTCCTTTAGTTAAAGGAAAAAAAAAAACGCCCCCTAAGTATATCATCCACTTTTCTTATATTGACTAATTTATATAGAATATGAAGATTTCTAGCTTTGATAATCTTCTTTCTTTGTGTCTCATGATTCTACAAATATTATTCTTTTAAACTTTGCTAATTTTTAACTTTTTTAATGATATCTTTTGCGCCAATATATAGGTTTTTGCAAATATTATTCTTTTAAACACTTTTCAACCTTTTCTTTCAATAATTCTTAAAAATTCTTTCGCGTCAAACATATATGCAAATTGATGTCTTAATGTTCCAAAGAAAAACAAATTCATTATTGTATTGCATTTTCTCAGCAAAATGACTAATAAAGTTTCTTTTGATTTAAATGAAGTTCCAAAAGATACAAATCCTACTGATATTGATGAAGAGGAAAATTCAAATGCATATCTTTTTTTTGGTGCATACTAATGGACAAATCCTCACTATCCATCTAGTTTGATCTAATGGTTGGGATTAACCTAAAATTAAATATGGAAACCTAAGTCCATGTTTTTTTTTCCCTTTTTCTTTGTCTTTTTGTCTTTTTTATTATTCACTTTTTTTCTTTCTTTTTTTTTTGTGTCCTTTTTTACAAATTCACGCTTTTTTTTTTCTTTTTGTATTTTTTTTTTCTAATTCACGTTTTTTCTTGTTTTTTTTTGTTTTTTTTTTTTTTTTCTAATGAACGTTTTTTTTCCCAATACACGTTTTTTTTCGCTTTCATACATTTTCGTCTGTTTTCATACGTTTTCGTCCGTTTTCATACGTTTTTGTCTGTTTTCGTACGTTTTGGCCTGTTTTCATATATTTTCGCCCGTTTTCATACGTTTTTGTCCGGTTTCATACGTTTTCGTCTGCTTTCTTACGTTTTCGCCCGTTAACGTCTGTGTTCATATGTTTTCATCTGTATTCTTACATTTTCGTTCGTTTTTATACGTTTTCGTCCGTTTTCTTACGTTTTCGTTCGTTTTCATACGTTTTCGTCCGTTTTCATTCGTTTTCTTTCGTTTTCGTCCATTTTTCAAACGTTTTTGTCCTTTTCATACATGTTTTTACACTTTCATACGTTTTCTTCCATTTCCATACGTTTTCGTCCGTTTTTTCATTCGTTTTCGTCTGTTTTCAGACGTTTTTGTCCGTTTTTTACGTTTTCGTCCGTTTTTATACATTTTCATCCGTTTTCTTACGTTTTCATCTGTTTTCTTATGTTTTCGTTCGTTTTCATACGTTTTCGTCTGTTTTAATACGTTTTTGTCCGTTTTCATCTGTTTTTCTTTCGTTTTCGTCCATTTTTAATACGTTTTCGTCCATTTTCAGACGTGTTTTTACGCTTTCATACATTTTCGTCTGTTTTCTTACGTTTTCGTCCGTTTTCATCCGTTTTCTTACGTTTTCGCCCATTTTCGTCCGTTTTCATACGTTTTCGTCAAATTTTTTACGTTTTCGTTCATTTTCTTTCGTTTTCGTCCATTTTTCATACGTTTTTGTCCATTTTCATACGTATTCGTTCGTTTTCTTACGTTTTCGCCAGAAAACATTCATATGAGGTATCACTGGTGATATCACTGGTATCACTGGTGATATCACATTCATATGAGGTAATACCTTTGATATCACATTCACTGGTATCACTGGTGATATCACTGGTATCACTGGTGATATCACATTCATATGAGGTATCACTGGTGATATCACTCGTATCACTGGTGATATCACTGGTATCACTGGTGATATCACATTCATATCACAGAAAATCACTTCTGAAAATCACTTGTCATATTCAGAAAATCACTTATGATATTCAGAATATCACTTGTGATATTCTGAATATCACAGAATATTAATTATGATATCCAGAATATCATTTGTGGTACTCAGAATATCACTTGTGATATTCTGAATATCACAGAATATTAATTATGATATCCAGAATATCATTTGTGGTACTCAGAATATCACTTGTGATATTCTGAATATCACTGGTATCACTGGTGATATCACTGGTATCACTGGTGATATCACATTCATATGAGGTAATACCTTTGATATCACATTCACTGGTATCACTGGTGATTTCACATTGTGATTTCACATTCATATGAGGTATCACTGGTGATATCACTCGTATCACTGGTATCACTGGTGATATCACATTCATATCACAGAAAATCCCTTCTGAAAATCACTTGTCTGCCTGCCAAGCTATAGAGAACTGGGTTTATTTTCTAAAACCTGGACTATAACCATTTTTATGAAAACTTAACCCTATGACCGACACGTGCCTGCCTGCCAAGCTGCTGCCTCGCGTATGATTTTGTTTGAGGACATGATTGATGAGACGAGATAATTGATGATATATTAGATGAGATGTTCATGGTATATTTGACGAGTTATTTGGTGAGATACTTTATTATATTTTTGTTGAGACGTGTGCCTGACTCTTGGATATTTTATATCCGTTCGTTCTAACTGTTCACTATAAGCATTTCAATATGCTTATACTTGCACCGAGCCTGTCACGGAGTTATGCTATTTCCTTGCGTAATCTCACTATTGGATACCGAGTTTGTATACTTATCGTGATTTTTGGGAATGATTCTGGATATAATGGACATACTACTAGTGTAACTAGGCTTGGTATTCCAAAATTCATTGAACCTCGGGTGAATATAGACTGATCACCTATATTCAGCCAGGGACAGTGGGGCATAGCCTGATCACCTATGTCCGACTCAGAGGTGAATTTTGCAATACTCAGAGTAGTTATAATGGAATTATGTCCGGGTTGGTCATTGATTTTTTGGATGGTACCATTTCGCGTGGGTACACAGACATGGAATTTTACTTCCACACACACTACACACTGGCATCACAACACCGCATGAACCGTAATGCCTTTGGCATCGCTATACTTCTCCATTATATGGATATGGAAGTCCTGTTGCCGCCGTCTGGCCGTATTTTGCATCGGGTTGAGTTAGACTCGATTGGCACCGTTTGATTTCACGGTTCATGATTTGCGGCCATAAAGTGGCTCGTATGGTGCCGTCGAATACTGGAGTCGTAGGTATTGTTATAAAAGAATTTGGTCAACTGGAGGTGTCGATACCAACTATTGTCAAATTACGCAGGAACACAATATGTCCTCTAACATTTGAATGATTTTTCCACTTTGGCCATCAGTCTGGAAATGATACACAGTATTCATCTCCAAATCTGTTCTTATGGCTCTTTGGAGTGATTGCCAGGGATTTGATGTGAAACAACTATCCCGATCAGAGGATGGTAAGAGTCGACACTCTATACCGGGTAATGATTTCATATGAGTATGGACGAGCAAGTTTTCCCATGTTGTTGTTTCATTGATTAGAGAAGGTGAGTAGATTAGGTAGGATTATCAACAATTACTCTGGTAGCGGCGCGGGATTTATTTCTAAAGTTTCGTTCATGATGTAATTAATTATCCGGTAAGAAAGCAGCAAGGATCACTGGTACTTCCGAGGGACGAGTGAAAAGTCAGGTGGTTGTCCCAAGGAATCGCGGTTTCAGTTACTCCTTAGAGTCTCGAGATTTCTGTTGGGCGTGGAATCTTTGCCAAATAGGGAGTTTAGCGAGTTCAAAGAAAAATTCTGCGGGAAGATGTTGATTGCCACAAGCAATCAGTTGGTTGAATCGGTAATGTACAAGGTACTCAAAACGGAAGGTACAACATTGATTGAACAGTTTCGATTAAACAATCCCGATCGGAAAGATGAACATCATCGATTGAGCACAAGGCTCAGAGTAGAGGCGACTGTAACAAGGCCACAACAAAACGAGGCCGAATAACAAATCCAAATCCAGGATGACGTCCAAAATCATAAAATCAAACAACTCGAATTAAATCAGAATCAAGACTAATCCAAACATAGTCGATATCGAATCGAAACGTAGTCAAGGTCAAAACCAAACGTGGCCAAAATCGAATCCAAACGGAGCCAAAATCAAATACAAACGTAGCCAATCAAACAAAATTCAAATCGGCAAATCGATCTAGACGTTCCAGTAAGCTCGGACGGCTTATAGCGCTCTTAAGAGGTTACAAATAAGTAACTCGGATTCAAACGGTGCCAATCGAGTCTAACTCAACCCGATGCAAAATACGGCCAGACGGCGGCAACAGGACTTCCATATCCATATAATGGAGAAGTATAGCGATGCCAAAGGCATTACGGTTCATGCGGTGTTGTGATGCCAGTGTGTAGTGTGTGTGGAAGTAAAATTCCATGTCTGTGTACCCACGCGAAATGGTACCATCCAAAAAATCAATGACCAACCCGGACATAATTCCATTATAACTACTCTGAGTATTGCAAAATTCACCTCTGAGTCGGACATAGGTGATCAGGCTATGCCCCACTGTCCCTGGCTGAATATAGGTGATCAGTCTATATTCACCCGAGGTTCAATGAATTTTGGAATACCAAGCCTAGTTACACTAGTAGTATGTCCATTATATCCAGAATCATTCCCAAAAATCACGATAAGTATACAAACTCGGTATCCAATAGTGAGATTACGCAAGGAAATAGCATAACTCCGTGACAGGCTCGGTGCAAGTATAAGCATATTGAAATGCTTATAGTGAACAGTTAGAACGAACGGATATAAAATATCCAAGAGTCAGGCACACGTCTCAACAAAAATATAATAAAGTATCTCACCAAATAACTCGTCAAATATACCATGAACATCTCATCTAATATATCATCAATTATCTCGTCTCATCAATCATGTCCTCAAACAAAATCATACGCGAGGCAGCAGCTTGGCAGGCAGGCACGTGTCGGTCATAGGGTTAAGTTTTCATAAAAATGGTTATAGTCCAGGTTTTAGAAAATAAACCCAGTTCTCTATAACCTAGGCTCTGATGCCAATCTGTCACACCCCGAAAATCGGGTCCAGCGGAAGCATACATGTCACTGGGGTGCAACATAATTGGTATCACAACACAAGGTACAAAGAACGGTTTTACCTTAACCGTTTAGAATAAAATTCATTATCAAAACATTGAGTTTACATCATCTGAAAAATAGTGCGGAAGTAAGGCCCAAAAATAATAAAGTGGTCCCAAATATATTCATCAGAGTCGTCTATGACCATGCCCCTTGCCAAGCGCCTCCAGAGATAAACTATAGCCTTAAACCTGAAAATACATGCTAAAAAGGGTCAACACGAGGTTGGTGAGTTCATAGGTTTGTTAATTAAACCACGAAGCTGTGAATAATGAAGCGTAGGACAACAGTGAGCATGATATACTAATGTGAGCACATAACAACTAGCAACACTGAACCTCAAACTACATACACGCATAAATGATCCACACATAGTTTGGGTGCCACTTCCCAAAATGATATACTGGGTGCCACTTCCCAAATTGCATAGTGGGTGCTACTTCCCAAAATAATATACTGGGTGCCACTTCCCCAAATGTATACTATCAATGCATCACTAACAGTCTCACACGTTCAAGCCAAGTCACACAAATTAGGTTCACACAATAAAGCACATATTTCAATCGAAGCACATATATTGTCCAAAATCATAAAAACCAGTAGATCACAGCATTCAAGCATTCAAAAGCATTGAGTTTAGTGAAAAACAACGAGCATGTATTCTCCCCCAAAATAGTTTAAAAACCAGTAAAAGTAGGGGCCATGAACTCACCTTAGCCACAGCAATGCAAGATCACAACTGACACAACTGGCATCTAGAGCATATCACAACGTTCTCAAAACATATGGCACGAGGTTACACGGAGGTACAAGCACGGCGGTACACAACGGTCTAGGATCGGCACAACCTAATACGCATACGATTATCTCAAAACACGTCTCGCAAAATAATAAAGTCTATAAAAGACAAAGTGTCATAGTTTTCGTGGATTACTCTGTTTTCAAAACTTATCAAAAGTTTAGTTTCACGTTTCGTGTGGTGTGGTAAGAAGACATATACTCGACATACAACTCACGCCAAAGAGAAATAGACTTTGACATAGTCGAGAGAATATTGACGAGAACTCAAACCAAGGAACATAACCTTAGAAGCTAAAGACAACCAAACACCTCAAGTAAATAAATCGGTTTGTACATTTCGACATTAAGCCCGTTATCCCCAAATAATTTGTATAAAACATAAACGTTTTATTAAAATAAGTTTAACTAATAAAAAAGGTTTTAATCAAGTTTGTAAATACAATGTTTTATAAGTTTTATGTCTCGTTATTATTCTCGTAGTTATTAGTTTTGGTTTTATTGAAGATTTTGTGTCCGGTCCGAGTTTAATATATTAAGTTCATCTTGAAGTTAATATATTATTCCGTCTCGAGTCAAAATGTTCAATAAGTCCGCTATCTAATATCGTAAGTCCGATAACGATCCATGATTTTCCATACGTCCAAGTATAATAATCAAATCCGTATTCAATTCCAAATCATGATTCCAAATATAATCCGTATCGTATCAACCGCCGAAATGTCAAATTCAATACCTCGTTGACAAAATATACTTTACTTAAAATTTATAAACAAGCACCTCTTTTTGACTGCTTTGGGCTTATGACTTATGAGCCCATGAATACTAAACCCACTTTGTTAAAGTTGTTAACACCATCGCACCCGAACTAAAATATTGGGCTTAGGCCCGGTTTTAGTCTAACAAACGCACCCTATGGGGTTTTATAACTCAACGTAACTCAATATAACAACACACGCGACACCAACTAAGCTAACCCATCATAAACCGAAACAAAACAAACAACTTCACCCTACGAGGGTATCTTTGTGTACCGAGAGCCAAATCAACCACAAAATAGTCCATATCCAAACCGTGACCAAAACCAAATTTTGCGACTAACCCAAATACATGTCGAGACCTAACCGGGTCTCGACCCGTTACTGAACACGCAAACAACACCCTTTGTGATTTCTACTAGACTCTTAATTCTATCAATAACAACAACATGAAGAACATCAAAACTGATCCAATGTTAAATATGAGACCCAAGTGGGTCGATCTAACCCGTAACCACAAACCAAACGACCTGAACAAATTTCTTTTAACCCATTTCTTACCACACGAATCAGTTTGTAAATTGTTTATATCTAGTTTTTATAACTCGAATAACCAGTAACCCGTTTCATATATAGTTTTCAAATCCACGAAAACCAAAAACAAAATAAATAAAATCGATGAAATAAATGAACAAGTGTGGTTTTACCATACCACATAGACGAACGAGAGGCGGGGAAAAGAGAGGCGGCAGAGGTGGTGAGGAAGCGTTGTGGTGACCTTCTCGAACCATAGAAAATAACCCATTCGATCTATACTCGTATGGTTGTATATGAGTGTCGCCGGAATTCTCGCTGGAAAGATGGTGAGGGATGACAGCGCGTGTGCTATGTAGAAATGTCGGGGAGATCGAGATGAGTGCAATGGTGGTGGCGGTTTATGGTGGTGACCGGCGGTGGCGCTCCAGATAGCCGGAGAATGGCCGGAAAATTTAAGAGAGGAGAGAGAGGAGAGTTAGTGAAGTGCGGCTGATGAAGAAAAAGAAAATGTATAACCCTAGTATTTTTATAACTGTAGTTTATATAGGCTTCTCTTGGGACTTGTGGCAAACCCTAGCGCGCCCATAGGGACTAAAACTGCCAATTTCTTCGTATTTTTAACTAAACGCCAACGAACCCAATAAGTCGTGTTATAAATATTTCCCGAGTATCCGAAAGTTATTCCATTAACTTTATGATCGCTTTTCCATTAATTTTGATTATAAATACGCGTACCTTTATTCCTCGTTGCCCGAATAAATTAATATTCACGCTTAGAATAATTTTTCCAATAAAACGACCATTCATACGCCTCGTTTCTCACGAATAATAAAATAATCAAAACAAATCGTCGGTTGTGCCAGTACGCGTTGTGTACGAATTTCACGTTTCGCGAGATAACTTCACGTTTTCAAACCAAATAAGTTCAGAAAGGATCCGTTTATGAGGAACGGATAAAGTCTCGAATAAAAATATATTCGGAAAATTACGGGTGGTTACCAACATATTTAATATGTCTCCTCATGAGGAACAACATTATGAGATTCCAGCACCTACTTATGATACATACCTGGACACGCCGAGTAGTAGCAATATTGATTCGGCAACTCCAGATATGAATCATAATGGAGGCTTAGTTTCACAGCATGCTGAGGAAACACATGCTCTATTTGAATCATTATTGAATAATTGTAGCATTGAAACTGAGAGAGTTAAAAAGGTCAATCGCGATGTTAAGGCCGCGAATGAGAAAATGACCGCTGAGCTTGAGAGGTATAAGGAAAACGAAAAAGCATTTGAGTTTCATAAAAAACGAAAGTCAGAATTAGAAACTGGTTATCAAAATTCCGTTTTAAGAGAAAAACAATTGCAAATCAAGTTTGACACACTTGATGTTAATTTAAACATGAAAATAAAACCCTTAAATGCGGAAATTTCTGATTTGAAAAAGCAACTCTCTAAACAAAAATCAACTTGTTCTGATCTTGAAAAAGAAAAGAAACAGTTGAAAGCAGATTTTTCAAAACGAGAAAACAATCTTCTTGATGAAATCATTGAGAAACAAGAAACAATCAAAAAGTTGGAAGATTTGCTTGTTAAAACGGGTCATTCCGCTCAAACCATTCATATGCTAATTAAAGATCCAAACCCGAAATGGCTATCGGGTGTGAAAACCCTTATACTCTCAAGAAAGCTCATAAAGAACAGAATGTTTTGTACAATGGAAATGTGATATATGCTAAACATGATCCTCCCGCTGTTCGGGACACTGACGAAACAATTGAGCTTGCTGAAGAGAGTCGAATTAAAATGAAACAAAAGAAACCAAAGATAAAACTAATTGATTACAATAAACTTAACAAACTTTCTGGAATTCCTTTTGTTCCACAAAAACAAACACCAAAGTTTTCCCAAAAACCAGTTGTTACGACACTAGTTGCAAAACAAAAAGTTGTTTCTACAACTCTTTCAAACTTGGAGCAAATGTCCTTAAACAATCCTTTTAATACAAGTGCTGATAGAGGATATTTAGATGACGTTAAAACGAGAATTGAAACACATCAAAAAATTGTTGCATCCAAAACTACTATCAGTATCAACAACTGGCATTCAAGTTTTCATGCAGAAATGAAAAAGGTGTTTGAAACAGAAATTACTACTCCACAAAATAACATCCATGCAAGAATAATTCATTTTGAACAATCATTTTTGAAAGAAACAGCCGACTTTGTCAAGGACCACAAATCCCTAGGGAAGGAAGCAAATGAAAATATTGAAAACATCAAAGTTTTGGAAAACCTAAATGATTCTCTCTTCGAAGCAGTTATGTCGATCGATATTATGTCCATCATTTTACAAACATATTCTATTGAAGACGATGAAAGACTGCGAGCTGAGACCTCTACAATTGTTACAAAATATGAAAATGCTCTTACTAAACTTGAAAAATAAAATGTATCATATTTTAAACAACTTGATCGAAAAACCGAGGAATGCAAGTATGACAAACTGTCGTATGAGCGTGCCTACAAGGACATGAAAGAGCAAAATGATCTTTTGAGGTCTCAGCTGGAAAGTCAAAAAGGGAAGGGTGTGGATACTAAGCTTGCAAAACCATCAACTTCGGACGAACCAAATACCTCAAAACAGGTTGATAAACCAAAAATGTCGATTTTTAAATTTGTTCCAATAGTAGATGTGAAAAATGATTTGACAAAAACAGTCACTCCAACACCTTTGCCCAAGCAAAATGAAAAAGAAAATATTGTTGATAAAGGAAAAGCGGTTGTCGAAACACCAAAAGTGATAGCACCTTGCCTTTATAGGATTAGTCCCACTAATGCGTCTGCCTCCACATCTAAAACGTATTGGGCAAAAGACAAGAGCGTAAAAGTTAATCCAAAAGAGTCTAGGAATGCTAAAACAACTTCTAAGGACAACAATATAAATCCTAATGTGTGTGCCTTACCTTCTACAGGATTAGAAAGCATCTCTAGGAGCAGCAAACTACAGCCTAGGAGCAATACAAGGAACAATAGAGTCTTGTCTATCTCTAAGAGTAAATGCTAGAATAAAGTTGAAGAAGTAGAAGAACACCCTAGGAATTTATCGCTTTGTAATAAGAGACATATTTCATCTAAATGTAATGACAAAAGTACTATTTCTAATGCATGTAATGACTCTGTTTGTTTAATATACAAGAAATGTTTATCTAATGATGTTTGTGATGATTATGTTTCTAAGAATGTGAATGTTACGCATGAACAGAAGAACGTTCCAAAAGGAACTAGTGCTAGATCTAGATATATAGGAAGACTAATTGCAAGATTCAGGTCAACCACTAGTAGTCAAATGCCTATGAACTATCTTAAGTATTGTGTATGGAAACCAACGGGTAGAAAGTTTATACTCGAGAATGGAAAATTGACAGCTGTTCAAATTGAACCAGTAGAAACTTTCTATGAATGTGATTCGGATATTACCTCTAACCCCATGGAACCAAATGTTAAACGGTTTCCAAATACAAACTCTTCTGTTCTTCGCAGGTTATCGAAATATGTATTTGGATCGTCAACTCGGGTTGCTCCAAGCACATGACCGGGAATCTAAAGTTGCTGATCAATTTCGTCTGGAAATTCATGGGAACTGTACGCTTTGGAAATGATCATGTAGCAGCTATTTTGGGTTATGGAGATCTTCAATTTGGGAATTATTTAATAACTCGAGTTTACTACGTCGAAGGGTTGGGACACAATTTGTTTTCAGTCGGGCAGTTTTGTGATGCAGATTTAGAGGTTGCATTTAGAAAAAACACGTGCTTTGTTAGAAATTTGGTTGGCGATGATCTCTTAACTGGGAATCGTGGCACCAACCTATATGCTATCGACATCAACTAAATGGCCCCTTCATCACCAATTTGTCTTATGACAAGAGCATGCGGAACAAAGTCCTGGCTGTGGCATAGAAGATTATCCCATCTCAATTTTGACACCATTAACAAATTAGCTAAAGACAACATCATCAACGGACTTCCTAAGTTAAAATACACCAAGGATCACTTTTGTCCATCATTCGAACAAGAAAAAGGCAAAAGGGCATCATATAAACCTAAAACCGTACCCAGTTCGGAAGCAAAGTTACATATGTTGCACATGGACTTATGTGGCCCAATGAGAGCTGAAAGCATTAATGGGAAAAAGTATATTCTTGTTATCGTCAATGACTATTCAAGATATACATGGGTAAAGTTTCTGAGGTCAAAAGATGAAGCACCAGGCATCATCATCACCTTTCTGAAGTGTATTCAAGTCCTACTTCAAGCTCCAGTAAGGATTGTAAGAACAGACAATGGCACAGAATTCACAAATCAGGAGTTAAGAACTTATCTTGAAGATGCTGGAATCACACATCAGACATCTGTTGTTAGAACTCTACAGCAGAATGGGGTAGTTGAAAGAAGAAATAGAACTCTTGTGGAAGCTGCTCGCACAATGCTGATTTATTCTAGTGCACCGTTATTCTTATGGGCTTATTATGACTAGAAATACTAACCTTATCACTACAACTAATACTACTATATGGTGCGAGACACACAACAATATAAGATAGAATAAAGATGAGAAGTGGATCATATGATATAACTTATGGTCGAATGTATATTAAACTTTGGAAAGTAAAATAACAAACACACATTTAGGGAACACACACTCTCACCTATTCTCTCTATAATGAGGCACTATCACACACTCTAAAATGAGGTGAGAGTGTGTCTATATATAGCAACATATTCCACGCCTTAAAGGGCTTTAGGTGGGCTTTGGCTCATGGACTTCTTTTACATTACATTTTACATGTTATACTAACAAAAGCCCACACTATCCTATACTTGGTTAGACTACACGTCACACACACTTTCTTAATATTAGAAATGACCATCACTTCAATATAATTTAAATGCTAACAATCTCCCCCTAAGGGATGGTCATTTCAATGATGCTCCCGGTGATAGGTCTTTTGTCTTTGTTGTCTTTAACTTTGTGTGTTGTTGTAGAATAGTCTTCATTTTTTGTTCCTTCATGCAATGTGATCTTCAAAGTAATCGCCTATGTGGTTGTTCTTGCCTTGATCAATATCTTCGTGTGGTTATGCGTCGTGTCCTCCAACATACTCATACATCTTGGATTTCATACTTATGCTAACAATCTCCCCTTATTCTTTTCTCATTTGATATATGAACTCGTTCTTGACATCTTGATTAGCTTTTTGACTTTGTCGTTACACTTTGTCTTTAACTTGATCCTTTTGTCTTGAACTTTTACACTTGAGCTTTGTTGAGGATGATCTTCATAAGTATGAGTATGTTGAGGTGAAGATGTTCGATACCTATGATGATGGTAGATGGACTTTTGTCAGTACCTGCATAAAACAGTTAGCAATAATTCGTCCAGCGCTTACAGGCTAAGATTTCTAGATTGTTAACAGCCTATTGTGAAAACTTTCTCTAATCTGTATCAAGGCCGTTCTTAATCGGATACCCCCGAAAGGGCTTACAAAGACACACCGAAGTGCACCCACGATTCAGTGAGTCATTGGAGATCACCCCACGACTGTAGACCGTTTAAAGCACGTAACCATCATGATATAAGTGGCAAGATCCGAAGATCTCATTAAGACTCTTGTACACCTTGTGCCCTTTTTGGTGAACACAAGGTTATTCTTATGGAAGTGTTCCCAAGAGATCTTTGATGAATCTCATGGCTCTAGACTTGATAATGTGCGTTTTGGTTTTAGTAGTCGGAGGCATGGAGCAGAGTGCCACCTTTTCAATATCAACACATCTCAGAGTGAGAGGCCGATAGATTATGTAGTGTTCTCCGTGAAAAATGAAACAAATATCTTTTAAGAGATATCTAAGTGGCTAGGAGGGGTGGTGCAGCGTGTCACTGGGTCCATGATGTCTTGTCTTCAATATCAGTATCACCTTAGTGCATACTGATAGCAGATGTATTGACCCGGTTTCTGCCCTAAGTTTTCATGGAGGGCTATTTCTTTTCACCTTTTCATTAAACTTTTCTTTTTAATTCTTCAACCCCTTCTTTCCCTTTCTCATTTACTCCTTTTTTCAATCTTACCTAAGGACTTCTAATTCTAATCTATTGGAATTGTCCTTGGGTAGATCCCTCCGGCTCTGGCGGATCATAGGACATAAACCTAACCATAATCACCTTATTACTCCATGATTATCCTAGATTTATCGATCACTTGCCATAAAACCTTTTTGTGAAAATCCCTCAAAGTGTTTATGAATCAAACACATATTGGTTAATACTTCGAGAGTTTTGCATTTTCTGAAATGCCCCCTTCACATGTGCTCATGCATTTTAAGAAAAATTTACACATGTTGGGTAGAGTTCGCACATTTTGAATTGATCGATTTTCATTTAATATGACCATTGCGAGACACGTTTACATCACTAGTTAGACTAGTTTGAAATTATTACCCGTCCCGGTCATATCAAAAGATTATCTCTCGAATTTGTACATTCTACTCAGACAAGTCCTTTACGAGACACGTTTACATCACTAGTTAGACTAGCTTGAAATTATTACCCGTCCCGGACAAGTCTTTTCGATTACTGACATTTAAATTTTCGTCAATTCGAGGGTTCATGCTGAGTCTTTTTGTAGAGCTCTTTTGAGATTCAATCCATGATTTTTAAACTTTTGATCACATTTTAATCACGTCTTCTCCCCCTCAAAAATAGCATGCAGCGATATTTTTGATTTCAACTGATTAAAATGAGAGTGATTCGCGAGAATCAACGCATATATTTTTATCAAGGATTTACAAAGGAAATATGTAAACCCGAGTCGTTATCCCCAACGAAGGTTTGAATGGAATTCGTGATTCGGTTCGTGATTGCGTGTTTGAATGGTGAAAACAAAGGGATTTTGGGTTTCTATGCTAAGATAAGTGAACATAAAATAAAAACGACTTAAGAAATAATGAAAACGATAATCTAAGGAACGCGTAATTAAAAACGTAAAGAAAACTTAAAACGCGCGATTAAACGTCAAAACAATGAAATACTAATCCTAGAAATGCCAAAATAATTTTTATAAGTTCTAATTAACAAAAGAAAATTTTAGAAAAAAGAATTATATTTTTCTGAATAATATTTAATTTTCTCTGAATTAAAAACAGAATTTAAAAGAAAAAAAAAATTAAAAATACTAAATGAAATTGGAAAAAAATGAAAAAATACAGAAAAGTCCTAATTAATAATCTGAATCTAGGAAAAATAAGCTGAAGTTGCCATCTTATCCAGATAAGCAGGAATAAGCTAAAACAGGAAAATAAGCTAAAGGGACAAAGGTTGGTTAAATAAATAATTGTGCAAGATTAAAATGAAAAAGACCATAGGGCGACTGGTTGTGTTTGTGCTTGATGAACAAGAGGTCCAGGGTTCGAATCCCTGGACTCTCTTTTTGCTCAACTATATTATTATTATTTTTTTTCTTTGAACAAACTGAATAAGCACATGAAAATAAGCATATCTCAAAACTACAACTTTTTCTGAAACTTAAAAATAAGCTAGGAAATGAGCCTTAAAGGCTGAACAGTGGACAAGAAATGAAATAAGCTAAGGCTATTATAAAAAAAGCTGAATAAGCTATAAATAAGCTACAATGAAACTGAAATAAGCTATAGCACTATGGGACCACCCAAAATAAGCTAAGGAAACTGTATAAGCTACAAATACCAATAAATAAGCAATGATCAAAGTTAAATAAGCACTGAGGCTGCTGAGATCAGTTTTGGCACAGGGGAAATGAGTGCTTTTCAAGGCACTAAAAAGCTACAATAAGCTGATCCTAAAATTCTACAAAAAATGCTAACAACTAGAATAGCAAGCCAAGATTCTCCATGCCAAAATTCAGCTTATAAGGGCTTATAATGAAGAAACTAAAAATCAAAGAAAAAGGCTGAAACTTGGGAAATATCAAAAATGCAGTCTGCTATATCAATAGTGGACTGATTAGAGCTATGTATTGAACTAGGGAATAAGGGATTAAAGCACTCTTTATCTTAGACTATAAGGGACCTAACTATGCCAACAATAAGGGCTTCACAAGCATAAGCTAGTAGGAAGCTAATAAGCACAACTGCTTATCTAAGCTTCAACTAACTAACTCAAAACCTTTAAAATCTATCAAAACAGTTAAAAGCAAGCTACAAACAATTAAACTAAGTCTCTATAAGCTGGATTAAAAGTCACATTTGAGCAAATGAACAATAATGACCAAATTTGACCCGTTTGACCCATTAGCCAAACAGCCCTTTAGAAGGGACTGTTTTGGTTTTTTAAATGAAACAGACAATATTAAGCTAGGGTTTGGATGAAAGAAGTTTTACTAACTTATTTATACACTAATTAGTAATTAACAACTGGATATAAGCACTAAATAAGCACTATCTATGTTTCAGCTAATTTTGGCTTTTTTGAGGATTTTAAGACAAAAACAGAAATAGCAATCCTAGGTCTATCTAATTTACATTAACTAGCATCTATAAGATCAAATAAGCAGAAATTACTCTAAATAAGCACTGAATAAGCAAATGAATAGTGATTTGACTTACTTTGACTTAGGTTGACTTTTGTTGACCTGTTCTATTTTTGAACTTAGTACAGAATTGAAGGCTTATGAGCTCAAATTAAGCCATAACAAGCTTATAAGAACTTATAGAAACATTAATGAAAGCTTAAAATAGATAACTTGTAAATTTAAAGAAAATTCGAATTAAACTTAATTAAATTAAAAACTAAATTTTAAGTTGAGAAAATGTGCAATACAATACTGAATTACATGAGAAAATTACAAAACAAGAAAACCCAATAAGCTTTTTAAATGAAAAACATTAAATTCGACCTAATTTATAACACCCTAAATAAAATACGACTTATTAAATACGACTTATAATATACGCTATAAATTTAAACTTGAGTTATATAACATGTTATGACTCAAAACCATACGATGTGAACATATAACCTAAAGTAAAATATGAAATGATACGAGAACTCTATAAATAAATTATGGCACGTTTAATAAGTCCCTATGGACCGAAAATAATAAAACCATGTACAAAATAATTATGAAAGATATACAAGAATTTTGGCTAATTTGGAAAGTTGCAAATCATCCATATTTACCCCCCAAAAATCGGCCCAAATTCCCTCCCCATTTTTTTGTTAAACCGATCATTACACCCTCTCTAACAAAACCCTAAACTTCCTTCCTCCCTATTCCAATTGTCGGCACCAAAGAAAAAAAAAAAACACCGAAACCCTAAAAAACCTTTATCCTATTCGATCCATCAAGAGGAGAGGAAGAGAAGACCTTGAGCATTGTGTTCTTATTTAATTCGTATCACACATAAGGTAATCGAATACATATTAATTTAATCCATTTGAATTTGTTGATCAAAATCATAACCGATCCATATATTATGTTATTTCTTTCATTCGGCCACAACAAAGAAGAAAGGAGAAGTGTTGGTGATTTGATCATCTTGGAAATCTTCGTGTTCTCATTCTATTCGATCTAATATAAGAGGTAACCATGTAAACTCTAATCTATAACAATATTTTCGGATCAATATATATTAATATGTGTTAATATGATTAATTATGTTATGGAAATCGGATTTGTATATGCAAACTAATCGATCAGAAATTTTGTGCTACTTAAACGAATTTTAGATTGATGATACAAGCATGAATTTTAGTGGTTCTTTGGTCTAAAACTGAATTCAATGATATAGTGATCAAATAAAATTGAATTGGTGATTTTTAGAGGTCCAGAAGGCAACCATTTGATTTTTAGAAATTCATATGTCAAAACTGTATTTCGGGTTATGAAAATTCAATCGTGGTTCATGATTTTTAATTTAATATCTATAACGAATTAAGACCTTAAATTTTGGTAGAATGGAATTTGGTATATGAGTTACATTTTGTAATTTTTATAGATTTTTTTGAGATGTCTAACCTGGGTAAATAATTACATACTTTTGGGGTGTTCCAGCAGATCCAATTCGGGTAGAGGTTGTGAATGTCGATTTTTAGTTTGTAATTTTGCTACTTAATAAAATCTGGAAAAATTATGTAAAATGCTTAAGACATATAGGTATATCTGGGTAAAATTATAGAATTTTATAAGCTCATTTAAGGTATGTTAAAAATGGCTAAATTTGGACCTGTTTTAATGTTAATTCTGAATTTCACTAGTTACTCATTTAAAACACTTATAAGCTTAATTACTTCACTTTTAGAACCTAAATAAGCTATTGGTCATTTTAAGAAGTGTTTAACTTATTTTTTGACTAATTTTCATATTGACCTTTAACTTTGGCATAATTGCAAATGTAACCCTAATCTTTGAATAATGATAATACGAAACCCAAATTATATGAACTAAACCCTAAAACTGCTAATTCGGGAAATATAACTTAATTATGACCTAATTGAATGTATGAAACCCTAATTGGAGTTTAATCACTTTAAATGATCAATTAAAATGACTTGTGTAATTAGAAACCCTAATCTTACATTTACTTAATTTGGAAACCCGATTTTGACTTGTAAAACTCTAAATTGTGAAATGACTTCATTTTATAGTTATATTAATATATGAAACTCAATTTCGACATTAATAACTATTTAAACCTTTTTAAATATTATTTACTATTTTTAGAAACCCTAAATTTCTTTTAAACCTAAATGGCTAAACTTACTATTTTTGGAAAGTTACTAAATATGGAAAGTTACTATTTTTGGAAAGTTACTAAATATGAAAAGTTACTATTTTTGGAAAGTTACTAATTATGGAAACCTGCTAAATATGGGAAGTTACCTAAAACGGAAAGAAAACTAAAATGAAACCTTTATGATTATGAAGCTATGAAACTTATAAATAAACTTATGATTAATGTAGATCGGGTGAAGGAGTGATCATCTGCTTCCATTCATCTTATTGCTTTGATTTGTATGTTTTGATAAGGTACATATATTCTTTCCCTTTTCAGTAGGGATATTTCTATCGATCATATGCCTGATATGATTCCCTTATTTGACTCATGACTTTCATTGTATGATTTTCATTCTTTTGATTTATTCTGACATTTATTTAAATGTCTCTGCTATGCTATACTTATGTTTGCCATGCTTATTGAGTTACTATCTTGTTTCTCTTACCATGCTAGATTATATTTGTTGTATGCTATGATAGATCTGTGCCTGAGCTAACCTAGTTGTGGAGGTACCATGACCATGTCTTGGATGGCACCCTAGGCATGACACTCCGGTAGAGGTGTGATAGATCTACGGCGTTCCCCCTTATGTTATGATTTATTGTGTACACTATTGGCCAACTTTATATGTGTGACCAGTCTAGTACTGACATACATACTTATGTTAGGGAGCGTATGGATGCATTCTAGGTTTTATGTTTATATGATTATGGTGACCAGGTGGTGTGTGCCTTACACTCCTTCTCACACTTTTATTACTTAGAGGTCTCCCCTCTTCGTATACTTGTATTGCTTTAGTATGATTTGACGGATTATGTATGTAGTTCCTATGGCACATCCTTATATGAACTTTTACCTTATTTCATTATTCTCTTGATTCATTTTCTATCCAGTTCTCATGCACTCTTGATTCTTAGTTCTCTTTAAAATTCGTATGACATTCACGATTATGCTTTTCGTTTTGTATTCTTATTCCTTCGTTGCTTATGCTTATTTACCGTTATGTTATGTTATATATATCTGTTCACTGGGCTTTTTAAGCACAGCCGCATGTTTTCTTTTCTTATGCGGCAGGTAATAAGCGGGGCGACGGGCTTGGGAATGAGAGAGCATAGGACTTAGAGACCTATTTATTTATCATTTCGTTGTCCATTGTTTCGGACTTTCATTTCTTTCAGTACTTTGAATATTATCGTTTTACTTTGGTTTTGTTTGGTTAACCCACTATGCATTTGAGATTATCTTTTGATACCAGTCTTGATGTTTTGAGACTTGGTTATTTATTTAAAAGACTCCCGCTTGTGTAATGTATGCTTTGTATGACACCATAATGTGATATCTTGGCCTTGACGGGTCGGGGTGTTACATAATTAACTACTGAACTTAAACTAAAAACTAGCTAATTAACTACTCCTTTTTCTCTGTGTGTGAGGGCTTTATATATCTCTCCAAAAGCTTCTTGGGTCTCTCTCCTCAAATCCCAGCCGTAGGATTAGCTTTAAATTAATCCTAGCCCTTGAATTGGTTTTGGCGGGAAAACGGTTAGTGGGTTAACAGACTGGCAGTGGTTATCTTTATGAATTGTAGCTCAAGGGGGGGGGGGAAAGGGAGGCTGGAGCAGAAAAAAGTAGGAGACAAAGTTGTCTGGACATTGGAGCAAGGGAAAGGTGAGGTGAAAGGTATGGGGAAAAGGGAAAGCGGGAAAGAGATGGAAATGGGAGGGTTGACTTTTTCTTTTGACCCTGGTTTTATTTAACTAAAAGGGTAAAACGGGTTGGGTTGGTTTATAGGATTGGGCTTATGTTTTTGTGGTGGGCTGGGTTTGGTGGATTAGGTTTAGGATAAAAGGGTTTATTAGTTTAGGGTAAAATAGGATAAAAGGGTTAGTTTAAGGTTTAGGTAATTTTAGGTTATGGGTAATTAGGTGAGGGTAAATGGTGAAAAGTAATTTTTGGTTTTGGGTTCATTTTTCCAAGCTCGTCCAAATGCCATATCCCGGGTTTGATTTTGACTCCGTCTTCATATGATGCTCAAATGGTATCGAGTCGATCCGACAATGTCCGTTTTTTTTGCTCTTTTTCCCATCCAAGCTCGGTTTTGTCCGTTTTTGCCTTGTTTTCAATCCTTTTGTACCTGAAACACATAAAAACACAAAACAAGAATATTTGCAACAATATTTGATCTCTTTGGGTGTTTTTGGTCATTTTTGTGTCTTATATGGGCATAAAATGATGAGTAAATAGGCACTCATCAGAGAGCTTTTTGGAGCGATAGACGGAACATTTTAGCATGATTTGGAACATTTTGAATTTCTTTTTATACTCCCCCTTAAATAAAGCATATTTTTTTAAACATTTGAGTTTAAAATCAATTTAAGGGTATAGAGGGAGTTTTCATTTTGAAGAATCTTGAGCACAGAATTTGGAGAAAGATTTTGAAAAATCTAGATCATGTGCTCAAAGATTCTTTGTTTTATTTTGCCATTAACAATGCGAGTCCTTATCAGAAATAATTAGAAGTCATCATTGTAGCGCGGGTTTCGTACTGAAATATACGAAAGCCGTCATTTAAGTGCGGGTTTCGTACTGAAGTATACGAAAGCCATCATGAAGAAATTTTGAGAAACGACATGTTTTAGAAAACATTTAAATGAACTCTCGCTCAAGCATCTGTACATGTCCATATCATTGTTGAATGACATTTCTAGATACGTACAGGATATTGATTGTACGAGAGACATGTCGTGAGAAGAATATTTTTGGATTTTTGATTTTATATTGTTTTTGTATTTTTGAAAATTTTCTATTTTTATATTTTGTTTTTGTGGGTTTTCAAATTTTGTATTTTCTTTTTGTGGGTTTTTCAAATTTTGTATTTTCTTTTTTTTAAACTATTTACAGCGAAGCTTTTTGAGATAATATTCAAGAAGTTTCAAGAAGACTTTCTAACTCTTCGGGAGTTAGGCTTCGCATGCCAATTCATCGAACTAAGTTATCAAACCTCTCTTTTGGAAGGGCTTTAGTAAATAGATCGGCGAGTTGGTATTCAGTCTTCACGAAGAATAATTCAGCAGTACCCTCTTCAACGTGTTCTTTTATGAAGTGATAGCGGACACTAATATGCTTGGTCTTGGAGTGTTGCACTGGATTGCACGAGATGGCTATGGCACTCTTCGAATCACAATACAAAGGTATGCGGTCGAAAGAGAAGCCATAATCTGTGAGCTGTGTCCGCATCCATAGAACTTGGGCACAACACGCAGATAGAGACACATACTCTGCTTCTACAGTTGATAATGCCGTACAATCTTGTTTCCTTGATGACCAGCCTACATGCTTTTCTCCCAAAAATTGTGCTCCACCTGATGTACTTTTTGCGGTAACTTGGCAACCAGCATGATCGGCATCCAAAAAGGCTGTTAGTGTAAACTCTGAATCCTTCGGATACCAAATTCCCATGTTAATGGTTCTTCGTAGGTACCGAAAGATCCGTTTAACCTCTTGGAGGTGCAGTTCGGTAGGCCTTGCCTGAAATCGTGCTAATAAACATACAGCAAAATGAATATCGGGTCGACTGGCTGTTAGATACATGAGAGAACCAATCATGCTCCGATATTTCTTCGGATCCATGGGTTTCCCACATAAATCCGCGCCTATTTTAGGTGAAGTGACCATTGGTGTACCAACAGAGTCATAATTTTCCATTCCATGTTTCTTTAAAATCTCAATTGTATATTTAGCTTAATTTATAAAAATACCACGTGGGGTTTGATGAATTTGTAAACCAAGAAAGAATTTTAATTCCCCCATCATGGACATTTCAAATTTTCTTTTCATGAGATTTTCAAAATGTGTTGAATGTTTCGGATTAGTGGACCAAAAGATTATGTCGTCCATGTAAATCTGAACAATCAAAATGTCATCTTTGAATTTTCTAGTAAACAAGGTCGGGTCAATTGTTCCTTTGGTGAAATTGTTTTGAAGTAGGAAAGATGATAACTCGTCATACCACGCCCTTAGGGCTTGTTTCAAACCATAGATAGCTTTCTTTAGTTTGTAGACGTAGTCGGGATGATCTTTGTCAACGAATCCATCTGGCTGACTCACGTACACCTCTTCTTTCAGAGTTCCATTCAAGAATGCTGTCTTGATATCCATCTGATAGACCGTGATATTTTTGTGAGCTGCGTATGCTAAGAAGATCCTGACTGCCTCAAGCCTTGCTACTGGCGCGAATGACTCTTCAAAATCTATCCCCTCTTCCTGTCTGAATCCCTTGGCCACAAGATGAGCTTTGTTACGAATTACAGTCATCACTTCATCCTTTTTGTTCTTTCATAACCACTTAAGATCAATGACGAGTTTATCGATTGGTCTCGGCACTAAATCCCAAGTGTCATGTAATTGATATTGGAGAAGTTCTTCCTGCATTGCTTCAATCCAAGCATTATCTGCCATCGCCTCCCGAATGTTCTTTGGCTCTTTTAGATTGACTGTGTAGACATAGATGCACATATCGGAATTGGTGGCGAGCTGTTCCCTCGTCTGAACTGGCCGTGAGGGTTCACCAATTACTTGTTCTATTGGATGATCCTTAATCCACTGTAACGTAGAAGGGTACCTTGGATTTGACGAATGCGTGTTAGATGGTTCATGTAACCTAGAAGAAGATTCAACAGATTCCGTTGCAAATGGGTTTTCAAATGGTTCTTCTTCTAACACAACATCGTTTTGTTGTGGTTCTTCTTGAATTGGTGCGGTTTGGTTTTGCTCATCAACTCTTGGTAAGACAATCTCAATTACTGGAGTTGCTGTAGTAGATGTTGATGACGTTGAGGGAGTTGGTGCGTCAGCTTCGAATGTTGTAGATGCATCTTGTGGTGGTGGTGGTTGATGTTGTTGAGCTGGTGCAGCGGAACGTTGTTGTGATGCATTTTTCGAAGCTCCTCCATAGTATTCATCATACATATACTCGAAGAAAGTGTCCAGTTCTTGATTTGTTGGTTTGTCAATATTAGTTGACTGAGCTCCTTGGGGTATGAGTCCTGAATTGATATGTCCAGAAGTTTGACTGTTTGGTGCGGGTCCTAATCTGGTATGATTAGAAGCCATCGGGTTAAACGCGGGTTCTAGAGCGAGTCTCTCAGAAGCCATCTGTAAAATCTCGTCAAATTTCACATTCATCGTCTCCTTAATCCTTTTCATTCTCCTATTATACACCTTGAATGCCCTCGAGTTATCCGAATATCCAATGAAGATTCCAATATCACCCTAAGCTTTCAGTTTCCCCAGATCTTCTCTGTCGTTCGTAGGATAGCACAAAGCGCCAAATACATGAAGGTAAGAGATGTCAGGTTTTCTGTTGCTTACTAGCTCATATGGTGTTTTGTTGAATCTTGGATGGATTAGGGATCGGTTCTGAGTGAAACAAGCAGTGGCAACAACATCAGCCCATAAGAAAAGTGGTGCACTAGAATAAATCAGCATAGTGCGAGCAGCTTCCACAAGAGTTCGATTTCTTCTTTCAACTACCCTATTCTGCTGTGGAGTTCTAACAGCTGATGTCTGGTGAGTGATTCCAGTCTCTTCAAAATATGTTCTTAACTCATGATTTGTGAATTCTGTGCAATTGTCTGTTCTTACGATCCTAACTGGAGCTTGAAGTAGGACTTGAATTCGCTTCAGAAAGGTGATGATGATGCCTAGTGCTTCGTCTTTTGATCTCAAAAACTTTACCCATGTATATCTTGAATAGTCATCGACAATAACAAGAATATACTTCTTCCCATTGATACTTTCAACTCTCATGGGGCCACATAAGTCCATATGCAACAAATGTAACTTATCGACCGAACTGGGTACGGTTCTAGGTTTATAAGTTGCCCGTTTTCTTTTTTCTTGCTCACAGGATGGAGATAGGTGATCTTTGGTGTATTTGAACTTTGGGAGACCGGTGACGATGTTGTCTTTGGCTAGCTTGGTTAAGGTGTCAAAGTTGAGATGGGATAAACGTCTGTGCCACAGCTAGGACTTAGTTTCGCAAGCTCTTGTCATGAGACATATTGGTGATGAAGATGCCATTTGGTTTATGTCGATAGCATAGAGATTGGTGCCACAATTTCCGGTTAAGAGATCATCTCCAATCAAATTCCTAACGAAGCAAGTATTTCTCCTAAAGGCAACCTCTAAATCTGCATCACAAAACTGACCGACTGAAAACAAATTATGTCCCAATCCTTCGACATAGTAAACCCGAGTGATTAAGAAATTTCCAAATTGAAGATCTCCATAACCCAGAATAGCTGCTACATGATCATTTCCAAACCAAACAGTTCCCATGAAATTCCATACAAAGTTGATCAGCAGCTTCAGATTCCCGGTCATGTGCTTGGAGCAACCTAAGTAAATGATCCAAAGAAATATTTTGATAACCTGCCAATAACAGAAGATTGTGCATTTGGAAATCGTTTATCATTTGGTACCATTGGGTTAGGGGTAATAGACGAATCACATTCATAGACGGTTTTTACTAGTTCTTTTGGAGCCTTTAATTTACCATTTACTAAAGTGAATTCTCTATCCGTTGGTATCCACATGCACAACTTAAGATAGTTCCTAGGCAATATTGTACTAGTGGTTTTCCTAGATTTTGCAATTAGTCTTTGAATATATCTAGTCTTTGCACTAGTTCCTGAAGGAACATCTTTCTGTTCAGGCATAGCATTCACATTCACATAATTAGAAACAATATCATCACAAGCATTTTCAGATAACGATTTCTTGCACATTAAACAAACAGAGTCATTACATGCACTTGAAATAGTACTCTTAACATTACATCTAGATGACATATGTTTCTTATTCAAAAGTGATAAATTCCTAGGGTGTTCTTCTACATCTTCCGTTTTATTCTTGCTTTCACTCTCAGAGGCAGGCGAGACTCTATTGTTCTTTGTATTGCTCCTAGGCTTTAGTCTGCTGCTCCTAGAGGTACTTTCTACTCCTGTAGAAGGTAAGGCACACACATTAGGATTTATCTCGTTGTCCTTTGAATTTGTATTAGCATTCCTAGTCTCTTTTGGATTATCTTTCACACTTTTGTCAATCGCTCTATATGTTTTAGATGTAGAGGTAGACGCAGTAGTGGGACTAATCCTATAAAGGCCAGGTGCTATCACATTTGATGTTTCGACAACAACTTTCTCTTTTCCTTTCTCATTTTCCTTTGGCAAGGGTGTTGGAACACATTGAGAAATTGATATTTTTGGTTTTGCAACCTTAATTTCCTCACCCTTCCTATTTTGACTTTCAAGCTGAGACTTCAAATGATCATTTTGCTCTTTCATGTTTTTGTATGCACGCTCATATGACAATTTTTCATACTTACATTCTTCCTTTTTCCGATCAAGTTGTTTAAAATATGTTACATTTTCCTTTCCAAGCTTTGCAAGCGCATTTTCATATTTTAAAACAATTTTAGAAGTCTCAGCTCTCAGTCTTTCATCGTCTTCCACAGAATATGTTTGATAAATAATGGACATAATTTCGGTCGATAGAACTGACTCGAAGAGAGTATCATTGTGGGTTTCCAAAATTTTGATGCGTTCAATGTTTTCATTTGCTTCCTTTACCAGGGATTGATGGTTCTTGACAAAGTCAGCTGTTTCTTTTAAAATTGCATTTTCAACATGAATTACTCTCGCACTAATGTTATAGAGTGGAGTAGTAATTTCTGTTTCAAACACCTTTTTCACTTCATTATGAAAATTTGAATGCCAGTTGCTGATGCTCAGATTTGTTTTTGAGTCAACAATACTTTGAAGTGTTTTTACTTTGTCTTTCAGATCATCAAATATCGTCTAGCTTCACTTGTGTTAAAAGGGTTGCTAGAGGACATCTGTACCATATTTGAAAGATTTTTGAAAACAACTTTTGGTTTTGTTGAAACAATTGATCTTTTGTAAAACTTTGTCAGTTGTTGTTGTTTAACAAAATTTACCCCAGAAAGTATGTTAAGCTTATTATAATCAATTGGTTTGATTTCTGGGTTCATTTGTCTCATTTTGATTCTACTCTCCTCGGCAAGCTCAATCGTTTCATTAGAATCCCGAACTTCGGGAGGATCATGTTTATCAAATAGCACATTACCATTATATAACACATTCTGTTCTTTCTGAGCTTTCTTGAGTATATAAGGGTTTTCGTAACCGATGGCCATTTTCTTCATAGTGTGCAAAAGCGAGTTTGGATCTTTAATAATCATATGAATTGTTTGTTCAGAATGACTGACAAGCAAATCTTTCAATTTCTTAATTGTTTCTTGTTTCTCAATGATTTCATCAAGAAGTTCATTTTCGCGTTTTGAAAACTTTGCTTTCAACTCTTTCTTTTCTTTTTCAAGATCAAAACAAGTTGATTTTTGTTTAGAAAGTTGGTTTTGTAAATCAGAAACTTCCGTGTTTAAGGATCTTATTTTCTTGTTTAAGTAAACATCAAGGGTGTCATACTTAATTTGCAATTATTTTTCTCTTGAAATGGATTTTTGTAGCCATCTTCTAATTCTGACTGTCGGGTTTGATTAATTTTAAAAACTTTTTCATTCACCTTATATCTCTTAAGCTCAACGTTCAATTTTTCATTCGCGGCCTTAACATCGCGGTTGACCTTTTTGACCTTTTCAATTTCAACACCACAATTCTTCAATAATGATTCAAATAACGCATATGTTTCCTCATCATTCTCAGTATGTGATGACTCGAAACCTCCATTAGGATCCATATCTGAATTTGCCAAATTAATATTGCTACAACTTGGCGCGTCCATGTATGTATCATACGTGGGTGCAGGAGTCGCAGGATGCTGTTCATTCTGAGGTAACATATCAAATATTTCATTATTGTGACATTTAGCATATGTTGGTACCTCAGAGACTCCATTGATATCATAAGCAGGAGGTGCTTCAGGAACCGTGTCATATTTAACCTCCTGAAGATTTGCCATGAAAATGCAGTTGGCATCAATGTCTTCAAGGTCTTCCATGTCATCCATAAGAGCCATGAAGTCATTCTCTTCTGCACTCAATTGTAACCCAGCCGTTTCTTTCTGTGCCAACATCAATGCTTTCTACATATAATCTGGATCTTTCTTTTTCGGCTTGGTGGGACAGTTCCTTGCCATATGACCAATTCCTTGACAGTTGAAACACTTTAGCAAATTACCCATCTGATTACCCTGATTCACATTTCCAATATTCCCAGCAACTGGAGCAGCAACATTCCCAAACTGATTCCCAACATTCTGACCCCTCTGGTTTCCAACAAATTGACCCATCTGATTTCCAACATACTGCCCTGCATTCTGATTACCCATCTGGTATCGAGGAGCATATCCCTGCTGATTCCCATAACCTCCAACCATTTGTCCTTGTTGACCCATGTTGAAACTCGGTTGTACAATCTGCCTGTAGTGAGTGTTCAATGAGATTCTTTGTTTGTTGTTGGTGGGTGTAGAGAAACGTCCATGGAATGCCTTTGTTAGGTAAGCAAATGCTTGAGCCAAAGCAGTAGTTGACTCATCATTTTCATTGAACTCTGGTTCTGGATATTGTGGGTAATGTTGTTGTAGAATGACTTGTTGTTGTTGTGGGTAGAATGGTTGTTGTGGTATGACAGCAGTTTGTGGAACATATGGTTGTTGCACGTAGTTCTGAGTGGGTGATGATGATGATGGTTGTGTATTTACTGTTATAAGTGTTGGTGTCTGAGCAATCAATGCAAGAGGATCATGTTGCTTTGCTAGTTTTTCTCTCCTGACCTCATTTGCCTCTGCTTGGTTTTGCTTTAGAAAGTTATAGAGCTAATCATAGTTCACCTCATGAAGGTTCTTTTTTTGGTTAACAATCGTGACATATCACCCCCATTCTTCTGGTAAGTTGTTGATGAACTTGATGTTTTGAACAATTTGTCTTGGTTCCAGCTTGTTTTTGATGAGCTCATTCATTAGAGTGCAAAACCTGGTGTAATAAGATTCAATTGGTTCCGTTGGAGTAGATGTGAACTTCTCCCATTCAGTTAGCAGCTTGTTTTCAACATCTTGTTATCCAATTTCTGTGCCATGACAAAGCCTTTTAACTCGTTCACACATATCATAAGCAGTTCCACAACTGTCAATAGCAGCAAATATTTCTCGTGATAAACCAAGTTGAATTAAGTGCATTGCCAAGTCATCAGCTGCAATTTGCTTCCAATCCTCTGGTGTGTAATCATTTTCTGTTTGTAAACGAAGGAATGGTAGAGTAGGAGGTGTGTCATTTGGATTTCCAGGGTCTTGAATCTGACGAGGCTTGAATGGTCCATTTTTGATTGAATGAAGTAGGAGTTTGCCATTTTCTTTGGTTTTGATATAGCGAAGCATACGACTTGTCCATGGAAGGTATCCACCTTTTTCAAGCATTGGAGGACGGTTCTCAGCACCAGCTGCATGGATGTCTTGTTGAGTCGTCATTGATGATGTTGTATAATAAAGTTGATTCAGGATCATTGCAACAAAATAAGAGTTGTGGTTGTTGAAGGTTAAACTTAGTTGTTGTTGAGAAGACTTGGTCCTTTGCTGAAGATCGTTTGAAGTTACTTGTAATTTAGATAAATTATGACAATTTAGATAAACGTTGCAAATGAACTAAAGTTACTAAATTTAATAAGACTATAATTTAGACAAGATCAAAAGTAAATTCGACAAAGTTATGTAAATTACAATTTAGATAAAACTACAATTTCTATAGAAATTTCAATTTTAGACAAAATTTATACAAATTTTGGCAAAATTTCAATTTATATAGAAATATGCAACTAATATAAATTTGCAATTTATATAAACGATCTAACTAATTTATACAAACTAGTAGATATTCCCTTGTCGAAGTATTCGTCACACTTATACAAGTGATAGAATACCAAGTTCACGTTCGATGTTGTAGAAATTAAGTACGAATCAAATTTATAAAAATTAATTAAGTTGCTAGTGTTTTTCTACAATTGCGATAAAATGTCCAAAAAGACAATTGCGATAGAATGCCTTGGGGACAATTGCGATAAGAAGTGTTTGCCAACTTTGCGATAGAATGGACTTGCACGTTTGCGATAGAGTTCTTTTGGAGGTTTGCGATAAGTTCACTTTGTCAGGTTTGCGATAAAACGCTTGAGCCAACTTTGCGATAAACCACAACAATACGTTTGCGATAACCACAAGTATGCGTTTGCGATAAAATGCTAAGGGCAGGTCTACAATTTCTATAGATTTCAGGATTTCGATAAGGCTCCCAATTCCTATAGAAATTTACAATTTCTATAGAATTCACAACTTCTATAAGTTTCACAATTCCTAAAGAAATTTACAGTTTCTATAAAAATCACAATTCCTATAAACCCTTTTCTATAGGAATTCTTATATAAGAAATCCTATTTTTCAAGTCGATGGAGCCCACTTTTTATCAAACTTCTTATACAAGAAATTGATAAAAATCGCAAAACAATGAAGAATCGAACCGCAAGTTGTGTAGCCCCTTTTTTTTCTTGATCAAAACTTCAAAAATCTCGTGCAAACTAATAAATCTATAACCTTCTGTCGCCAAAATGATATGTTACCAACTTTTTCGACACAAAGATTAAGACTTTTTCCCCAAAACTTACAAACTACTTCAAAAAAAAAAAAAAAAAAAAAAAAACAATAAAGTTTGAAACTTTAACTTAAAAACTCACGTTAACAACTGAAAGTTACCACCTTTATCCTAAAAACTCTCGTAAAATTTAAGAAAAGCACAAAAAGTACACGTTCTATTGATTAAAAATGCAACTGTTTGTGGACTTTGATAGATATACGAGCATAACAAAACTCCTAAATCGATGTATGGCATATTGATACCACTTGTTATGACTAGAAATACTAACCTTATCACTACAACTAATACTACTATATGGTGCGAGACACACAACAATATAAGATAGAATAAAGATGAGAAGTGGATCGTATGATATGACTTATAGTCGAATGTATATTAAACTTTGGAAAGTAAAATAACAAACACACATTTAGGGAACACACACTCTCATCTATTCTCTCTACAATGAGGCACTATCACACACTCTAAAATGAGGTGAGAGTGTGTCTATATATAGCAACATATGCCACGCCCTAAAGGGCTTTAGGTGGGCTTTGGCTCATGGACTTCTTTTACATTACATTTTACATGTTATACTAACAAAAGCCCACACTATCCTAGACTTGGTTAGACTACACGACACACACTTTCTTAATATTACAAATGACCATCACTTCAATATAATTTAAATGCTAACAGGGCTGATGCTGTTGCCACTGCTTGTTTCATTCAGAACCGTTCCCTAATCCACCCAAGATTCAATAAAACACCATATGAACTAGTGAACAACAGAAACCCCGATATCTCTTACCTTAATGTGTTTGGCGCTTTGTGCCATCCAACGAACGACAAAGAAGATCTAGGGAAGCTGAAAGGTAAGGTTGACGTTGGAATCTTCATTGGATACTCGGAAAACTCGAGGGCATTCAGGGTGTATAACAGAAGACCAAAAAGGATAATGGAGATGATGAATGTGAAGTTTGACGAGATTTCGCAAATGGATTCTGAGAGACTCGCTCTAGAACCCGCGCTTAACCCAATGGCTTCTAATCAAAACAGATTAGGACCCACACCAAACCCGCAGACTTCTAGACACATTAGGTTAGGACTCGTACCTCAAGGAGCTCAATCAACAACAACTGACAAACCTTTAGAACAAGAACTGGAAAATTTATTCGAGTTAATGTTTGATGAATACTATGGTGGAACTTCGACAAATGCATCACAACAACATTCCGTTGCACCCGCTCAAAACCATCAACCACCACCACCACCACAAGATGCATCTACAACAATCAAAGCTAACGGACCAACTCCCTTAACCTCATCTACATCTACTCCAGAAACTCCAATTCTTGAAACTATTCTACCAAGAGTTGATGAGCAACATCAAAACACACCATTTTGAAGAAGAACAAACATAGAATCAAAACGATGCTGGGTTAGAAGAAGAAGTATTTGAAAACCCATTTGCAAAAGATTCAGATGAATCATCTTCAAGGCAACAAGAACCATCTAACACACATATGTTAAACCCAAGGTACCCTTCTACACTCCAATGGACAAAAGACCATCCAATAGAACAAGTTATTGGTGAACCTTTAAGGCCAGTTCAGATAAGAAGACAACTCACCACCAACCCCGACATGTGCATCTACATTTGCTCAATAAGCCTAAAAGAACCAAAGAACATTCAGGAGGCGATGGCAGACAATGCATGGATTGAAGCGATGCAGGAGGAACTTCTTTAATACCAGTTACATGATAGTTGGGAATTAGTTCCAAGACCAATTGACAAACTTGTCATTGATCTCAAATGGTTATGGAAGAACAAAAAGGATGAAGAAATGACTGTAATTCGCAACAAAGCTCATCGCGTGGCTAAATGATTCAGACAGGAATAAGGGATAGATTTCGAAGAATCATTCGCGCCAGTAGCAAGACTTGAAGCAGTCCGGATTTTCTTAGCCTATGTAGCTCACAAAAATATCACAGTATATCAGATGGACATCAAGACGGCATTCTTGAATGGAAATCTGAAAGAAGAAGTGTATGTGAGTCAGCCAGAAGGATTCATTGACAAAGAACATCCAGACTACGTCTACAAGCTAAAGAAAGCCATCTATGGTTTAAAGCAAGCTCCAAGAGCATGGTATGACGAACTATCATCTTTCCTGATCAAAAATAATTTCACTAAAGGAACTGTTGATTCTACCTTGTTTACAAGAAAATACAAAGATGGCATTTTGATTGTTCAGATTTACGTGGACGACATTATCTTTGGGTCCACTAATCCGAATCATTCAAAACATTTTGAAAATCTCATGAAAAGTAAATTTGAAATGTCCATGATGGAGGAACTTAAATTCTTTCTTGGTTTACAAGTACACCAATCCCCTCGTGGTATTTTTATTAATCAAGCTAAATATACAATTGAGATTTTGAAAAAACATGGTATGGAAAATTGTGACTCTGTTGGTACACCAATGGTCACTTCACCAAAAATCGGTGCTGATTTATTTGAGAAACCCATCGATCCGAAGAAATATCCGAGCATGATTGGTTCTCTCATGTACCTTACTGCTAGTCGACCTGATATTCATTTTGCTGTTTGCTTATTAGCACGGTTTTAGGCAAGGCCTACCGAACTTCACCTCCAAGAGGTCAAATGGATCTTTCGGTACCTACGAAGAACCATTAACATGGGACTTTGGTATCCGAAGGATTCTAAGTTTAAACTAATAGCATTTTCAGATGCCGACCATGCAGATGTTTACACTTGGCGCTTACGCCACGTCGGTGGAGTTTTGTTTCTTGTACAAGCCTATGGTAATAAACGGATCATGACTGAGCAATGAGTGTGATTTCTCTTATATATACTCCATTACCAAAATAAATGAGTGATTGAGTGAATTATACTTCATTTCTTTTTCGTGAGGTGTTTAGAAATGTTACTCAAGCAAGAAAATCTATGGGTATTGTCATATATCTCGGTTTTTCACCATAACGCTTAAAAATGATGAATCGTATCTTGTACTTGTACTTGGTAGATTTGCATCATAATTTTTATAATCATTTTTCATGCACCATGTGGGATCTATTTTTCTTAATATTTACTTGAGGGAAAGCAAACCCTTAAGTGTAGAGGAGTTTGCGCTCATTTTCTCTTTTATTAAAAAAAACAAAACAAAAAAAACAAAAACAAAAATTATTTTCGATATTTCAAAAAAAAATTTTCAAAATTTTTAAAATTTTATTTTCGTTTTGTCATTTAGGTATGAATTTCGATTTTTCTTTTTCTAGATTTGCTTGAGGGCAAGAAAAATTCAAGTGTTAGTGAATTTGATAACGCTCAAATTGTACATGTTTTTACGAGCGTTATCGTGGATTTTATGCATATATATTGATCACTTTTATGAACTTATTGTACTTAATGAAGTATAATTTCTATTTTAGGTTCATGGAAGCTCACGACAAAGAAAACCAAGGAAAAGACGAAGAAACAATTAATAAATGAAGCTTTATTCATATACGAAGAATTCCCGACAAAAGCGAGTCTCTTGGAGTATATTCGAGAAGATAAAGTCATGAAGTTGTCACTCCAAAGACTCAAAAATAAAGCACAAGAGGGAAAACGAGAAAAGAAATGAAGAAAAGAAGCTAAAACGAAGAAATAATGGAAGACTCGTTGTTCCCGACACACCTTTACCATTTTGGCCATAATTTGAGCATACGAACTCGGATTTAGATGATTCAAGGGGCCACTGAACCAGGAGAGAAGGATCTACAACTTTCGTGTTTATCATTTCTGGCGAAAATGCTCCTTCCAATTGGTATTGGCCCGCAACCGATTCGGATGGAGCTAACTTTTTCATCCATCTGATCGGTATGGTCCCGTATCCGATCGGATGGACCAATCTGACCTTCCCAAGTTATGTTTAATGCATTATTTAGTATCATTAAGCCCTAAGCCCGATCACTTACCTCCATTTACTCCATTTCCTGGTATTTTATGACACTTAGTGCCCAAGTTTCATACTTAGAGGCTAATGGTTGATTTCTACTATATATGTGAGTGCTTAGGCTTGGTTTTCATTGTGAAATTCTACCCTCCACCCTTAAGGACGAATTTTCACCAACTTATCTCTCCCAAAAGACCACCAACCTCTACCATTTTTAGAAGAAGGCTCAAACACATGGAAGAAGGTGTTGGGTATTATTTTCCGGCTTGGTAGAAAGCGTATAGTTGATTGGAGGCTTGAAGGTTGCTATAAATCCTTTATGTTAGGAATTTTGGAATAATAGTTTATTTCCATTCCTGCTGGTAGTGCAGCTGGTTCCTGCTGGTAGTTATCCATTGCTGCTGCAGTTGGTTCCTGCTGTTAAGTCTATTTTGTTTCTGCTGTTAGTAGTTATTACTGCGGGTAGTAGTAATAGTTATCCCGTATGTTTAGAATGTTTGTTAGATTTATTTTTAGAAGAGATCATGTATATCTCTTTACACGGTTTGTATGAGCTGTATTAGGGTTTCTTAGTCTATAAAAGAAACCTGCAGCTAGGGTTTATGTACGCATCAAAAACATTATCTTTAGTGAATAAACGATCCATAGAGGATCAAATCGTTATTAGTTATTTTCTTCTTTAAACTCTTGTGTTTAGGTTCCGCATAAGCATAAGTTTCACCCTTGAGCTTGGTTAAACCGTTTATGTAAACACAAACAGTTTCATCAGTCCCTATATAGTTTCCATATCCCAACCCAAGTTTAGACCTCACAGACAT